>JAZDUA010000955.1:0-7500 GCA_038098605.1 Gryllus longicercus
TTGGTATGGGAGGTACTTTGCCACATTTCCTGTAGTTCCCTATTAGTGTGTTATTTTTACAAACTAAAATTCAATGAGTGCCTGGGTACATGAAGTCAATAAAAAGTTAGGGTGATATACATAGTGTGCATATTTACATAATATTTATAGATTATGATTGTGCAAAAAGAGATAAGTTATTTGAAATAATGATGAAAAAGGGCTTTCCTCAACATCTCGTAAGAAGAGTGTACTATAATACATCAATTAAATTCATTGATGAGAGGAAGAAAATAAAAATAAACCAAGGATTGAGGCAGGCCTACCCTCTTTTCCCAATATTATTTAATCTTTACATAATGTCATCAGTTGGCAAGAATCCATAATCTAGACATTTTATGGTAAATAATACTTCGCTGAACACTATACTCTTTGCTAATGATCAAATCATTGGCAAGCTCTGAAGGAGATAAACAACATTCTTTATTAAAATTTAGTAATATTACAAAGCAATATAATCTGACTATAACTTCGACAAAAACAAAGCTTATAGCCTTTGAGGGTACTGATCAAATTAGACCAATAATAATGTGATTGAACAAGTAAATAACTTAACATATCTCGGCCATAATACTTTGTATACAAGATATGCTGATGAAAACAAGCTTCAGAATTTTCAGAATCTTTGTGACACAATAAAAAGACATTTTAAAAACACTAGATGTGAAACAAATATTAAATATTGTAGAATCATGGCTGTTTCAACATTGTGATATGGAAGTGAAAATTTGACTCTTGACAATGAAGAAGGAAGAGAGAGAGAAGAAAAAAAAAAGAAAGAAAGAAGAGAAATGAGGTTTTTGTCGAGGGTTGCAAGTTATTGACCATAACTGATCATAAGTGAAGTGAAGGTTTATGAAAAGAGCTTTGCGGTTAAAGACAACGTTAATGATAAAATATCAAAATTAAAAGGAAATGACAAGAACACTTCCAAAGAACATCTGAAGACAGAATCTCTAAGATAATAATGAAATATGCAAATGGTAGGAGAAATGCTGGAAAGAATGCCGGAGGTCAGAATCACAAAAATAAAAAATTGTGTTAATGGCAGGAGAAATGTTGGATGACCTAAGAAGAGTTGTCAAGATCAAGCCAGATGAAGATGGAACAAATCAGAAATGGTTGGCACTCTGGAAATGATGAAACTCTAATCTGTTTATACTCTTAGTAGTGAATAATGGATCTTTCCATGATTATAGTTATGATCACTGATATTTCATGGAAATACTAGATTGTCCCTGGTTAGCATTTGATAATTGCATTAGTTATAATTATTTTGCATATTTGTGTGGAGGGAGGGTGCTTGTGTGTGGGTGGACTTGTGTTTGAGATCAGTGGTGGAAAAGATAACGAAGAAAATGAGTAAACCAGATGAAATCTTGTCACAAATTCCTCTATGGAATGTACAAAATATTTGCATTGTAGTGCTAATAATTGGGATGGTGCAATTTTAAATTGTGTAATGTAACATGTACAAAATAAAATTATGTTATCTCTTTACCAAATTATATTTTATAGAAGACATATTCTTTCAAACATTTTCTTGTTTATTACATCCAATTTATTTTTCCATATAATTTACAGGAACCAATGAAGAAAGTTCAACAACTAATTGCAAATAAGGGAGTCACGTTCTTGAATGCTGTAAGTAAAGTCTAAAACACTAAATCTGTCAGAAAGATACCGTAACCATTTGGAACCATAAAAGATAGTTATATCCAGTGGTACACAAAAAAGGAGGTGTGGGATGGGGCTCATGGGACTTCACCCCCCCCCCGTTGTGTGTATAAATACAAGGGAATGAGCGTATGTGGGGAATAAAAAGGGTGTAATTAAATGCGTTGATATAACTATATGTATAAATAAAAAGAAATGTGTGTCGCACGTAGACGCGAAAACTACTCTTCAGATTTCGCCGAAATTTTCACACTATGTTCTTATTTGTAGCTGGAGTGTTTGAAGTGTGGTTTGAATTAAATCAGACATGTGGGAGCATTATTGTTGATTGATTCGTTTATGATTCAACCTCCCCTCGCATAACCCGCCACAATGTCAACGATTAAGATAGTTTTCGCTGCAATTGTGACATCGGCCGGAATTATTAGTTGGAATCTTGCTCAAGTAAATAAAATTTCTCCAAGATGGTGTCATTGCTATTGCAGGCCCAAATTTGAGGAAGAACGTTTTAACAATAATAAATTTGACGACCACGTGCAAACCAGAGCATAGAACAAAACCATACTTGCGAGAAAGTATATATTTTTCGTTTTGTTTTCATTTCATCTATTAGAATTTTTGCACAGCATAGCGTAAAACGTAATTAATAATCACGTGACCAGTAATGTGTAATACACTACAATAGCGAAGCATTGCCGAGTTCACTAGTATTAAATAAAAATAGTAATTACTGATTTTCTGTACTAACAAAAGTAATTCAATATATCAATTATGCTATAAGTATTAACTAACAAATAAAATACCTTGTATGTTCAGCAGAAGTGACAAATGTTTATGAGAGAACAAACTGGCCAGCCACTATTCGTGTAGCCCTCACCCTTCCGTGAGAAAAATCCTGAGTGTCTCTGGTCATAACTGGTGACAATTCGGAAAGGTTATAAAGCCAATGGAACTTCTTGATATTTAGTCAAACCACCAAAACCATAATTATCAGGGATTCTTGTACACAGTTATGTCATCACATACTTCAGGATAATTGTTGAAATCAACTATTGTCAACCTTGGAAACAATATATCAATGGCTAAATCGGTAATTTAATACAGAATTCTAATGGCACATCACAGAAACTAACTGGATTTTTTTAAATGACAGGAATTTGCCACATCATCTTTCTTTCTTGTCCTTACGAATGTAAGTGTATTGTGAATTTTCGACAGAAAATCTTATTGTCAGCCCACTTTTAATGAAATGGATAAATCCTGTTCTTTTATATAGAAAATTACTAATAGGTGGTGTAGCCAGAGTTCATTTTTGTGGGTTTTTGACACGGAAAACTCGATTGACGGAAACACGTCTGTGGTCAACTGTAGGGCATGAATCGTTCAGCCGATTTTCTCCAAAATTGATATTCCCCGATTAATCAGTACAAACTCGAGGCTTTGGAAGTATCAAAGCGATATTTTGATTTCTGAGGATACTTTACAGGAAGTCCTAACAATATTTTCAACATTTTCTCAAAAAACGGCTCCAAATATTTTGATTAAGTTTTGTCCTCAGTGTAAAAGACTTAAGAGAATGGTTCGTTGGAATTCGATTTCTCAAAAATTGCAGAAGTGCAATTTTTTGGGAGGCGTCTTCCTGCAGCTACAATACTGAAGATTGAGATGTTCTTCCTTAATGAAATCTTTTATTAAAAAAGTGATCTTGAAATAAGATCAGGTTCAATTTTTCGAAAATATGAGTAGGTTTAGTGTAATTTTGCACGAAATAAAGGCAATTTTACTCTTTAAACAACTTTATCTTAAAAACGCTCCAAATGTTTTATTAAAATGTTCTCCCCGTATGCTTCAAGGGAGGGTAAAACATGGTGCTAATCCCATTTCGGCACACTCTCCAAGTTTTCGATAATTGCAAAACGTTAACATTTCAAAACTACAAAATTAAAGTTAGCGATTTTTGGCCTTCAAGTGTGTTCTAAACGAGTGGTGCTAAAACAGCACGAACTTTATTGCCCGTATTTTCACGCAAAATTACGCGAAAAGTACTTGAATTTTTGAAAAATCGTTCATAACCTTATTTTCTTTAATATTTCTAGTTGTAGGAAACTCCGAAAAAATTGGAACTTTTGCTATTTTCGAAAAATTAAGGTTTTTTACGGAACATGAGACCTGCACCATTCTCTTTAATGTCCTTCATACTATCCAACAAAATTTAATAAAAAATGATGGAGCCATTTTTTAATATTTGGAAAATGGTCCAGGTGCTTCATGTAAAGTGCCCCCCCCCCCAAATTACAATATCGGTTTCAAATTCAAGAGAAAAGAAAAGATTAAGGAGAAAATCGGCTGAACGGTTTAGCCGCTAGCGTTATTCACAAATGGCATTGTTCACGAATGGACTGATGTTTTGACGTCATTCAATTTTTCGGTTTTAAAGATCCACAAAACATGGAATTTGGCTACACCACGTGATAGAGGATTTTTTTTCTGATTTAGCAACTGGATTTATCCGCTTTTACGTTACCAGGGCTCTGTAATAAGAGTTTTTGTGCCAAAAAATTTGCCGGTTTTTTTTCCGCCCAGCATTACTACATAACTTCTATTCCTAACGAGAAAGAAAAAACAGCTCTTTAAAATGTACAATTTTTTGAAAAAATGAGATTTTGCGTAATTTACGTCTGAAAGTTATGCAATTTCTAACAGACTTATTTTCTCAAAAAACGCTCGAAACTTTTTTCATTAAATTGACATTAAAAGTAGGATTTATTTAACATTTCCTCATCATTTTTCTGGCCGTATATTGAAAAGCTCAAAATATTCAAATTGCGTTTTTCAGTTTTCACTAGAGTTGTGGGTAGCGAAAAAGGGATTTAAAGAAAATTTCAATACACTTTTCTCTGGCGATGTCAAACACGGGAATTATTCAATATTCTTCTTTTCATTTTTTAGACACTTTCTTAGACGTATTAAATCGTTGCGTTGCAAATCATTAAAATTTCCCTTTTTCACTTCCGACAAGAACGGGTCATGAGCGAAGAGTTCTAAAGAAAGTTTGAAAACGATTTTCTCGACCTAAGGCAGTATAATTTGTTAGCAACTTGAGCTATATGTTGTGCCCACTTTAGGTTACTATCAATATAATGCCATTAGCAAAAAGCCCTTATTTAACTACGAAACTAACAATGTACAACAATGTTGGTTGCTTAGTTTTTTACTCATTAAGACTAAGAAAATGTAGAACTTAGCTGTGTGTCATTAGTTAACACATTACCTTTTTGAGCCATCACTGGCTCAATCTCCATAAAAAATATTTAATTCATTTACAATGCAAACTCTTTTTCCAAATAAACATTTAAAAACACCCTAATATTTATTACAGTTTGTCACTACTCCCATATGCTGTCCTAGTCGTTCTTCCATTCTTACTGGAAAATATTTACATAACCATCATACAGTTAATAATTCTGTAAGTGGTGGATGTAGTAATTTTAACTGGCAACAAAATCAAGAAAAACAGAGTTTTGCAGTTCCTTTACATCATGCAGGCTACAAAACATTCTATGCTGGAAAATATCTCAATCAAGTAAGTTATGCCATCATTTCATGTTTTTTGCTAATAACATATTCAATTTAATGTAAATATTTAAATGGTGTTTGGGTAAAGGGAGTTACCTCAGTAATTTTTTATTAGCATAGAATTAGGTTGATTAGGGACTTTTATGTGACAAAATCTACAATTAAAATGTAGTGATTTTGATGTGTATTTTTATTTTAAAGTAGACTCTGATTTACTATGATGGGATGAAATTTTTCTTTCACTCTTCTATGAACTAAAATCTATGACTTACCTCCCACTACCTGAACTCCATCAGTTCATCATTATATTTTTATTTTCATTTTCATTTAAAATTTTTCTGTGTTTTGATTTCAGTATGGAGAAAAGAAAACTGGTGGCACCAAGCACATTCCATTAGGATGGGATTGGTGGTTGGGTTTGGTTGGAAACTCTCGCTATTATAATTTTACTCTTTCAGTCAATGGTTCAGCAAAACATTATAAAGAAGATTATTTAACAGATGTTATAGTATGTCTACAGTGTATTTAGGTCATGAGAGTTTATTATTACATTATTTCATGAATTTACTTGGTCAACCGCTTGCCTGTTCAAGTCAACCTTTACTTTACTTTCTGTCAAATGATAACTGTCATTTAATTTCTTGACAAATCATAAAATAGAAATTTAGTTATATAAATAATGATGCCAAATCTCAGTATAAATTAAATATAAAATTTATTATTATTATTATTATTATTATTATTATTATTATTATTATTATTATTATTATTATTATTATTATCATCATCATCATCATCATCATCACCATCATCATCATCATCATCATTATTATTAGGAACTGCTTGAGGTAAATGTTTGATTTGTTATTTATAATAATTTATTTGAAATGTTTCCTAGAGGGAGGCTTCTAAATGAAATGCTCAAGAATGTAATAGAATTATTTAAGTAATGATAGATTAGATCAGCAGTGTCCAACCATGCTAGTGTTTACCATATATCAGCAGAAAATATTTCTGCCATCAAAATATTTACATTTACTACTAGGCTGTGAATTCTCAATTGTTATTCTAGCGAGTTCTAACCCCTTTTTATGTGAATTTTTCAGAAAGATTATGCTTTGCAATTCATCCAACAGTTGAATCCCAAAGAAAAATTTTTGATGATGCTTAGTCCCCCTGCACCTCATGCACCTTTTGAACCAGCAGTAAAATATAAAGACACGTACAGAAATGTTACTGCATTAAGAACCCCAAATTTCAATGTTCCAGTGACTAAGGTATGCATTTTATGAGAAATAAGAGTTCAATAAGTTTGATATGACATGTAAAAATGCAGGCCTATGTTTATAAATCTAATTTCACATTCATAGTTTAACATAACCCAATACATAGGAATGACTTGTGGTGTGAGATTCTTTACATCACATTTCATAATCAAAAATTCTTCAAACTTTTGAGCTATTCTGTTGATTCATCAACAAATTCAACTCAGTTTGAATGAAATCACGAAGTAGGTTTAGCTACATGACTGCTGTTGTGGATCTTTGGTAGCGGCAGATGAACTAGTGTGAAACATACTGCAGCCATGTTGATAACATTTTTATTTGATTTTTATGTCTTATTGAAAAAAGTACAAGAATACAATTATTGCAGCTGTGACATTTGTGAAGAATTGAAATTTTAAATGTGAAGATTGTGCACAAATTAATATTTTAATTACAAGTTTTATTTTTATTGTCTGCTTGCTATTGTTTTACTTATTCATTTTTGATGTTATTAAAAAGTAATATATGTGTTTCTTTGATTATAGAATAAACATTGGTTGATGCGGATGCAACCATCTCCACTCCCTACTTCTCTGTTACCGACACTGAACAAGATCTATCACCGTCGTTGGGAAACTTTACTGTCAGTTGATGATATGGTTGAATCTGTCATGAATGAACTTGAAAATAAAAGAATTCTAAATGATACATTCATAATATATACATCAGATCATGGATTTCATATAGGTAATGTATGACATTCATTGAACTTTCAATTTACCATTTTACCATCTTTTCCCTCCCTTCTGTTAGTGTTAACATTATATTTTAGTGAAGTCAGGTTTATGGGGCTTGCTCAATAGGAACAAAAAAATTTTAACATGTGTTTGTTTGCCTATGTTTTGAAAAATGTGTCCAGGCTTCAAGCGAAGAACCAGGAGAG
>JAZDUA010000955.1:12500-334941 GCA_038098605.1 Gryllus longicercus
ACGCAACTTTCTGTGAACTGTGAACATTCACTTGAAGAATAGCAAACACTGTTTATGATAGATATAATATAATTAATTTTTCCATTAAACTTTTTCATATTTGTCATTTGTCAAATTTCTCTTCTCAGGTCAGTTTGGTCTTCCTTGGGATAAGCGTCAGCCATATGAATTTGATATCAGAGTGCCTTTACTAGTAAGAGGCCCTGGAATCCCTGAGAAAAAAGTGGTTTCACAGCCTGTTTTGAACATTGACTTGGCTCCTACAATTGTAGATATGGCTGGATTGTCATTTGCTGAAGAAAGAGATGGAAAATCATTCCTTCCTTTCCTTAAGCATCCTGGACAATATTATGGCAGAAAGTTCTTAATTGAGTATGAAGGAGAAGGAAGTAAAAGAAGTATATCACCGTCCTGTTCTTTGCCTCAGGATAATACTTTAGCAGTAAGTTTTATGTTGAAAAATTACACACCTTAATTCTTGCCCATGTGCTGGAAACTACGTCATTATTTGTTTATTAATCTGTGATATTATTTGTGGTCCTTCATTAAATAGGCATGTGGTCACCATTAAATAGTACAGTAGAAACCCGTTAATCCAAACTAATTGGGGTGTGGTATGTTCAGATTATCCGAAAAAATGTTCCAAACATTGACAAATACATCTATAGGATTACCAGACCAGGCAACATAGCATAGCAATTGCATCATCTCATACCATCATCAAGAATATTCGGTTCCTTAAGGCAAAATATTACTGATTTTGGAAGTACCTCTAAGTGAAAATTTCTGCTACGTAAACAGGTGATATACACCGTAGTTACCAGTGCAATAAACTGAGAGCGTAGGCTTCCGCGGCCGGAGTCAGTATTTAGTTGGTTGTGCGGGTGACGCCGTGTCCATGGCGAAGGTGCCGACGTTTCGGTCGCCATTCTGCGACCTTCCTCATTCATGCAACATTCCTGCGACATTCCTAGGCATTACGCCCTGAGGAAGATCGCAGAATGGCGACCGAAAAGTCGGCACCTTCGCCATGGACGCGGCGTCACCTGGACAGCCACGTAAATAGTGCAATAAACGTTTCATTTCTTTTCGACAAGTTGTGTTTCAATAATTAGTTGTTCAGTGTTACAGTAATTATAAAGTCCTTGCTTTACACTGCAAAGAAGTATTTTATTTATTTTATTTTGCCTCCAATCCGAATTTTGTTGGATTATTCAAAATTTCGGATTTGCGGGGTACGGATTTGTGAGGTTCTACTGTACTATATACTGTATTGTTGTTTAGTATTGTAATTTTTGATTTCATGTTCAACCTTTGACTAATTTTTTGAAGAGCAAATATCTATTACCATCTGACCCTTATGTTCCTTTTATAAGGTTCAAAGAAATTAATTTATTATCTTTATTGAGTAATTTAATTTATCACAGAAAGCATTTTGAACATAATATATATATATATATATATATATATATATATATATATATATATATATATATATATATATATATATATGATGTAAATCTCCTACACACAATACTAAAACAAATAATAGTAATAAATTGCGCACAAAATTAATCCTGTTTACATTGTTTTTAAACAGAACTATAACATAAGGAAAGTTATGTAAATGTTTTGAATGAGGAAACAACAAAATCTTCTGTCAGATCAATCAATGTTTTCTTTATCTTTTTCGTACACTTAATACTATTTTTTAAAATTTTTTTTTTATTAAATCTAAACTTTTCATTTATCAATTGTGCTGTTGAAAATTCCATAACTGACATAAATATGAAGTCTTCTAGTAATTTCTTTATTAACTATGGGTGGGACTAGTATTTTACTGATTTGATCACTCAACACAGTCTGTCATATTCTTGTTTTATGGTTGCATAATTATCTAGAAGGGATTTCTCCAAAAAGAATTACCTTATAGATTACATTAATGAATCTTTCAAAGGTAATTTCAATGGATATGTGTGAAATTTATCAAAAATTATTTTTAAAATTACCTTTTGTATATCTGGAATTGCTCAAACTTCCCATGTCTAAAGGTCAACCTAAACAGTTGGAATCAGATATCCAATGAACTGTGGTTGTGTTTTAAATAAGTGAGTGTTTGATTGTCTTTAAATATTCTGATACCAGTGTTGTACTGAAATTTGAGCAGTATATCACATTTTGTAAGTTCTGGATTAATGGAATATTTTTTTATTTTATAGGAGTGTTCAATTGAAGCTTCCTGTAAATGCCAGGATTCTCGTAACAATACCTATGAATGCATTCGACATTTGAATAGGAATGTCAACTTCATATACTGCCAATTTGAAGACAGAGAGGTAGAGAGTTTTCAAAAGTTTGTTTTTCTGAAGATGTTGCTTTCAAAATTTGAAAGTGTATTTTAATTATTTATTATAATGTTTCAGAAATTTGTTGAAGCTTATGACTTGGTAAAGGATCCATACCAGATGCAGAATATTGGTTCAACACTAGATTCAAAAGCAACAAAATTTTATAAAGATGCCCTGCAGATTCTTCTAAAGTGTAGGGGCTTTGAATGTTCAGTATTTTCATGATAAAATTTGTAAGATAATGTATTTGATATATTGAGAATCTACATACTATGTACATAGCACATAGCAGAGGCAGCTTTTAGCTAGAAGATGTTTTTTATTATGCTTATTCTACATTGCCTAAATAAAACAAATTTATTGTTTTTTGTATTGAACATTATTTTTTATATGAGAATATTTTTTAGATTAGATTTATTAATTCTGCAATTAAGTGAGGTAACTTGGTGGCAGAATATCTTCACTTTACATGCATAAAGCTTACACTGACTAACAATAAATTACAAAAGAGTAGTGAATTAGAAACAATAATTAATAATAAATATAACATATTTTCACCATGCAAGTCTGCGCTGTGAAAATGTTATTGTTTCAACAATAACAAAAACATGTTATTGTAGAAACAAAAGATTATCAAAGAAAGCTAGCCTTCAACCCTGTCAGGAACCTATTAATTTACATTGGAAGTTAAATGAGCTGATGATAATGTAAAGAAGATTACCTTTATATTTTTAGTAATGCTGAACACTACTTAGAAAGAAAAGTGTTGCAACAGTGATATGAAAATAACTAAAGGTGCTAAAACAGCACATATTGTGTAGCATTATTTCTGATGTCTGCAATTTTTGAAAATTCAAAGTTCAATGAAAATGAGACCTGCGCCATTTGTACAAGCGTGGCTTGTTCTATTCAGGGGGGGGGGGGGGATAAAGCAAACATTTTTAGCATTTTTTGACAATATGATGTGTGTGTGTGTGTGTGTGTGTGTGTGTGTGTGTGTGTGTGTGTGTGTGTGTGTGTGTGTGTGTGTGTGTGTGTGTGTGTGTGTGTGTGTGTGTGTGTGTGTGTGTGTGTGTGTGTGTGTGTGTGTGTGTGTGTGTGTGTGTGTGTGTGTGTGTGTGTGTGTGTGTGTGTGTGTGTGTGTGTGTGTGTGTGTGTGTGTGTGTGTGTGTGTGTGTGTGTGTGTGTGTGTGTGTGTGTGTGTGTGTGTGTGTGTGTGTGTGTGTGTGTGTGTGTGTGTGTGTGTGTGTGTGTGTGTGTGTGTGTGTGTGTGTGTGTGTGTGTGTGTGTGTGTGTGTGTGTGTGTGTGTGTGTGTGTGTGTGTGTGTGTGTGTGTGTGTGTGTGTGTGTGTGTGTGTGTGTGTGTGTGTGTGTGTGTGTGTGTGTGTGTGTGTGTGTGTGTGTGTGTGTGTGTGTGTGTGTGTGTGTGTGTGTGTGTGTGTGTGTGTGTGTGTGTGTGTGTGTGTGTGTGTGTGTGTGTGTGTGTGTGTGTGTGTGTGTGTGTGTGTGTGTGTGTGTGTGTGTGTGTGTGTGTGTGTGTGTGTGTGTGTGTGTGTGTGTGTGTGTGTGTGTGTGTGTGTGTGTGTGTGTGTGTGTGTGTGTGTGTGTGTGTGTGTGTGTGTGTGTGTGTGTGTGTGTGTGTGTGTGTGTGTGTGTGTGTGTGTGTGTGTGTGTGTGTGTGTGTGTGTGTGTGTGTGTGTGTGTGTGTGTGTGTGTGTGTGTGTGTGTGTGTGTGTGTGTGTGTGTGTGTGTGTGTGTGTGTGTGTGTGTGTGTGTGTGTGTGTGTGTGTGTGTGTGTGTGTGTGTGTGTGTGTGTGTGTGTGTGTGTGTGTGTGTGTGTGTGTGTGTGTGTGTGTGTGTGTGTGTGTGTGTGTGTGTGTGTGTGTGTGTGTGTGTGTGTGTGTGTGTGTGTGTGTGTGTGTGTGTGTGTGTGTGTGTGTGTGTGTGTGTGTGTGTGTGTGTGTGTGTGTGTGTGTGTGTGTGTGTGTGTGTGTGTGTGTGTGTGTGTGTGTGTGTGTGTGTGTGTGTGTGTGTGTGTGTGTGTGTGTGTGTGTGTGTGTGTGTGGGTGTGTGTGTGTGTGTGTGTGTGTGTGTGTGTGTGTGTGTGTGTGTGTGTGTGTGTGTGTGTGTGTGTGTGTGTGTGTGTGTGTGTGTGTGTGTGTGTGTGTGTGTGTGTGTGTGTGTGTGTGTGTGTGTGTGTGTGTGTGTGTGTGTGTGTGTGTGGTGTGTGTGTGTGTGTGTGTGTGTGTGTGTGTGTGTGTGTGTGTGTGTGTGTGTGTGTGTGTGTGTGTGTGTGTGTGTGTGTGTGTGTGTGTGTGTGTGTGTGTGTGTGTGTGTGTGTGTGTGTGTGTGTGTGTGTGTGTGTGTGTGTGTGTGTGTGTGTGTGTGTGTGTGTGTGTGTGTGTGTGTGTGTGTGTGTGTGTGTGTGTGTGTGTGTGTGTGTGTGTGTGTGTGTGTGTGTGTGTGGTGTGTGGTGTGTGTGTGTGTGTGTGTGTGTGTGTGGGTGTGTGTGTGTGTGTGTGTGTGTGTGTGTGTGTGTGTGTGTGTGTGTGTGTGTGTGTGTGTGTGTGTGTGTGTGTGTGTGTGTGTGTGTGTGTGTGTGTGGTGTGTGTGTGTGTGTGTGTGTGTGTGTGTGTGTGTGTGTGTGTGTGTGTGTGTGTGTGTGTGTGTGTGTGTGTGTGTGTGTGTGTGTGTGTGTGTGTGTGTGTGTGTGTGTGTGTGGGTGTGTGTGTGTGTGTGTGTGGGGGTGTGTGTGTGGGTGTGTGTGTGTGTGTGTGTGTGTGTGTGTGTGTGTGTGTGTGTGTGTGTGTGTGTGTGTGTGTGTGTGTGTGTGTGTGGTGTGTGTGTGTGTGTGTGTGTGTGTGTGTGTGTGTGTGTGTGTGTGAGAGAGAGAGAGAGAGAGAGAGAGAGAGAGAGATCTGCATTAATATCGATCAGAAATTGCCCGAAAACTACATTTTAAAAAAATTGTACATGTCCCTTTTTAAAGATTTAATTTTAAAAAGACATGTTGAAGGCAAATTCTCTATCTTCAAATTTGTTATTTTTGAATATAAAATTTTGCAATTTTCGGTAATAGAAACCGGCCTAGGAAATCCGCAGCGGGTGCGGCGCGGAACGTTGCGCGCTAGAGGAGGCGACGGAATCCACGAGACCGTTCACACCGGAGCGTCAATTACGACTCAGCGTTTAGTGACAATTTTCATCATCCGATAAACAAATGCAAGGGTGGGCGGACTTCCACGAAACTCGAGCGGCATCAGACGAAAGCAGTCGCAAATCCGCAGGTAATAAAACGCTGTCAATCCGCTGGCCCGACGCTCGCCTGCCGCGCAGGTCTGAACTTGCTCGTATGCCAACGCGTGACGAAAAATTTCTACACGTATGCTGCGGATATTCCGCGCCTGTCAGAGCCTTTAAGGCTCTGAGCAGTATATTACATTTTGTAAGTTCTGGATTAATGGAATATTTTATTTTATTTTATTGGAGTGTTCAATTGAGTTCACTCGCAGCCTATCGTTGGCGAATGGCACCGCGTCCCCGCTCAGTCCTTTTTCTCACCGGTGTCGATTCCCGCAGGCCCCGAAGAGGTATTCGGCGACGACAAAGCTAACGACTTTCCCGTTGGCGATACTACGCAGAACCTGCAGCGACGGCCCATTCACGATGACACTCTCCAGCGCACCTTCATTGGTCGCATGGTCGCTCGTTCGGCTAATCCGTTGTTGCGGCCTTGCACGTAGTGGACGAGCTGCTCTGTCATGGTGGCGAGATGCCGAGTACGTCGCCTGCTCGGAAGGCGTCCACGAGGTCTCATCGCGAGAGGACATTGCCTCCGACAGGAACAGGTCGTTTTTGGCGAAAAAGTGTTTCAGGGGCCCCTTCACGTAGATATCGAGAGGAGGTGTTCCCGTTGCGTCTCGCCGTAGGGCGTTGACCTTGTCGCCAATAGCACGACGGGCCGTCTCGATTTTGACGCCAAGACGATCGGCCGGGGGAAGCGATGCTGCGAAGTCGCCGGGCTCGGGTAGCCTGACGTCACCGGTGGTCACGGTTCAGCCCCGTCGCAGAACGACGCAGCTTCTTCCGAATGCCTTCCTGGGTGCGTAGTGTGTTTCGTAGGAGTGCTGGTGAGGCGTGTTGACCATCGATCTTGTTTTGAAGGGTAATGACGGTACCCACACCGAAGGCCGCCGCACGTTCCCCGAAGTTTGCGTCACGCACACGGGAAAATGCTTGATCAGCCAGCTCCCGGTCCACCTTTAGACGCGCGGGCGTGTACTACTGCATATGATAGCGTGCTCGCGACACAGCGTCTAAAAGGTTGACTCCCAGGTCCCCGCGCGCTAGATGCGGGTGCCGGGCTCGCTAAACTAGTTGCCCGGGATGTGAAGTTCGAACGGAAGAGCACCGACTGCCCGATTCAAGAGATTGCTCAGTAGCCCACGATGCCGGGTAGTTTGCGTCGCGGTGGGGTCGTTATGGGGCAACTGGCGAAAAGCGCGGACGCGGGATGTATTTAAGCGTTATTGAATTGAATTAATGGGGCGTTTTTTTACGTGAAGAGACTCAGACCATGAAGCCTGCTCTTCCGTCTGACCATGGAATTTCGATACGCTCCTGTCACCAACTAGCAGAGAAAGGAGGTATTTCTTGGGCGATTTGAATTTAGCTCAGATGCGTCATTTAGGCTTGAGGACCTTTTACATGCAAGTAAATCTACTAACATGGGACAGCCGGTTTTACTTCCCCTCCGATGGAAGGCGTACGAAGGATTTTTCGCCCTTAAAAACCACGGCTCCGATACGCTAACCGTTACACTACCGCTTCGTTACGGGGATGCGACGAAAGACCGATAAACCCGGTGCGGTAACGTCCCTTGTACACCAGTCGTTTCTTGTCAATTCTTACGCGTTAAGAACGGATGAGTTCTTACGTGTTAAGAACGGATCGTTAACAACAGCGGACACGCCGTGGCGGTAGGCAACGAAGAAAACGCTTTCAACGTTCGTCGATTCACCTATGCCTGCGGCTATAACGAGTGTATAGGCAACTACGATACGCATGTTACCTCTCAAAGAGGGACGCATATAAAAATGTGTGCTCGAGCTCCACCACGTCACAGAGTGCCGTGTTCCACGACAGCGCTCATATCGTCGAGTCGAAGCGTCATGCGATTGTGAAGACCGGATCGTCAAGAACAGTGGCCACGCCAGGGCGCCCGGCAACTTAGAAAACATGTTCAAGTTTAGCCGTAAAGCCTTGGTACACACATTTGTTCATGCGTCTTTCTCAGTTCGATAATCAGGTCATCCACGACGGGGTATACTGTTCACAAAGGCGGGATCCGCTTTCCATTTCTGTGTTTTAATCCGATTCCTCCATTGCTTTGTTAAATAGACGTGACGGTACTGCCCTACGTTATCGGGGGATTTTCCGTAGATGGACACAATTATGAGTTTATAGAGATCCCGTTCGAATCGCGGTGATGCGTCCTGGCGCAGACGTGTGTTCAACAGCATATACTCGGTGAGTCAGGGCCCTTGTTAAAATCGTTGCTAAGATTGTGATGTACCCTTACTAGTACAACCCCGTATTGCATCGAATCTACGAGGTTTCGTATAAGAACATAACGGGTCTTCGGTAGCAACGCGGGTAGATCCGTGAGCTTGTGGATGTGTGGTGGATACTCAATGTACGCTTTGTCGTCGCTGCGAAAGCCGCATGCTGATCAAAGTACGTACGCTCCGTCTCAGTGAGCCAACGAAACTTGAAGCGGTTGCATTGTGTCAATACAAATTATTTTTTTCGTAGATGGCAATCGGGTTGATTTTTCCTGGATTGGCGCGAGCGTGGCGGCAATTGAGTTGCACAAGCCCTCCACGGATTCCACGTTCGACTAACAAGCATATCGGGATCGGTGAGAAGTTGCAACGACTATTGCGGGTGTTTCAGCTTGGCCTCGAAACTCAATCCAGAGGTAAGGTAGTGGAAAGGCTCGAGACCTGGTGTGGCGGAAGTTTTCGCCTACATCCGCTAATAGCTTCGCTACGTCGATCTTAAGATAATGTAAAGTGTACTCCCTTAACGTACGACATCGAAATGTTCGCCACAGACGTGCGAATGCGTAGTTCTCGAAAGAAATATTTGTTTGTCGACACTTACATAAACACTCGTGCGTTGGCAATGTGGTCTCGTTCAACATGTCGGCGCTATCGATGTAGTCATAAGGAAACACGCTCTTCCGTCGACACTGTGCAAACTCTGTGGAGTCGTGGAAGTATTGGCAAACGCACCGCAGGACGTCGTCGTGTAAGTTGCTACTCAACGTGTCGAGGGAACACGCGAGAAATTTGTACGAATCGAGAAACCTACCTTTATACCGCGCGTTCGATACGTAAAGGTAATAAACCGTTCGGCGTTCTGCGCGATAATCTCTATCTCCTTTGAGGGAGGATGGGTCGCGAAGGGGATTACGTGAAAATACCCATCGTATGCCGCGGATGCATTGTGAATGATAATCGGTAGCCGTTTCGGTACGCCGTACAGCGCATTGCAGTGCCCCTAAAACGCATTGTAGTGCCGATGCGCAGTACCCCTAAAACGCCCCGTCAGATGACAGTGATCACGCACCCTCTCGTCGTCGAGTGCTTTTCCGCAGATGTGACAGGCGTGCGACGACCGAAAGCAACGCACATCCTCGTCACGCATGTACAGGTGTTTGAGTGTCGCGTATTCCGTTGCGAGAACATCGCATTGCTGAAAAGAACCAGGTGGCCGGAGCATCGCCGCAGAACAACAATGCGCGAACGCGATGGATCGAAATCACAGGCGATGTATAAGCCGATCGCGCAGGGGAGATGTCGCTGGTTGGCCTCCGTCTACGGGGCGTGCGGAGCGGGCTGC
Organism: Gryllus longicercus; assembly: GCA_038098605.1. Classification (NCBI taxonomy): domain Eukaryota; kingdom Metazoa; phylum Arthropoda; class Insecta; order Orthoptera; family Gryllidae; genus Gryllus; species Gryllus longicercus. The sequence continues at coordinate 21,755 of JAZDUA010000955.1, forward strand.
GTAGAGGCGATAGGAAAGAGGATCGATTCAAAGTCTGCTTACTGCACAAAGGGGCTTCTCTTCTGTTTATGTATGTTTTGTATTCGTAAACGTCACGCGGCAGGGAGGGCATGAGCAGACGCACGGGCGTTGCGCGGTGGCAATTCTGGTGCGTCGCGAGACGCTGCGACGGAAATTAGAGGAAAGATAGATCACAGATACACACACCATGCGTTGACGCATTTAGGATGACGGCAAAAAACGGCCCTAAACTCTTAATCAATGCGTTGTCTACTCATTAAGAATGCGTTGTAACAAGTTCCTCCTCTCCTATGAGAAAAAGATTGACGTGTATCACTGTTTTTATGGTTGTAGTAGAACGGGCCCACCACTTGCCATTCCCGGGAGTAGTCCGGCTGACGTTGACCGACAGCGTAGGATTATGTCTTTCGAATACACGGAAATGGGCGAGCGAGACCGGAAAGGGAATGCCGGTCATGATCAGTGCTCTTCACAACTCCTGGTAGGTCGCCGGGCGAGGGCCCTTTGTGAGGGGTTAAGTAGAGAGCACTAGCGTGGGACCAGATTAAACAAAAGGAATAATCATCTTGTATCTTGATCAAGGAATGGTTTTTATGACACGGGAAATAGGACGAACCTGATTCATTGATGGGATCGAACGTGTGCTCTGTCACGTGCAGCGCATGGAATGCATGCAGGGTCTTGCCGGACACGCGTTCATGGAACTCATCAAAGCGCGCGTTCAACACATCCAGAATGTTGAAATACCGATGTTGCGGCCTAGTATGTTCGCGCGCATGAGCAGTTAAGCATGGGGAGGAGATATATAAATGGTTTGTACGACTGGGTCTACACCGTTCATTGCCGGGTTGCGTTTCTCCAAGAGAAAGTCACATTGTATGGACACACACACATAGTAGGCCGCTAGACTCTCAGCTTGTGAGAGTTTGGCGTTGACGGTTTGTGCGAAAGATACATAGCACGAAAAGTGAGCGGTTCCCGAAACCCCGCGGTATACACGCGCTGTCTACGATTGCCGTAACTACGTATCACGTCCATTGCGGGTGAGTGGAGGGTGAGTGGATAACACCTGAACAACAGAATAACAATACATTGAAAACATGCATCGTATTCGCCACACACACACATCTCGACACACTACTCAACAGCCATGTTGCGAGTGGCGAAGCAACACTGATACTACGCCACGACACAGCGTTCACGTCCTGTTAAGCCAGAGGGCGTGCTCACAGACACACACAGGCTAGCGAGGTAAGGGCGACACCATCGCCTCCTCCTCAACCAGCAACACATTGGTGTATGGACTGAGTAGATGGAGCGTTGTGACGCGGCGGAGATTCCAGGTGACGGGTGGCGCCGGTCACTATCAACATCACAGTCACGAGAAGGTGGCCGTTCTCTGCCTCATGGTGCTGGGGGTGAGACCCAGGTTGTCCCTTAAGTCGAGACCGTCACGGCACATGCCGCAGGCGAAGGGCAGCACTTGCAATGCAGCACTTGCTCTTGCATCGTGCAAGACGGTCAAACCCCTCTCGATGTTGAGCTGGAAAAGATGACGCAGTTCGAAAGGCATGACAGCGCATGCTATGCTTTAGAGGGGCAGAACCTCCTCTTCTTCCACCTACCGCACAAAATATGTATTGAGAAGATCAAAAGGCGTGACATGACGAATGTCCCACGTGTAGGTGCTGTCGCCGCTCAATATCAAGCCCTGCCCGAGCAGGCTTTTTGAACACCAGCTCTCCTCCGACACTCTTCCACGTGACCCGCTGTATCTGTGACGCCACCACCATGTCACGGTGGCTTCCCCCAAAGCACGTGCACGTCTCTTTCTGGAATTGCTGACGTCACGTGGGAACGACGTCGTCGTGACGTCGCCTCGACGGGATGTCGCGGTGATGTGGTCGTGACGCCACTTCGCAGTAGCACGTAGTCGTGAAATCACCGAGTCATGGCGACATGGTGACACCGTATTGCCGTGACGTCTCGGTGACGTGCCGTGTCGTCATCGGGACGTCGTGATTACGTAGCTTAGCAGCCATTTTACGCAGATATTGCGATCCCTGTGGGATGAAATTTTCACGAAACACCTGCTGTCCAAGAAATTGTGTGCCTGGTGGATGCAGAAAAACTTTACACCCGACCACAAAACTAAACGCTTCGAGGCAGCACTGACATTTCTGTAGCGGTATTAAAGCTCCCACAGACCGGCGCGGAACATCCGCAGCGGGTGGGCGCGGAAAGTGGCGACGAAATCGGCGGGACCAATTACACTGGAGCGTTAATATACTTGACTGATCTCGACATTGAGTCTTTGCGTATGTTTCCAAAGCGAAACTCGAGCGACAGTTCTGCGTGACCCAGAGGGGAGCGAATACTCCCGAAGGCTGCCAGACTTCCACGAAACTCGAGCGGCAGCGGAAAAAACGCGTCCGGCTGAGTTACAAAAAATCCTGTTTAATATCCTCATTAAACGCTGTCGCGACGCTCGCCTGCCGCACAGGTCTGAATGTGCTCATAAGGTATCACGTGACGCGAAAGCTGCGGGGTCTCAATTCGTATGGTGATTACGTCGCAAAGTAACTCAAACATTGCTGTACCTATTGCCAATAACGTTTTGCAAGTAACTATATTTTCTTTTACTTAACAAAATAGGGAAACTAGCTCGTTGGTTTTTGCCAAGTTTTGGCACAATAATGCTACCTTTCCTCGACCCTTTGGCTCATTTCGTCTCGCCCGTGCGCTCATGTCCATTGTTGGAGCCTCTGGTAGCGTGTGTTCACACCTCTTATTGCTAATTCATTGCTATGTTGCTAAATTACACTGAAAAAATTTTAAAAATTGGCTGTTATATTGGTATCTAACACTTGTTCTAAGATAAGTGAAACGTGCTGATCCAAAGTCTGCGAACCATATGTCGCTATCACCCACAGTTTTTTATACATTACTTAAATCATTTACATTTTACTAGAAAAAATAGTAAATTGAGAACTAATGAATCTGGAATTAGTTAAGAAAATAGTGAAATTGTATCACATGACACGTATACTACATATTAATATATATTTCATGTTATAATACACATATAATCCATACACAATTAAATTATTTAATCTAAGTTGTATTTGATTTGAATTTCTTGGCTGTAGATTTGCGTGTGTGCTGAGCATTTGGCGTGTCAGGCTGAAGTGCTTGCTTTGAATAGCTTGCTTGCTTACGTGATTGACGTTCTCTGGCTGTGCTCTTATATTTGATTAAATTTTCACTACTTTTCCACATCTTTCTCGTACTTTTTTTGTTAAACTGTTTTCTTTACTTGTTGCAGATAAGCTGTAAAGAAATTTGTATTGTCCCAAGCAGTGAAAAAGAAGTAATATTGATTTAAACACGATGTAACGAACAAACTTGTATTTGGATGCGTTTAAAGACTTCCAATAATTATTTGCTCTATAAATTATTTTAGATTTGCGTAAAGTTTTAAACTGTTAGTGAAAGTGTTGTGATAATTGTAAAAAAAACCTCAAACTTCAAAGTTTCGTCTATAACAGTAAAGAAAAACTTGAACTTGGTGTTTCAAATTGCCGAATATAAAAGTGGTGAATTTTGTGGCCTTTCAATAGGTAAAGTATAATCTAATTGTATTTATTAGTTTGCAGCTTAGATCTATTACTTTAAACACATTGAAATTCCTTCTCATTTAATTAATCAATCCCATTTAAATACTAATTAGAATCACAAACACAGTTATTTTTCAAAGAAATACATAACTTACGTTAAATAATGTAAACGCTTGTAATAATGTAATTGAAAGGATATTGGTTTAGGCGATACTTTCTACGTCTGAGCTCTTATCTCTTTATTTATTGTCGTATATTCCACGCATTGATACACATTCGTGACATGGCTACTACTCGCTATATACTTTCTACTCTGTACACTCTCAAAGCCGACCTTCTGAAATCCTTGACACACGTAAACAATAATTTAGATGAACATATCCAAAGGCTCGAAGAAGTCGTTCAAATCACAGACGGTTGGACAACAATAGGCAACACCGCAGAAACTTCCAACTGTTTTTTCTGTTTTAGATTATGACGATGAGTTTCCTTGCCTTCCCAATCCTCACTACCCCCTCTCATCATCGACACGCCCACCCACAAACCAACGCAAACAGGCTAGCAAGCGCAACGAAACAAAGACACGTAGAGTTGCGCAACCTGGCCCATCGACATTCCCACTGGCATGGGCGACAAATCTCCTCCCTGCTCAGTGGAAATGTCCTCAGTGGGAAACTCCCATCCAGTTTCTCTGTCATGGGTGTGTTTAAACCTAACGGGAGGTTTGCGGATGTGACCAGTGCGGATGTGACATTTGACCACTCATACAAAAACTCTCACCAAACGGGATACAGTTATCATAGGAGGGCAGAATGACATCAATTTTGGTGGTCACTTTACGCCTTAACAACATGTAAACAAACTACAACGTGCCGTCCAAAACACAAACATTATAGTCTCAACTCTGCCCTTCTGGTACAACAAAGCAACGCTGTGCAAAGAAATTAAAAATGCAAACAACAAATTGAAACTGCATCTGAGACACACATATTAAATTATTTGAGCCAAACTTTCTCTTAGAAAGACACTTCACCAGGCATGTCCCGCCAAAGACCCATCGCCTAGTTCTCTTCCATCCTCCGGGACCTCTTTGGACCCATTACCTTGTCCCCTGAACGAAATCCTTGTACTACCTCTCCCATTATTCATTTATCTACATTTGTCACTTCTCCTTTCTCACCTCCTGTCACTGCTGGAGCACGATACTTCTTTCGATCACGCATTCGAGGTAAAAATGAGATAAATAAATAGCAACTACAGTTAAATGCAGCAGAGAGACATCCGTGTAGGTACATGCAGAAAATTCAAATAATGCATCATAATTTGCAATCTCTTTCAAATAAAATTGAATTTATCGAGGCAGCATTACAGTGTGGTCTAGGTCAAATAGATGTTTTTTGCTGTACAGAACACTGTCTCAAAATTATCTAAACACACTCCAAATTTCTAGTTTTTACCTTGCAGGATTGTATTGTAGAGCGAGGAAATCAAATAAGGGCCCTGCTTATAGAGGTTCATGTAAGAAATGATATTGATTCTATCTTCTTGTCATAATTCAATTTATATGCAGTTGACAATGTTTTTGAAATAACAGTTGTACGACTTACTACGATCAAAACTATCTTACTTAACATTTACAGACCAACAAAGCGAGCTTTAGATAATTTCATTTCCTTAGAAAATTAGAGATAACTTGAAACAAAATTAGTAATCTATCTTTTAACGCCATTGTTATATGTAGAGATTTCAATATTGATTTCCTGAGCGAATCCCATGAAATACTGCAGTTTCTCAATGTACTGCATTCTTTTAATTTAGATATTACAGTGAATGTACCTACATAGAATACGTTTATATCACAAAAAGCAATAGATCAAATTATAATTACCAAAATCACAACAAGATATTAAATAAAAACTACTAATCTTGGTTACAGCTAAATGCAAGCAAACATCAATAGGAAGAAATACAGTATATGAAAAACAATTACGTTGGTATACACAAATATATTCAGTGTTAACCCTGAATTTAAATTCACAACTCTTAAAGACATATTTTTACAACTCAAACGTAAATGAGGAAAGGAAGTAAGAAACGTTCTTCTTTTAAAAACAGATAAAGTGTAGGATTCTTGGATAATCACGTGACGAAACAATGTTACGTTACATAATTTTCAGAACAATGAACAGAAGCAGTTAAAGGCAGGCTATTATGCCTTTTACACGCAGAACAAATCGAATCGTAAACCGGTTCTTGAGGTAGAAACAGCACTTTTTCTCCACAAGGACAGCAAATTGAAAAACAGAACTATTTTACGGCTCGATACGGCCTCACATGTTCGTGTTAAGCACGGCAGCTCTCTCATACATATATCACAGCTCACATATACGTATTGAGATCATAGCCACGATAAAACCACTAGGAACGCAATGACAACTTTGCTGGCGCGGGCCCCTTGTTGGACCCCGTAACCTGTTGTCAAATCGGAGTGTCACAGTAGAGGTTGTAGAGTACACAGTAGAGGTTGGCCATGGCTCAGCCCCTACCCGAGCGCCTGCTCTGTTCAAGGGTTCTTGGACAATGAATGTCGCTCGGTGAGGTCACCGCAATAGCAGCGACTTTGTAAATTAGTATTAAGATAGTTTTTTAAAGCGCGCTTGCAATCATTCACCCTCCACGAGTTAACAATCACCATCTCTCATCCTTTTTTGTAATCTAATTTTAGAGTGAAAGTAAATTTTTGTAATATATTTTCTTTCAATCATGTCGCATAGTATGTCTCGCCTGCCGAACTCTCCTCCCTAAGTTTACAGAGCAGCCGAGCAAGACAGCAATAAAGCAGAAGGAGGTAAGTTGGGGGCTGGATTGGACGCCGGACGTTACACTATGTAGATGAGTGAGCGTAGGTTCAGTGCAATAGCTAATTGTCAAGAAGAGGAACAGTCTACTCATCACTGAACGTGACCTGCGATTGATGTTTACGAAGTTGGAACACGACATTGGCAAATTGTTAAAACTTCTTCAGTTCCAACCATCTCATGATTGTTTTACTTATTAATTTTGTGTTTGTTTGGTGATCCGGGTGGCCGAGATCGCCAAGGCAGTAGTACCACGGCGATCTTGGACCGAAGGATCGTGAGTTCGAATCTCGCCTCGGGAATGGTTGTATGTGTGTGTTTCGCGATTGTGTGTGTTTGTAATGTGTAATATGCTAATGTATCCCTTGTGGTTGGCGTCAAGAAGGGCATCCGGCCGTAAAACATTCGCTAAATCTGTATAAAAATAGAGTGTGCAAAAATTAATAAAAACACGATCCCACACAAATTAGCGCCGACTCCGTAGTAACGGGAAAAGACAAAGGATTAATAATAATAATAATAATAATAATAATAATAATAATAATAATAATAATAATACATTTTGTGTTTATTTTATTATTTTATTTCTTATTGATTTTGTATTTATTATTGAAATGTTAATGAAAAATTATTGTTTACTTTGTTGTCGTTTAATTAATTTCTACTCTATGATTTTTAATAGAAAAATAAACAAATGAATTAGGTACCGATAAGAGCAACAATATTTTGATATTTTTCATAAAATTACTTGTTATGGAGTTCGGGGCGTTAGATTTTTTCTTCTACGAGGACGGTGGTCCAGATAATGTTAAGAACCTCTAGTCTAGTGAATACTATATCCCGGGGGTGGCAGTGATCCTCCCCTGCTGGATGGTGAGATGCGGCGTCCATCCATATGTCGGCTTACGGGATTTCATCTCTAGGTAATTCCTTCACCGGCGGGGGACCGCACCAGCCGGGACAAGCTGTAAGATCCCGATTGGTCTCCCAAGTGTGATAATGAAGTGCATGTGTTTCCGTGTGAGATGAGTGCACGCAAGGTGCAAGCAAGGGGAGAGAATGGGAGGAGGGTTTGTGTGGGAAGGGGTTCGCGGTCCAAACGTGAGGGTTGGTACAGTTCTAGCTAACGTCTATCTTCGCCTGGTATTGCTCCAAGAAAACATAGAAAACTATCTATCAGAGTAGCCGGCCGCTAAAATTCTCCTCCAGTCAGTGACTGACTTCGACCTAGCGATCTAACTAGTGTCGAAAATCTGCCACCGCCACTCGAAACTTTGGCCTTTCGGTCAGAATTGCTGCAGAGACAATGATACTACTAGCTCTGAGTGAACCTTTCTCTTAGATGCAAAGTGTTTGATTTTTTTACCCGCAACATTCTGTACTAGTCTATGCTAATCTTTCTTTCGAACATGCTGCACATCGCTTCTCTGAAGAGCTTTGCGAATTAGACAAGTGGCCGGCTGCTCTAATCGGTAGTTTTCTGTAGCTTCTCCAGTGAACATCAGGCGAATGCCGGAGCAGTATCTTAACAAACGGACCACGGATCACGCGCGATCTTTCCTTCTACTTCCTTGTCATATCCTCACTCCCTTACTTACACACACACTCACACACACACACACACACACACACACACACACACTGATATGCACTTCACTACCATATATTTCGAGAGACCAGTCACGAGCTTGTCCCGGCTGGGGCTTGCCCCGCTGGTGGGAGGTACCTGATGGGGAAAACCCCGAAAGCCGAGTCAGGTACGTCGGCACTGGATCTCACTATCCAGCTGGGGAAGATCACCACCACCTCCCGCGAAAATAATGCACTGCTCTTACAGGACCAAGGGTCTTAACAGTTGACGCGCCCGGCCGGAATCCCTAATCAATCAATTGCAGCTAATTAAAGAATGTGTTATGCACTTCATGATTATTCAAATGCATCGATTAATCCCTCATACATGTTAAGTGACGGCTAAAAATTGATGGTAGCTAGTTGTGGTGTATCCAATGGTCCTGCAATTCAAACAACGCGCTAATACTAATGTACATATTTACACTAATGTACTGAAAAAGAGTCGAATCTTTGTTCGTCACTCACTATAATACATCGCAAATCTCGTCGAGGCTCGTCGATTCGCATTCAACAGAAGTCTATCTGATCCGGCAAGGAAATTGATAATCCAAGTTTATCATGAAGTATTATCTCGTTCTGAAGAATTGCTGCAATGTCACTAAGCAAGCCTTTCAGCATAAGAAAGATTCGGACTTATTATATTATATGAAATAATACAAATGCTAGTTGCAAATAGTTAATGAAAACTGTAACTTGCTGATTGGTAATTCGAATGCACCCAAAAGCAAGCAGCCTCTGAAGCCGCCTTTCGGCCAAGAATTGAAGCAAACGGAGAGTACTCTGACATAACACTGTCATGTGTGTATAAAGAGGCAGTGACAGGTGGGATTGTGAGTGACAAAACGCCACCCAAAATGAGATCTTACGAAACATATCCATTGCCGCTTTCGATGAGAGGTGAATTACCAAAGAACAGTGGTGAACTCTGAGATATATATACCAGTTCGTTTTGTTTATGTTGTTTGTGTGTTCCATGCACGTCTTTTGTGTGTGCGTGCGTATCGAGATGAATTAAACTGGCGGTCAACTTCTAGTACTTTTCAGTAAGCGGCAAAAGTTAAAGAGTCTGAGTAAAACAGTGATGATATCATGTGATTTGGTACGTCAGTATTAATTGTGAAGACACTAATAAACATGGCGTTTGTACAAAGGCAAGTAATTTTCCTTGTACACATTTATTTCGACTGATTTCAAGTAATTCTCTCTTTTGAAGCATCCTATCTATGCACTTGCCTTATAAGGACACACTTGTGTTCCCTTTGGAATCTCTTAGAAATTTTCTTATTGATAGTATTTCATATTTACATATGTTGATAATTCTTATTTAAAGAGGGAGTAGGAAGCAATGCAACTGAATATTCAAGGTGCACAAGTTTTGACATCATTTCTTTTTTTACATTATTTCTTTGAGTGATTTTGTAGCCAAGTATCAAGTTGAACATTTTCTTTTTCAATTTATTGCTGTTTTTTTTGCTCATTGTGTACTGGGGATTTGAAGATCACATTCTTCTTTGAATTATAGGTTAGAGATGTCATCTGAGAAACTGCGCCAACAATCAGAAGGTCAGCTGTACAAGTACACCAATGTTATGAAGGGATGGCAGTATCGATGGTTTATTTTAGACCCTGAAACTGGTTATTTAGAATATTATTTGGTTAGAATTATTCTACTTAATGTATTGATATTTTTTCTTCAAAATTTATCATAAATGCTTACTAATAATTATTTACATTTCTGTAAAGAATGAAACAGAACGCAAGCAGAAGCCTCGAGGCTCTGTTCATTTGGCTGCTGCTGTCATTTCCCCAAGTGATGAAGATTCAAACACCTTCACTGTAAATTCTGCCAATGGTGAAATGTTCAAGTTGCGTGCAGCAGATGCTCGTGCAAGACAAGAATGGGTGAATAGAATTCGGGCAGTTGCTGAAATGCATACAATGGCTATAGCGCAAGTATGATCATACAAATTTTTACTCAATAATTGTACACTTTATTCACTGTAATACATACGTTTTGTACAGTGAAATTTTAGGTATTGACTAATGTGAGAATATTTGTTGCTTCAGAGTAATCCGCCTTTGCCTCCGCGGGAGCACTCAGTGTCCTTGCCCCTGCCACATGGGGCAGTAACAGTTCCAGGGCCCAGCCAAGGGCCTCGTGTTCATTGCTCTCTTGCTGTGCTGGATGCATTCAGTACAGTAAGAGACCATTTGCATAGAGTTGAGCAATATTGTTTTCTCTTGAATCGATCTATAGAAGAACTTCCATCATCAGGTAAGCTTGTCTTAGAAGATTGAGTTTTTATTAATATTTTCACAAATTGCATTCATTTTGAGGGAAACTAAGTTCCTTTCTGTTTCTTAACCATTTCTTTGGTGGTGTCTGTAATTCAGCCTAGAACTCCTTCAATCTACATATCTTTAGAAAATCAGTGTCAGTTGAATGCTTTTGTGCAAATATCTTTAGATGTCTCAATTATGTATTAAATGTATTATTGTATATAATTATAATTTTATTTATGCAATACTAACATTTTACGAATATCTCTCAAGAGGAAAAGGAAATGCAAATGTGGATCACAGTATTATGTAATACTCAGTTGACTTTCAGAATGGCATTTTCAGTGTGTCTAAAAGTAGGTGCTTCCTGTGTTTGCTCAGACTGGTACATAAATAAACCTTATGACACTCCCCTGCTTCCCCTGACAATAATTAGTTTCTGCTCTGTGAAAGATTTATTAATTTTTGCATTAGTGAGAGTTCGTATTGGTTCTTTTTCTTTATGTATTGATGATTGAAAAGTAAAAGCATTTATAAAAAAATTCTATAACATAAAATTTAATTATACATAAGGTTATTGTGAAACAAAATTAGAACATCACTTTTCATCTACAAGATTTGTTAAGAGCATCGACAATACTCATTCTCATCCAATCATTGTCATTATTTTCTTGTATGGCAACAGTAGGGCTTGATGTTAGTTGATATATCCTCACCTGAGTAGATATAGTTGCTCAATATTATCATATTTGGTAAAAGGATTTACGAAGTTTAGCGGCAGTAATTTTTGAAGGTTTAGAAGTGAATTGCAACTGAGCCACAGGAACCCTCGGAGGTTGACCCAATAATCAAAATGGCTCAAAAATCCTGATTATCAATTATTTTTTGTTTTAATGAGTTGTGCATTTTAAACCAAAGTATTTTATTATTAGTTTTTGGCATTATGTTGGACACTCTGTTTCTTAGCAGTATTTGTGTGAGCTGGTGACAGATCATGAGAAAATATTTCTCTCTTTGCCAGTATTTCATGTTTTAAATTTATACAAACACAATTCTTAACCTTCTGATTAAAATAACATGTTTTTATTGTATATATGTATTGTATGTATTGTATATTGCTCATATTATATTGATGTTATATTATGATACCATTATGAAAAACACTATTTGTTTTTCATAACGGTAATATATAATGATAATATGAATTTATTTATCACTTCCATTAAAAAGTAATTTTACAACCATCAGAACAAGTTGTGTGTGTATAAACACAATATTTTTCAGGATATTTGAAAAAAATCTGCATTTGCCAGAAATGAAGTTGAGTACCAAGAAGCAGTTAAGAATTTCTGATGAGCTACTTTCTTGGAATTATGAATTGTAAAGCAGATGTAATAAGGCTGGAGGATTTTTCCTTGAATTATTGTCTAAATTAAAAACTGAGTTCATTTACTGTTAAGTTAAGAGAATATCAAGGACTTCATCAGTAATTAAGTTGTATTTTGTGGCTATGATTTATTGCATTATCATAAATGCATCTCTACATTCTAATCTTTTGGTCATAGATATCTGTCCTCTAGTGGGAGCATATGTATGAAGAGTTTGTATTTTGCTAATAATGAAAATGAATGTATTTCAGGTTCCTGTGTGAAAAATATTGATGAAGGAATGTTACTACTAAAGGCAACAAGTCAAGCGACATTAGTGTGTTTGGGCCACTGTCTCTCTATTCTTCAGCAGCAACAAATAGCTCCAACTCTAACGGGCAATGCTCCTATTATTGCACCACCACCTACTTTCCATAAAGTGACTCAAGGGACGCATCCAATGCCAACAAAAAAGATCTCACAGCCACCATCTCATTCAGTACACATGGAGGATGTTAAGAAGAGGTAACAACATAATTTTTATTTAATGATTTGTTCTTAGAAGTAGCTCTGCAAGACAAGATATTTTTTGGCAGACAGAAAAAAGAAAAAGAAAAAAAAAAGAAAGAAAAAAAAATTAAAAAAAAATAAATTAATATTTAAGATTTTTGTGTAGTTAAATTTTTATTTTGTGTATAAATTTAAGCATTAGTTTTGGTATTCACTTTTTCTGGGTGGATATTTCATACATTTTAAATTACTTAGTAGTTGTGATCTACATTTTTTGAAAAGCTTTATCACAGTCATTTATTTATTGAGTATAATAGGAATGTGCCATTTTGTTGAATTTAATCAGTGAATATCCATTTTGTAACCTGTAGAAATTAAAATATGCTATGAATTATAGTACTTCTTATGTATTTGAGTTAATAACATGTAAGAACAAAACTCTGATGAGTTTCATTGTTAGTTTCCTAATGCTGATAAGAAAATTTTCCGTTTGTGATGCTGTTGGTAGACACAATAACCACTTTTCAGGAAAGCACAAGTTCTCTCTGTTTTTTGTGATATTAGATCTTTAATAGATTTTCTAGTTTGCTAAACGTTTGCTTTGTTTATTTATTAGTAAAGTTTTAAAGTTGATTATCATAATTCTGTTCATTTATTTTCTTTATTATATTCTAATCAGTGGGCAACTTTTGCTCGTATTTTACTTCTTTGAGTTTCAGTATGTGTACAACAATTTAAGTTTTCAAAAGAATGTTTTCTCTCATTAAAGTTGGGAAAATAAAGGTCTAGTTTTTGACTTTTAAGTTCCTTTTCATTAAACAGTCATGCTTGAAAAAATCGTTGTATTCATTGTCCATTACTATGTCATTCTATTTGGAATTGAAAGTATTTCAGAGTGAAATTATCTTTTGACCTCTGATAATTAACTCTCGGCAAGATTATTCCTGCATTATTCTTGCAGAAACTGAAGAAAACAAATTTTAAAGTAATTAAGAAAATCAATTTTTTTTAGAGTAGTTGAGGACTGTTGCAATTCTCTCTGAAATTTGTGTGCTAATGTTTTTCGTTGGATCTGTTAGCCTTGTTTTATTCTCTTTATTTTACTTGAAAGTACTTACTTGTATAATTAGTAAACAAATTTATGTAAAGCTACAAAAAATTGATGACAATATTTTCATGGAAAAACATGTTTAGGGGCTCCCTGATATTGATAAAGTTATTAGTATTTTTTAAAATTTCTTGTATCTACTATGTAGTAATACTACAGGAAAAAGTGTCGCTTTTTCAACTGTAAAGTTTTCTGGGTCCCTTGGTATCCCCCCTCCCTTCCAAATTTTTCTTGCTTCTGAACATTGTAAATCACTTCCTCTTATATTACAGTGGAAATACTTGCAGGCCTCTCGGCCACTCACTTGCCGTGCTATTTTCATGTCACTTTTCCCACTCTTCTGTCAGAACTCACTACACTCACTTTTTTCTTTTCAAAAATTGAATTATTAATAATTTCATTTTTTATATATCATCTTGGAAGTGTAATAATTTTTTGGAAACCGAGCTAGGGACAGTTAAAATGGATGAAAACTCTAGTCGAGAAACTGTTTATACAATTTGGAAAGAAAGACCAAACAAGTGAACAGGCATACATACTCAAGGTAAGGGGGGAGTAAAGAAGGGCATGAACAGTGTATTTATGAGAAGAGCATATGTGTGGGAGGGGACCTCACAGAAGGAATAATATGTGCTTGGTGGCCTGTAGATGCAACGTCACTAGAAGAAATTGATTGCCCGAGGTGCCATGTTAGTATTTGACAATTTATTGCTAGTTTCAACAATAATTGGATGATTACTTTTACATTTCCTTTTTAGTTATCCTGCCAAATATGTTAGGTTTGCTTAATTTGCATTTGAAATTTGAAGATAGACGAGTTTAAAGTAACTCCTTGGCCATTTTGAGTTTGATCTAACTGGATATGAACGTTGCTAACGTTGAAGATGTTCTTTGAATATAGACATGAAGAAAATTAAACATTTTGAATTTTGAAATCAGCATTGATTTTAGCACCAATTTTATTTGTTCAAAATAGTACTATCACTTTCTGAAATTACATGGGATAAATAATGTTTATATAGGTAAATTATTGTTTTGCATGTGTGTAATAACAGTGCAACTTCATACCAAGAGGTAGGTAACAATTTTATTTCTATAATTAGTATTTTTGAAAATTGTCAGTTTTGAAATAAACAATTTTTGAAGATTTTGCTGGTTTAATTTACTTCAATTTTATCACAAAAATTTTTTTTCATGAAGTTCTAAGAAACCTGGTATAATATAAGGGTAGGTTTCAATGCCAAAGTTGCCCTAGTAGCAATAACTCAATTTTAGATAAATGATGGATTGCCGAATTGGAAACTTGCCCCCCTCGATTGTGAACCTTTTATTTTATGTGTTTTTAATAACATTTGATAGTTTTCAAACACTTTTGTTATTGTTTGAGTTTCACGTTAAGAACTGTGTGAATTAATGTAGTTATGAAAACCATATTCTTAAATAATTAGTTTTACATCTTAAAAAGATCAATAATTAATTTCTTCATATAAATGTAGTAACTTTACATTTTTTCCCATAATTACAATTTTTGTACTGCAAACCACACTATTTGAAAATTTTTAACTTCATCAAACCTTGAAAGGCCTGGTTTTGTAAGTCCTTGATATTGAAAAAGTTTTTTTTTATCAAAACTTCTTTCTGTCTGTTCATAACACTAATTCCTAAAACATACAAGGATTTTCACCAAAATGGATATTCTATGAAAGATCTGACCGCACTTGAGTCCTTGTGAATTTGAAACTGATTTTCCAATTTTTGGGGGTATTTACACAAAGCCCCTAGAACATTTTCAAAATTGACAAAAAATAGCTCCAAAATAACTAGCTTTAATAGAACAAGGTGCACATATAAAAATGCCTCAGTTCCAATTTTTGATAATGCTTGTGAAATTTTGAAAATTCAAAAGTTAAAACTTTCTTCCCTCTCCTTTTGCAATATTATGGAAAACTTCATTATTGATGATTAAGAATTTTTTCTTAATTAAATCTGTTCTGCAGAATTAGATCTTTAAATGTCATGTAGGTTGTTTTTTTTTTTGCTTCAAAAAAATACTCCCAAGATATTCTCACAAACCATACCAAATTTTTTCTTAATATTTTTACTTGAAAAGAGGAGTGTTTGCTTAATAATATGACATAGGTCTGATTTTCATTAAAACTTCTGTAATTTCAAATATAGTAAAAGTGAAAGTTTTGTGACCCTCTCCTAGAACTATATTATTAATGTTGGTCATTTTTTCCTTAATGCAGTCTACTTCTCAATACTAGATTTTGAAATCATTTCATGTACACTTTTAACATTCCTGCTTTACTAGTAAGTACTAAGGCATACTACATAGATATGTAAGTTCTAAGGCATACTACAGAGGTTTCTACTTAGATAGTATTGCAATCATGCATTGGAAATCAGCAATTTTTTAACTCTTATTGTTGGACTCCTGGAAGGAAAGGATTGATAAATCAGATTACTTCCTCTGACATATTGTGAAGTCTGAATTCATGTTTTGAGGGTCCTTGATACTGCAAAATCGAATGAGACCAAAGTCTGTTTGTCCCTATCTAGTCCATCCTTTTGTCTGCCTCTCTGTATAGTTGGTCTGTCAAGTTTTTGAGAAAACTTTTTTGATGGGGAAGTTAAGTCTGTGTTGTTTATTTTTTTTAGTTAATTTTAATTTAATTTATTTATTCTTAAACGGGTTGTAACCCTTATATGAGAAAATTGCTTGAAAAATTGTAAATACATGCAGTATATTGTTGTTGTTATTATTATTTATTTACTTTCCTATTCATTTCTCTTTTATAAAGCAGTTCATTGTCAATGATAATTCTAAGTTTCAGAAGAATCTTCTTTGACAAGTAGAATCTTGTATATGAACAATGTGTGTCGTAAGTCAGGGCAGTTTTGTATAACATTCGTAATGAATAATGCTTATGTAACTGATCAAATTATAGAGATACTCTTGCAATCTCCCTGATGTGGCTACTTTTCTCAATGACATGTTCTTAAATATATTCAATTTTTTTTTCTACTTTTAATATACATTTGTCTCCCTAACCAATTAATGTAGAATTTGTGGTAGACAACACATGCTCCATACAGGTTTTCTGAAGATTCTCCCATTGCTCCGGTATCATTCCATTTCTCCATCACTGTTTGCCACTGTCATCTATTCATTACATCATAAGTCATGAGCCTCAATGAACTCAGCATTTGAAGGGACCCCTTAACGTCAATAAATTAACAAGAATTTGTCTCAACGTTTTTGACATCTGTAGTTCTTCGAGTATTCATCTTCGTATAGGTAACAATATTATTGCAAAGAAGGAAGAAATTATTTCTCTAATAAATAAAATGTCAGTCAGCGGTGTTAAATTTCAGATTATATTTGCATACCAAACTTCCGATTTAAATTAATAGAAACTGTAAGAATTGGTACAAAATGTGTAAAGTTTTGACAGCATTGTGCACTGAAAAATAGATTATTAACTTTGTCACCAGAAAGTGTAATTTAGTAATGTGGCAAACAATTTGCAGAGATCATTGCAATTTGTGGTGATAAAACTCCTTAAACATTATGATCAAACTGAATTGAATTCCAATTTCTTCTGTATGAGGTAGTTAAAATCTTTTTGGGTTTGTTGAAAGATGGAATCTTTTTGATTTTGTTGGAGGCTCAATGATTTCTAGACCTAAAAGCCAGGTGATGTGGTTAGCACTAATATCAGCAGTTTGAACCTCTGGAAGATGACCTACTGTATTGTAGTTCTCAAGTGTGAGCTTTGTAGCCCTTGTCTATCTATATTCATCCTAATTGGAAAACACCTCACTTGTGATTCAGTAAATATGCTATTTTGGTGGTTCTTTAGCACATCAAAAACAATTCCAAAATAAAGCTTATATCAAGCCTAGAAATAGGGTATAACATTTTAAATTGGTGCTGGCCTAACAATGTATCAATGACTGTTGGAAGAACTTCAAGGATGGGACTTTGTATTGTCAAAAAATCCCTACCTTTGTGTCTTTGATATAAAATCTTGCATTTTTGACTTTGCATAGTACCTCAATATTACTATTGTAAAATGTAACTTAGTGGCAGTGTTATTTTATTTCGATGTTTGAAAAGTAGAAAATTTTGATCAGCAATTTTCTATTTCAATTTCAAGTTTTTGTTTATGTTTTATATCATTCTGGTGCATAAAGCGAGTGTAGTGAACAAATGTTGGGTTGTGGATTCTAAGATCTTGAACAAAGACTGATTGAGAATGAGGACTTGAATTTTGTACAAAGACTGATAGAAGAAATTAATTTTGCTTATTTGTAGAAAATATGAAAATGTAATTAATATCACTGTACACTAACTCATATTTTCTTTGTTTTGAGTTACAAATAGAGTCAAGTCATTACTTTGTAACTTGTTCTTCAATGATGCATCAGCTGACCAGCGCTCATTCTTTCAAACTTGCGCAATTCCAAACCCCAATTTTTTTGAATAAATATTTTATACTGACTATACTATAGGTTTCTTGATGTACCTCATTAAGATGATTTTCATTTTAATTTCATTCAGTTAATGTTTTTTGCTTAACTTTTTGTAAGTGGAAATTAAGTGTCCCATTCAATAAGCCACATGGGGTTAAATATGTTGATTGTGTGTCAAAACAAGGAAAAATTGTCCTGATAAAACCGGGAGAGGTGGCTCAGTGCATCAACTAATGTCACTGCAGTACCTCTGACCAGGAGGTCCTATCTAGGTCGAATTCAGTCACTGTTTGGAGGTGAATTTTAGAAGCCAGCTGCTCTGGTCAGTAGTTTTCTGTGGTTTCTCCAATCAAAACCAGGTGAATACCAGAGCAATACCCTAACAAACAGGCCATGGACCACGCGTCATCTTTTCTCCCTCTTCGTTGTCCTATCCCCACACCATACACACTTACACAAACATGCACTGCACTACCACTCGTGCTGGGAGACCAGTCATGAGCTGAGAGCTGGTCCTGACTGGGGCCGGTGCCTCACTGGTGGGAGATGCATGGTTTGGGAAACCCTGCTAGCTGGCAGGAAGTTGGCGCTGGATCTCGCCATCCAGCAGGGAAAGAATACCACCACCTCCCAAGAAAAAATGAGTGCCCTACACTTATAGCACTAATGACCTCAGTAGTGGATGCGACCGGAATCACTAACAACCAACCCATCTTGAGCTGATTAAAGTTCATATTTACTTTGTCATATACTACTATGTAGATTATTGTAATGCTGTAATGAGAAATATTGATTTTGCAACACAAACTTGTTTTGTTGGTCTCTGGTACAACCTGGTTGGTCTCTGGTTGGTGGAAAGAAAGTGGATTTTTCTTGTTCCTACACGTAGTAATTTACTTTCTCCATTACACTGTGTAGTCAGAATCCTCATTTTGTGATCCTTGATACCTAAAAATTGGTTTTCAGCAAAACTTTTCCATCTGTTCATAACGCTAGTGCCTAAACAATACACAAGGTTTTTATTAAATTCAATATTTATTTATTTATTTATTTATTTATTTATTTATCTTTAACTTTTACTCATCTTTCAACTATTTTTAGTTAAAATGATGGGAAGGTATTCTGGAATTTCAGAAAATGTGCGCGGATGATTTTCTGCCCCATACGTCACATACAGTTTTTACTGTTTTTTGACTAAATAAATCTAAATCTAGATATGCGATTGATCTGTCTGATGATGTGACCCCTTCAATTTGAAAGTGATCTTTAAATTTTTGGAGATTCTTCAAATGAAGCCCCAACATTTTCAAATTTTGAATATAGCAAACTACATTTATGAAAATGATGCACGACTGATATTTGTTCAGAACTTTTTCTTCTGAAATATAAATGTGAATCATTTATATCAGTACTTTGACTTTGGCTTCAGAGATATTAGGTCATGTCACCTGTGGAACCAAAGTAGGTACCTATGTTTGTGCTCCAGCCCCTGCCAAATATTTATGTGGGTTGAAAACTCTTTTTGTAAGTTCAACTTATCTTATTATTACATAACAGCTACAAATAATATGAGAAAATATGTGCTCTTGTGGCTCCACTAGTTTTGTAGGAAGCCGTGTTATAACGTTGATCTTTATTATTAATGGAATCATTTATTATCTTATTTGTAGGCCCCCCCCCCCCTTAAAAATGGAGTCTGAAATTTCTGTATAATCAAAATTATTGTTTGATTCATTAAGAAAGAAAGTAAAGAATGTAGGGGGAAAAGAATGCAAGTCTTCTGTGTACTGAATTAGAATTCTTAATCAAACTTTACAAACAATGAGTGAACTTGGTAAATGTAAAAAAGGAAATTAAAAAAAAAGTAAGATTCAGTTTTTATGGGAAAAATAAAGAAAATAAAAACATTTGTAAAGACTGATTTCAGTAGTGGAGTATGAGAAATGTGTTACACTGTGTTCAGTATGAATCATGCTGCAAATTTACTGAATTTTTATGAACATTACCATTTGTAAAATGTCTCATCATCGTGCTTTCAAATTGAGCATAACAAAAGAAGTTCATATAGTGTTTTAACTTATTGGAAACTGATTTTGGCAGGGACAAAAAACCTTGGACTGGTTCGAGTGCTTCAGATTCTGAATAAATTGCTTGGATTTGCTTTAGTTCATCATCAGATACAAATAGTGAATCTGTAATGTGAGGTATGTGAAGAGCCTGATTAATTGTGTTTTTTCGCACCACCCCAAGTTAATTTTTTACAAGATTTTTTCCAACGCTACACATTTCTAACATTCTCTTTTCATGTTTGTTACTTACCTTCATTGCATTTCCAGTGTATTCAATCACAGTACTGAAGTATTACTGTGCTTAATCCCTTTCCTTATTACTATATTGAGAGTATGTCTGTTTGTGTTTTAACTTGAATTGTAAGGTCAGCCTTTAATACATATTTGCTGAAGTTAATTTCTTGTTTTGAGAATTTAAAAGTATGCATGAGCTTGATAGAAAACAGTTGATATTAACAGTTCAGGAATGGACATTTTTATTAGAAAACAGTTAACGATTGAATTATATTGGTTCAATTAAATTGATAATATAATTACCTTGTTAATAAAACCAAGTTAGAAACATAACATATTTTCTATAATACAACTTTATTTAGGGTCTTGAAATGAATTAAACACTTAGTGGAAATATGTTTTTGATTTTTCTTTTTCTTTCTTTCTTTCTTTCTTTCTTTTTTTCTTTCTTTCTTTCTTTCAAATATCATTTATACGTCAACACAAACCACAAGTCGAAGAATTTTTCTTTGGGTGCAGTTTTCTTTCAATGGGACATCTTCTATTATAAACAAAGTTTATTATGAAAAAAAAATTATTTTCATCAATTGCTTTCCTTAGGTATAAATGACTTCACGTACCAACCATTGTTGTCTCATTCCTCATAAATATGATCTTTGTTGATGAGTTAATGGAGGGAAATTGCTGTTAAAGAAGTAGTTTAATCTTGTACTTTGAAACTGATCCACATGATTTATTTCTAACATAATTCATTTATAGTTTTGTATTGCATATAAGAAACATTGTCAAAGTAATATTAAACTTGTTAAGTAAATAACTTTCCAAGAATTTGCTGATTTTGTAAGTGGTATTGAGATACCATAAAAAAGCGATTTTTTATTATGTATGCTTGTTGCTCCTTGAGGCATGTTTTTTATAACCTTCAGTGTAATAAAATACTTGGCTTTTTGTGTTCCCTTTCTTGCATGTTCTTACACACAAAGGTATTCATTGGTTAGTTTCAACAGAAAATGTACGTCAAAAATAATATTTTGACCAGCTTATTTGTATTAATTTAGGAAAAGTATCAATTTTGCGGTCAATTTATTTTTTTAAAAATCCTAAAATATTTTCTCTCATTTGACCATTGTAATTTATTATCAATAATAAAGACATGATTCATTGTACGATAAAAATACATTTTGTGTGTGTGTGCAAAAAGAGGGCAATATTTTTGAGATATTACCAGTCTAATTTTAGCATCATTGTACATAGTACTTTTACTTTCAATTCTTACCAGCATTTTTAATTTTTCCTAACATGAAATTGTTATATTAAAATTTTCAGCAATATGATCTTGTTTTTTGTTATATTTTAAATGTAAATTCATTGTGTGCCTTTCAAAACAATCCACTTAGGTTATCCATAAATATTTATTTTCTCTTCGTTATCTTTATAGCATTATTTCTTATAAATGAGTGTGTAAATGTTTTTTACTTATTATTATAACCTACCCAACTGGATTTGTGGCTTTCTTGTCCTCTGAGAAAAACAAAGTGCGTGGAATTTTTTGTAATATGTATTAGGGAAAAATGATTCAATTGATCACTGATGGGTTAAGAAAATTGTACTATTCATTTTTGTGTATATAGGTGCTCAGAGCATCTCAGAATAAATATTACAAACTTCTAAAGCATGTAGAGGGGTAATGAACTGATGGGAAAGGTCATATAATAAAGTTCCATGTCTTTTGCCAGTTTGGTAGGCAATTCCTCAATCATATGTGTGCTGTAATCATGGAGATTTCGTGTGCTAGCTGAATAGTGGTGTATTGGGAGTTGTCTAGCAGTCAGGGGCAAATGATTCGTCTGTAACTTCCTTATATGAAGTTTCTCACTGCATGTTCATTGGCAAAAAGTGATACCTCTACACACCCTAAAAGTTTATAACATTTATTCTGAGACATCTGTACTTAATTTTGTGTATGTATATAGGCATACATAATATTAGAAATTAAACTCAGTTGTATGTACTTTTGGTGGGAGGTATGCAGTTTTATGATATTGTATGAATAAGACGGGTAAGTCTTGCAATTTTGGTAAAACACAAAAACATTGAGAAATTGTGGATTTTTCAGTGTGTCTCAAGAACCTGAAGCTTCAGTTCAATCATACCATCCAGCCCTTTCGGTTTTACACGAGACACCAGATGACATACCTGCAGGTGAGAGAAAAAATGAATATATCTTCTTTGTATTCAAATTATAGTGATTGTTTCTGCAATAACAAATTTTGTTGACAGCATCAGGAAACAGAATATGCTATGAAGATGAAATATCAGATGATGAAAATGGTGGTGATGCATTGGCTGTCCCAGTGGAAGAACATAAATCTGTTATATTACATCTTCTATCTCAACTAAAATTAGGCATGGACCTTACTCGTGTAGTGTTACCAACATTCATTTTAGAACGACGCTCTTTGTTGGAAATGTTTGCTGATTGCATGGGCCATCCTGATCTGTTTGTAAGGTTAGTACTGTAATGCAATGCAGGGACTTATTTTTAATATTGAAGATTGATAGCTGAAGGCATAGATTTAGTTATAAGTTAGACAATTTAAGTAAAGCTGTATGTAAATTATGTAGAATAACAGATGAACCTTCACCTAAGGAGCGCATGATGGCTATGGTTGAATGGTATCTAACATCCTTCCACATGGGTCGCAATGGTTCTGTAGCAAAGAAGCCCTATAACCCAATTATTGGTGAAACATTCCATTGTTCCTGGGCATTGCCCACATCTTCTAGCAATGATAAAGATGATAACAAAGATGTCCGTATATCTTACACTGCTGAGCAAGTTTCTCATCATCCACCAGGTGTGTTTTCTAAATTCTAAACTACCGTATTTACCAGAATATAAGAATAGGTATTTTCCTGAATTAAAAAATCAAGGGGTTGTATTTATATTTGCAGATTAAGCCGTTTCAGTTCGAATCAATGTCTTTACACTGGCTTTCCATATTAAGAAACTCAAATTTTGATGTAACAAAAAATTTTAATTTTTTGTTACATCAAAATTTGAATTTAAAATTAAATTTTTTAATTTTGTTTTAAATTTTGCTGTCTTGCAAGCAAGCATGCATGCATACAGACAAGTAATTTTGTATCAGCAATGTAGATGTAAAACTTGTACACATTAATGAAATCGTAAGTCATCCGATAAATACTGTCTGTATCCATAATACCTAATTATTTTCGTGAATGTATTCTTTGTATCCACCTTCACTTTTACCAAGCAATTTAGATCAATATTTTTTAATGAGCTGAGAAAGAGAGAATCTCAAATATGGCTTTGTAGTAAAGAACTGAATGAAAATTATTGCTGAGGTTTTGTTGCAAGATCAACAAGGCCATGTGGTGTCTCGGTTCAACACCTGGCAAAAGCAAACCTGCGTCTTGCCAGAGATCAAAATGAAAAAAATCACCCCATAAAAAGTGTGCATTCTACATTGAACCAGTACACGCAGTGATTAAAAAAAATTTCCATAGTAAAAAAAAAAAAAAAGTCTGTAACTGCTGTTCTCTTTCATGCTATCCATAGAACGAAGGTATAGGGATATACGAATTTGCAATTCATAACTCGATCATGCCAATTTAAAATTCATGGTTGTTTAAGAAGCAAAGGTCACTGACAAGTGTGGGGGCAGGAAAAAAAAAAATCTTCTCACAGAAGGTAATGTTTTCAGGTGGTATCAATGAAAGATTAAAAATGCAAATTCTACTTTTGAGGAGTCAAAAATTCAGAAAGCGACGTAGTGTGAGAGGAAATCCAGAAAGAAAGAAAAACAAACAATAACAATGCATGTGAAGATGAAAATGGTAGTAATCGAATAATGGTGATTTTAATTGTCAAGAAGATAAGAGCTTAGGCAATAAACATTTCTCATCAACAAGATAATTTACTAGTAAATTAGGCAATTTGCTATTTTATTTTGACTCAATAATAAGAATTAGTTAAAAGTGAAAAAATTCTCAGGTGGTTTCAATTAAGGGGTTGTCATATTCAGAGAATCTTATATTCGGATAAATACGGTATGTGTTTTCTTATTAAATTTTGATGTGTAAGTTATTAATTGTACTTATGTTGCAGTTACTGCCTTTTACGTGGAGTGCCCAGAGAAGAAAATGTGTGTTAATGCATCTATTTGGACAAAATCTAACTTTTCAGGAGTGTCTGTAGGTGTCAGTATGATAGGTGATATAAGCCTTTATTTAGGAAATCACGGAGAAAGATATGATTTCACGCTGCCTTCTGCATATGCACGATCTATTATTTCTGTTCCTTGGGTTGAATTAGGGGGTAAAGTAACTATTAATTGTGCAAAAACTGGGTATTCTGCAAATATCATCTTTCATACTAAGGTATGGTTATGTTAAAGTAGATTTTGCATGGATATTCACGTGTGGAGATCACTGCATAATATAAATAATTCAATTTTTCAGCCTTTTTATGGAGGTAAAGTTCATCAAGTTACTGCAGAAGTAAGGAATGATGGTAGTTCTAATATCTGCAAAATACAAGGAGAGTGGAATAGTCATTTTGAGTTTACATATCCACATGTAAGTTTACATTTACAATTTTAATTTTTATGATGAAAAATAATTCTTGAAATGGTGAAAATGAATTGCATAAAATGAACAGAATGAATAAAAACCTATGATTGTTACTGCCCTAAATATATTTTGATATGATTTCTGATTAGCTTCTTTTTGTCATGGTATTTTTTACAAAAGTTATTGAAGACATTATTGAATGGAATCTGAAATTAGGTTTTGAATTGTAGTACAAGTAAAGATTTGTAAATTCATAAATCATATTATCAATTAATAAATCTTTACTCGTACTACAATTCAAAACCTACATTGCAGAAGGCTTTTAAGTATTTATGCTGGTACACTACAAGAGCAAATGTTAATTTTCAATATTCCTGTTAGAAGTATTGCACTGTTTCACTAATTGCTGTGTTATTTCCTGTGCTTGCATCAAATTTATTTTTGCAACTATTCTGTGCTACTGCATGCATGAAAATCCGTGTTGGTGGTGATTGCTGGTATGTAAAGATTACCATAAACATGTTCTCGTGCAGTAAATCGTGAAGACATAGCAGATGAGTACTTAAGAAATTATTTTTTTAAAACCTGTTTCCTATCTGATAGATTTGCTGTACATGTAATGAATTCAAAATAACTAGTACCTATTTCAAATATAGAGATATCCATTAAATGGGAGTCTGTCCATGTCAAATCAGACTGGCATGAAACATGACATTTACTACTTAAGTTGCTGAATATTTTTCAACAAATTCTACTTGTTAAAAGTAAATATTTGTTGGTTTGTATAAATTAGTATTATTATTTTAGAATTTTAATTTAAACAAATTTGTGAGAAAACTCAAGTAATTGTTAATAAATTGAATTAATAAGCAAGTTAAAGTATTAACTACACTTTTTGTTTCTCACATATTATATATAAAAAATATGTAATTCACGCAGTTCATAGATTGCTTCTCTCTTTTATGTACTACTAATGGATCCGTCAATGCTTCGCTATTACAGTGTATTATTCAACTGGTCATGTAATTGTTAATCACATTTTTACGCTATGCTATGTAAAAAATTCTTATAGATGAATGGCTTTCTTACAAGTACAGGGATGTTGTATATCCTGATTTAAATATTGTTGTCAAGGATTGACCAAATTGAATGGTATGTCGGGAAGAGGCTGTGCGAACAACCTAAATTGTTTTTGTTATGCATGAGGAAATTATGTGATCAGCAGAAAAGGAGCATTTCCTCAATGGTCAAAAGATTGTGCCTTCCCTATTTTAAAGTAAAATTGGGAGATCAGGACAAAACACTTATAGTTTGTAAAACTTGTTTGGAAAATTTAAGGCAGTGTTATGATGGATGTTGTTTATCTATGCCGTTTGGGGTCCAAATTAAAAGAAAACACTTTTTTAGAAACAAGAACTACTTTCTAGCGATAGTCATTGTTGGTGTAGTCATGTGTAGACATTGGGAACAAGAACTCACAGAATATTTTGCAAAAGAAGGGAAACTTGTGTTCTGTTCAGATATTCCTGGCTTGAGTGGTCACCTAGGAAAAACATAAACCAGAGGGTATGCATGTTTTACTGACTGTTAAAAGAAGTGTAAAATACATAATGGGAATGAGCTGTCTTCAGTTCCAATAGCTCATTTTACACCTATCAAGGAAACTTATCAAAATTTGTATAATATTATAGAAAATTGAAACATAATGGACACTGGTAGTATGTATGCTGTGATTGTAACATGTGCGTTATATTATAGGGGCAACTGGGATAGTACACCAAATTTCCGATTTCTTATGTGAATGGGGGTGCCAGAGAAAGATACTGGGTTAAGAAGAATGTTAGTTCCAGGAACAAAAATTTTATTAAGTGCCCCCTTATTGACTCGCAACAAATTTTGGCATTGTCTATCAAACTAGGAATAATAAGGCTTTGGTCAAAACTTGTTCTTGCTTTTAATATCTTGCACAAACGTTTCCATTGTCAGCTAGAAAAGTGAGAGAAGGTGTTTTTGATGGCCCACAGATTCGCCAACTAATTAAAAATGGTGGTTTTAAAAGCACAATAACTGATGTAGAACTTCAGGAGGATGTAGATTCAAGAAGATGTAACTAACAATTATCTAGGTAATGTTAAAGATGTACAATATGAACATTGTGATAACGGTGCTTGACAAATTTAAGGCACTTGGATGCAACTTAAGCTTGAAGTTATATTTTCGCCATTCCCATCTTGAAAACATCCCATAAAATGTAGGAGAACTAAGTGGAGAACAGGGATAGCCATTTAATCAGGGTATGAAACAAATGGAAATGAGGTACCAGGGTTGATGGGATGTCCCCAAGAAGGCAGACTACTGTTGTATGCTCACGAACAAGAAATTATTAAAACTTAAATATATATTTTCTGCTTGGCACGAAATCCATGTGTGATAGGGAAAATGACTAGCCAATCTGGATTCAGCTCACCAATACAGTAAAACCTGTTGAAGGTGGAAACCTACCTCTGCTGGAAAAAATCTCAGAATGGACTATCTTCCAATGCAAAGTATGAGGAAAACCTGCCTAATGCAGAAACAGAATGAAATTTTTAGTACAATGGTATAAAAAATCCTGAATGAGCTGGAAAACAAATATTGTTTTAAAATTAAACATTGACATGAAAATGCGGCAACATCATACTTTAAGACACTCAGAGCTGTGTTCGTCTGTTTCTCAGCTATCCTTGTCTGAACATCGTATTTCCCACAATACACAAGTGAAAGCCACTGTTTATTTGTAATGGCACAAGCCCGTGTGAAGGAAGACTGACACGAAGATTGATCCTTCCACATCTCTTGTAATGCGTTCTTTGGGTTCCGTGGTTCTAAACGTTTGCTGTTGTTCTATTCGACAAGTTGTAGGTGTTGTGTTAATCCATTGTTCATGCTGTCAAGTGGGAAATTGAAAACATTAACTCTTGGTGAGTAAATTAGACTAATTGAAGAACACAAACAAAACAATGCTTCTGTCAAGGTTTTGATAAAGAAATTAAAAGTTGGGAAAACTCAAGTGTACGACACCTTAAAAAAAAAGACAAAATCACCAATGAGTGGTTACAATAATTTTTTTATAGATGGTTGCCACCAGTATCTAGACAAATAGCCAAAGCCTAATTCGTCAGATGAATTTATTTGTTCCTACAAATATTGAAGAAAATAATATTTCTTTTAAGATTTTTGGAGATCTTTGTTTCATTAGACTTTGTGTTGCATTTCTCTATGTCAGTTTCTTTGTCTCTCCAGGAATGTCTTCCTTTCTTTGAAATGTACTTTTTAGGTGAGATAAACTACTCAGACAACCTATTCCATCTTTGGACGATTGCATTTTCACACTTGACAGTTTTTATTGCAAACCTGAATAAGCTGGAAATCTGTACAAGATGGAAGAAGACATACAAGATGATTCTGGCTGAGATAGGTTTTACTGTATAAGATGGTTTAGAGATGTTTTCAACCCTGTGTCACAGAACAAAAATTTTATTTCACAGTCCTCAGTTAGTGATAATATGATACAACAAACAAATTTGTGATATGCTTCACTAGCTCCAACTTTACAATATTATCATGGCACACAGGAAATAATGTTATAAATTTAAATGCATATTAAAATGAAAGAGTTTTTATAATTATATTTTATAAATTGAAATTTAGACACCAGCATGATGCTTAAAAAGTGTGAAGTATTGAATTCCTAGAAGTTTTGTTTTCTTTCATCGCTTTGGATGAGCACTGCAGAGATTGAAGCTGGGGGGGAACAAAGAGCAAAGAACAAAGCTAAGAAAATGAGTCTCACATTCATCAAAGCAGCTGAAGGGTGTTGTGCTGTTTAACAGTAAATTTGAAGATTTAGATACAAACTGATAATTTGATCCAGACATTGAAAGAAACGTATCAAGCTCATATACCTTCAGAATTATTCAAAGAAATATTTGATGCTCAAATTTTATCATTTATTCACAGTGCATCAAATAAAAATGAAGGTAACTCGGTTGAAGAATAGAACATTTTTCACAAAATTCTGTTGTTTTCTAGCAAATTGCCTTCAGAGAGAATGTATTGGAGCCAAGACACTGATGTAGGATGTCCAGTTGTAAAGATTGCAATGAGTTGCAACAGGTACTTGAAAATAAAATCTATGATTCATTTTCAAAACAATGAGCTTGCAAGTTAGGCCTGTTATGATATTATTTGAGCTAACTTTCAAAAATTTGTTATTTTTGAACAAAATCTTGATGTAGATGAAATGATGATAAACTTCTTTGGACAAAATTATCTAAAACAGTTTATTTGTGGAAAGCCAATCTACTTTGGCTATAATTGGCATTTTGTGGATCATTAGGATACTGCTCCAATTTCAATCTGTGTTGTCAGGTGGAATGACACCAGGTGTGTCCCTGTTGCTAGTAAATTTGATAGTTTCTCCAACAAAATCTGTGCTTCGGTATGTGAAACAAGAAAAGAAAACGCTATTCCTCAACCAAACTTGATACACAAATACTATGCAGGAATGGGTGGTGTAGGTCTACACAACTGGTTGGTTGGAAAGGTAAAACGTGGAATTGGCCCATCTTCCTATGACTTTTAGACATAACTAATAAATTACTGGTTGCTGTACAGGCAAATGCAAGGCTCAAAAACTCCTTGACTGATGTATTGTTGGCTATCCGGGATGAGCCGCGTCTCAGTTGATTGGACTGACGTTTCGGCCATCTTACTGTGGCCTTCTTCAGAGCTATACTGATGCCAAGAAGTTGGCGTGTCTCATCTAGAAAAGAAGCGTGGGCCGACTGGGGCAGCGGCGGCCAATAGGAGGAGGGCGGGTGTCCCGTGATTGGCGGAGAAGGAAAAGGGGGCGATGGCGGGTGACCAGCTGAGATAGGGGACGGGGAGTGGGGCGGACGGGTAGAAAATAGAAAACTGAACAGGATAGACACCTGGAAGATGCATTTGTGTGGAAGGGAACGGCGGAAATATCGAAAAAAGGATGGTCCAACGGGCGGCCACGTCATTGGCCGTCCGCGGGGGGGGGGGGGGTGTCTCCGCGGGGCGGGACCGGATTGGCGGGGGGCAACGGCCCGTCTCCAGGTGTTGCTGAGACGGAGCCCATCATCTCTATTGAGGTTTGCGGGCCTCCTAGAGATTTCCAAAGCCTCTTTGATCAAACGAGGCCACCACCGGTCTTCTGTTGTTATGGTGCGGGTTTCGTGGTAATTGACAAGGTGACCCGTTTCGGCGGCGTGTTGTGCCAAGGCCGATTTGTGGATATGTTGAAGCCGGTCATGTCGCATGTGCTCCCGCATACGCTCTTCTACGGTGCGCCCGGTTTGTCCGATGTAAACTAGACCACAGCTGCACGGGTTCCTTGACTGATGGAATGCAGAAGACATGTCACGATTGCACTACTGACAGTTAGTCCACGATCAGCTCATGCTGCAAATGCCTCACATGCAATTCCTGATTGCAGATATGGAGGCACCAGCCATAACAATTAGGGAAAAACAGCACAGGTGCCAAGCAGAGAACTGTAAAAGGACTCCCCTCACTTATTGCATGAAATGCAAAGTCACATTGTGGGTAGAATATTTTTGTTGCTACCATACTCGTTAGCATAAGTCTAAAATGAATTAACATAGTATTTAATAATGACATTTATCGGTTGTTCCTAACCTCAATGCGTCAAGAAAACTTCACAGGTGTCTGGGGATATGTCGAAAATTCACCGATAAACTCTTAAGACAAAGCATATTTTGTCTAATAAACTATTTGGATATTCTGAATGGTTGAGCCGCAATGAGTACTCAAAAGATGGTTTGAAAAAAAGCTTTCTAGGCAAACATTTGCATTGTAGAAGCATAGAAACAGCACAGAAATATGTAAATTGTTTATCATTAGAAAAGTAGTCTGTTTAGAAAGAAAAAATTTGGCAGAAATAAAAGCACCCAATTTACACAAAATATGATTTTTTTAATTTGTTGATTAATTTTTCTTTCTAAAGAAATGTATTCATTTCTTTTATAAATACCAATTTACATTTTCTAGTGTGTTTCTATGCTTCTGGAATATAAATTTTTGCTTAGAAAGCATTTTTCAAAACAGATTTTGAGTGCTTATAGTGGCTTATTCCTTCGGAATATCCAAGTAGTTTAATACACAAAATATGCTTTAAATTGTCTTAAGAGTTTATCTGCGAAGTTTCGACATTTTCTCCCCGGACACTCTGTATATATTTTTGGCGCAATGATGTTTTAAATTTTGTATCATACTGTGAAATCCTTGAAATGTTATTAAGGGTATACTTCTTCCACCCAATGTTGTCGTATGATGACGAGCTTTTCCGAGCCAATAAAAGATCTCAGAGCTATAATTACATTGGATTATCATTTCTTCATAATTGAAGACTAAACTCTCAAATTGGATGTTAAAAAGAGACAGAGAGAGCGAGTCGGACAGAGAGCGAGTCGGACAGAGAGCGAGTCGGACAGAGAGCGAGTCGGACAGAGAGCGAGTCGGACAGAGAGCGAGTCGGACAGAGAGCGAGTCGGACAGAGAGCGAGTCGGACAGAGAGCGAGTCGGACAGAGAGCGAGAGTGTGCGCATGTGTGTGCTGTGAATGCTTTGCTGTTACTTTCTTCGCTTGTTGCCTGTGTAGACAGTACTCCCAGTGAGTCAGAGTATTCCCAAAACGTATAACAATCTCAAAATTTAGAAATATTTTCTAAGATGCTTCTTTACCACTGCGCTTGGTATGATTCCAAGAAGAATGAACATATCTCTACCACAGTTCCTGAAAAACAATGAATTTGAAAAACTCTTCATAGCATGTACAATTATATATACATTTTCCCACCTTATTGGTAGTCATAATTCCGTTCTCAAAAAAGGTTTGTTGACGTGTGTATACCCATTTCCGCACGATGTCTTCCACCTCTTCAGTAGTGGAAACTTTCTCGCCACCCAAATCATCCTTAACTGCTCTGAAGAGGCCACGTGTAAGCTACAGGGGGATACGCCAACATTGTCCAGGGTAATTCAATATTGATTGGGTAACAGCTGCAGTATAGGAGCCTTGCATTGTCACGAAGGATAACACTGCATATATTGAATTCCTGCGTCTTTTCGACCTGTAGACATTTTACCTTCCTCAAGAGCTCACAATAGAAAGCAAGTGCTCTTGCAGAAAATCATCGTGCACCACTCATTTTGCATCCTAGGACTTTCGAGCAAACGAGTCTTTGCTTTGACTGGCGCTAATTCATGTTTTGAACGACATTCCATACTGAACCTCTTCATTTTATGAGAGTAAGGGTGCACCCGCGTTTCATCACATGTTAGAATATGTGTTAGTAATTTGTCTCCTTCTGCACCATAACGATCCAAAGGTTTTTGTGAAGCTTCCGTTCTTGCAGTCTTCTGATTTGCATTCAGAATTTTCGGGCTGTGATGCGACATCGGTGCTGGCGTCTGTGGGTCGACCATATCCGTAGACCCACTTCGGGACGTCCTCGGAACACTAACCGCACCGAGGAACGTCAGGGTCGACGCATCGCGAGGGCGGCGTTGGCAGACCGTACGGCCACCCGCCCCGACGCGTCACCGTTGGGAACCGGTTACTTGCTGCAGGATCACTGTGGCTCATACCGTCAGCCCGACTGCCACTCACGCCGAACCATCGTCGGACATGTGGGAGGGAATGGTGTGCATTGGTGTTGAGTGATGAGGGCCGCGTCTGCCTGCGAGCCAGTGATGATAGTGAACGTGTGCGGCGCGTGCATCCGGAGTGTTCGTCCACGTCACGTACGGCGTACCCCGGTAGTGATGGTGTGGGGTGCCATCAGCCTTAACGCACGTTCGTCTTTGGTATTCGTGGTGGGATCATTGACTAGCGCTGGATACATCCAGCACGTTGTGCGGCCTGCGCTGAGAGGGTGGTGCGATGTTCCAGCAGGACAATGCCCGACCTCACACTGCCCCCGCTACGCAACACGCTCTCCGCGATGTTCGTCAACTGCCCTGGCCGGCACGCTCGCCGAATGTGTCCCCAATCGAGCGTGTGTGGGACATGATGGTCCAACGCCTGACCTGGGCTGTGACTCCCCCAACAACTCTGCCTGCTTTGCGTGAGGCGGTGCAGGAGACGTGAAACTGTACCGCAGGACACTATTCGCCACCTGTACGATGGGATGCCAGCCCGCATCAGGTTTTGTCGTACTGCCCGCGGCGGGTACACGCAGTATTGATGTGGCGTTGCCTGTAAAGCATGCTAAAACTCTGCCACTGTCCTAATTCCTTCCCAATTCTGGCTACTGGGTACTGACGCAGGAGCGCGTGTGGGAGGAGCGTTTGCGGAAATGCTACCTGGCGGTCCTCTTGACAACGGACCGTTATGACTACACAGTAACGGAGGATTACTCCATAATCAGCGTTCAACGCCCAACAACGGTTAGGAGACGCGTTACGTCGTTAGGAAGACGCAACAAATTGAAAAAACAAAACATATTTTGCTTTTAAACAAATTTACACATTAAAATGTGGGTAGGAGTTTTTTAAACGTCTCGTGTTCAATGTTTAGTGCACTTTATAAACTATCTTTTGAACAATAAATAATGGTTGCCCAAATTGTTAAAACATTGTGTTGCTATATTCCGATTGTTTCAATGTCGGCGTTGATGAGCACCTTATGCATTTCTTATGTGTGTTCTGGACACATATAGAAGATATACATTTTTGGAGCTCTGTTGATTGCTCTTGTTTCATTGATTGTGTTGTTTCAATCTAAGTTTCGTCAGGTTTCGGGATGTCAATTCGACATGGCCCACCAGCAAGATAAAGTATTCCGAGCATTTGTTGCGCCTGTGCAACGCGTCTCTAAGCCCCTTCTGGGGCATTGAGCGCTTGGAGTAATCCAGCAAATCTCCTTTCATCTATTCAGTCGGAATACTGCCTTTCCCTTCTCCCAGGGGCTCGACGCTGTTAAATTCCAGGGTCCCCAGACGGTCCCCGACCGGGAACCTGCAAAGTCTGGAATTGCTTGACTTCCGTGACTTCACAGTATGCAGTTCAGGAATTCGGCTAGCGACACCGGCCTATTCACTGCTACTTCGTTTAACACTATCATATTTACGCTGATAACCAGTTTTGATCTTCTCTATGTACATATTGGTAGATAGTAAAATTCACAAACTTTTCTCGTCCAGAAGCAGTGGAAACCACGATGATCTTTTCGAATTTATTACCCGAAGTTAAGCAAGACGGATGAAAAACAATGTTCTTTGCACGATTACAAGTCTTCACCAGTGGTGCTAATGTATTCCGGTTACTGTCTCATTTGTCTACAAAGTAAATGTTATCACACATTGCGTCGGCTTCTGTACTCGCCTACTGTTCGCATTCACTGTCGAACACAGATTCTAGAAATTCGTCTTAATATTTATCTTCGCCGTTTGAAACATCAATACAACCTTCTTTCAATCACTTACATACTAGTTTTTCACTCAGTACAATCACTCCCGAACTCTATAACTCCCACTAGCTCGCATATAAACCCTTTACAACGCACGGAACCCACAGAGCGACTTCAGTCAAACACAGTAGCGCGAGTGGTCTCGTAGACTACTATTATAGTCCAATCTATATCGTACTATAACGTACGGGGGCGCTAATATAAGCATTTTTTTATTTCTCGCTACCGCGGTAGAGAGAAAGTTACGTAACGCCGAGTGAAAAAAACGGCGAATTGTCGCCAGAAAATTGTTACAGGGCCCTGGCAACGAAAAATTTGATAAATCCGTATGCTAAAAATATCTTCTAACACGCGGTGTAGCCAAAATCCTTGTTTTGTGTATCCTTGATACCGAAAAACGATTGACGACAAAATGTCTGACCGTGAGTAAACAAAACCAGCGGCTTACCGTTCAGCAAATTTCCTCCCAAATTGATATTCCCCGAACGATCTGGCTGATGTCGTAACCCCTTGGATATAAAACCGATATTTTAATTTTGGGGGGTACTTTACATGAAGTCTCTGGGACAATTTCAAAATTAAAAAAACGGCTCCGTTTTGAATTAAACTTTGTTATTGGATTGTGTGAAGTACGTTTAAGAGAATGGCGCAGGTCTCATGGTCAATAAACACCCTGATTTTTCGAAAATTGAAAAAAAGAATCAAAATTTGTTCGGCGTCTTCCTAAAACTACAATTGTGAAAATATTTTTTCCTAATGAAATGTGTTCATTAAAGCAGATCTAAAAATAGTCATGCCTGATTTTTCGAAAACTTGAGAATTTTTCTCGGAATGTCAAACGTATGCAATTTTTATTGTTTTTATACATTTTTTCTTAAAAACGGCACACAATGTTTTGATTAAATTTGGACCTGAGATAGCGTAAATGACGCTTAAGAGAATGGCGGAGGTCTCACGATCGTTAAAATGCATGATTTTTTAAAATTGAAAAATTCAAAATTCTTCGGCGTCTTCCTACAACTACAATACTGAAGATTTTTTTTTTTTTCAAATAGATCTTCAAATAAGGTGTTTAATTGTTCAAAAATGAGTATTTTGAATAATCTGGTGTCATAGTCGCCCTCTCCGAATTTACTGCGCTTCTTGGGCATAAAATGAACGGTGATGCCAGAAGTTGGATACTACGTAAGTTAGAATTTGTATACTATTTCATATTTCTTTGCTGGTTTCATACATTC
Organism: Gryllus longicercus; assembly: GCA_038098605.1. NCBI lineage: Eukaryota > Metazoa > Arthropoda > Insecta > Orthoptera > Gryllidae > Gryllus > Gryllus longicercus. The sequence continues at coordinate 57,263 of JAZDUA010000955.1, forward strand.
AATTTTTTGTTATACGTTTTAAAATGATTTTTTTATAAATTATTTAAAACCTATTTTAAATTGTGTCCTTTAATTGAGTAAAATGTGATTCATGTAAATGCATGTAATGTAATGTAATGTAAAGTAAAGTAATGCATGTACAAACCGAGTAATTTTGATGAATATAAAGTATATCTAAATATATTAATTATTACATTATTTCTATCCATTTTAATTTTCTTGCTAGGGGTATCAACAATGCTAACTGGCAAAATATGTATCCCATACCAATAAGCGTGGATAAGCGAGGACGATCATGACAGCTGCCTTTCGTTCGCGTTAATATAAACTGATAATTTTATTTACAGAGTGGAGTGTAAGACAGAGATGGTCATATTATAATATTATATAGCCTTTAACAGGGGGGGGATTCGTCTGTCTTTATTTATTTATATAATTAATTAAATTTATTAAATAAATTAATTATATATATATATATAATTAATTTATTTAATAAATTTAATTAATTATATAATTATTATATATATATATATATATATATATATATATATATATATATATATATATATATATAATAAGCAACACATTCTTTATCAAAAAATGCTTTTAACAAACTTGAAATAATAAGATTTATCATTAATAAATACTTTATGGTTTAAAATTAAACTGGTAGTGCTTCAGAATGGTACAGACTTTCTCGAACTAGTACATTTCCTAAATTCTTTGGCCGGTATTAGCTTTCGGATTGTGCCCCATCCTCTTTTCAGCTGCCATCTCTCCCCCCAAACATTTGTTTTCACATTTGCTCAAGTTTTCGGTTTCCTAATGGCAGAAACGAAAAATTACTTTTAGACTAATATAGAAATTTTGGTTGAAATTTGGACCCGTTTTTACAAAAATATCGTTTAGGCGTTACTGTAAATCTCAAGCTCCTTTTCACAGAAATCTATTCAGTTTTCGAAAAACTTAATTAGAAGTCATTTGAAGCGCTTCCACAAATGCAATAGTCTATACAAATTGATAGATATGTGCATATTAATGGTGTGAGAGGTATTTCAAAACAATTACATTTGTGTAAGTTTTGAAGAAAGAAAAGAATACAGTAAAATGAATTTTATGTCATCTTAAACCTTGCAATTGTACTATCCGTCCGAAATGTTTGATGAATAAAATAGAGCCGTTTTTTAGAAAATGCATTTTAATGTTTTAAAATGCAGAATTTTGAGCTTATTTTCATAGAACACTTCTTAGTTCTCGAGAAACTTTATATGGCATCATTTAAAGTACATTTACTCGTAAAGCAATAATGTGAACAAATTGCATTACTAATACAAATAAAATAGCCTAATACAAATTTAATCAACGTGAGAAACAAGTTACATGTTTCTAAAAACAAAAGAATAGACCAATATGGCATTGATGTCATCTCATAGAGTACATTTAGCAATCTCCCTACCAACAGTTTAAAGAAAAAAATTGAAGCCGTATTTGAGAAAATATTGTTTATATTTATTGAAATTGCACATATTGCATACAATTTTGCGCGAGAGCTTCTAAAATTTTCAACGACATGCACATCTTCATGAATGAATTAATAATGGCCAACTAATTTCATTTGAAGGAAAAGTCTCTCTTCAATTTTGTAGTTGTAGGAAGTCGCCGAAAAACTTCGAACTTTTGTAATTATCGAAAATTCAGAGTTAACGGTAAAAATCGGACATATGCCACATTTAAAAGTGTATTTTACTCTATTCTTAGAAGAAATTTAAAGAAAAAACTTTGGAGCCTTTTTGAGATAATTTTGAAATTGTCCCTGGGGACTTCATGTAAAATAGCTCCAAAAATTAAGGTATGATTTTCAAAATCGCAGAACGACTCAGGTCAGATCGGGAAGGGTTTCTTCAATTTGGGAAAAATCTACGCATGGTTTAAGCGCTAGAGTTGTTCACATACATCGGACGGACAGACGGACGTTTTTCCGTCAATCAATGTTTGGTATCAACAACCCACAAAATATGGATTCTGGCTACACCATGGGTTAGAGGATTTTTTTTCTAAATTTTGCAACTGAAACTACTTTTTTGTTATTTGGGCCCGACAGTAAGTTTTTTTCTGCCGGAAATTCGCCGTTTTTTCTCACAGCATTACGTAACTTTCTCTCTACTGCGTAAGCGGTAGCCAGAAAGTAAGTAATAATCCATTATTAAAATCGTTGAATTCAAAGCTGCAATACGACGAAGGATTAGGACATTAAATTTTCCATTCTATGATACAGATGTGAACAGGTTAAATTTAAATAAAAACGCATGATATCGATTTACAAATTAAACATTCGCTTACATACTAACATGTCCAGGACTGAAGAAAGTCGACTAGATTGCACAAAGTCAGTCAAGTCTCTTCTACTTATTCTTTTCATTACATTTTTCTCTTTTGTTCTTATTCCTTTTTGTATATTTTTTTTTCTCTTCTTGAGTACGTATTAACGGCAGGGGAGGATCCAGCCGATCGTTTTGTAGGGGGCCATCGTAGATTTTTTTTGTTATGTTGGGAAAGACCTTACTCCGCCAACACTTTCCGGTTGCGGTCCAATACGTGGAAGTCGCCGTAGCAGCGCTTGTCAAGCGCAATAAGAACTAAGAAGATGAGCTATCACATGCCTCTGGAGTACAGTCGAAGACATTTTCCATACGTACCACAGGGCTAAAATACAGCGAGAATCAGGATTTCCATTTGTAACTAAAAAGGCTAAGGACAAAAATTTATCGATACATTTTAGACCTTTCTACAATACCTTCTCATTTTTATTCTTCCTGTAGTTTTACTATTTTTTCTTCTTCTCTAGGATATCTCTTTTTTTGGGGGGAGGGGCATGCCCCCCTTCGATCCGCCACTGCGAGTACATCAGTAACATATCCAAATGCATCAGTTAGGCATATAAATTTATTTTGATACAAAAAATTACGTCATTTTTCTTTACTTTTAGGGCATTTTAAAAACATTTAAAGAATTTTTTATTAATCATTTTGGTGATGTTTTATGTGAACAAAATACGCCCCTAGTTATATTTCCCTCTCTAATGGATACTATATAAATGCTCGACTGTGAGTCGCGTGTGATCGTTAAATTTAGATCGTTTCTTATTCAAAATGTTTTGGTCAAATGTGTCATATTACAGATTATGTAGAACTGCGTAAGCTAAACTCAGATCTTGCCGCGATACGATTTTATTTGTTTTAATGATTATCCGAAAATATTTTTGCTTGAATTTTTCGCGCAAGCTAAAATTAATGGTTACCGACTTTTTTGGGGGAGGGGGATATCCCTCATTTCCCCCCTTTGGAATCATGCCTGTCATTAACAATATCGCGAAAAACGTACGTGCTGTTGTACCACCACTAATTTTTTCTTTGACACGCTTTTATTACACCTACCCTACACCTGCGTTATCGAAGGTTCCTTGAAATTTCGTACAAGCATAGCCTATGATGTTGTAGGAGCTTAGATTTTATCGGATAAACGGGCATATAACCGAATGTAAAAGTTGGTTAAATACGATTTCATTATAAATCTTTAAGGAGTATAACTCTTCCAAATACACTCTTTCTGACTCTCAGTCTCTATCCCATACAACTTGTCCCTTCCAACAGGCCCACTTCCTCTATTGCAAATGGAGTTGAAAGTGCTTTGAGCTCATTCAGTAAGTCGATCACGTGTCAAACAAATTTATGTATCAGGAGTCCCCTTAGGGCGCCTTCCCACGGCGCGACCGCGACGCGCTTCCTTCAAGGAGCAGAGCCCTTCCGACGCAGCCACCGCCGGAGCCACGGCCGCACCGCCGCCCGCCGTGGAAGGGGGTGGGGTCCGGAGGGGTAGGTTTCGCCGACCCTCCGGTGACGACGAACAAAGGGACCGGAGCAGGTAGAACGCTGCGGCCGTGGCGCAGTGGGAAAGCTCCCATTTAAGGCTGTGTTCTGATAGCGGTGGCGCGTGCCCCCTCCTCCGCTTCGCGTAGCTGGAGTTCGGCGTCAACTGCCGCAGCAGCCGCCACCCGCTGCACGTGGGAAGGCCTCCATTCAAACCAATGCTCTGCTGCGCGCCGCGTTGCTGCGAAGCGCGCCGCGGTCGCGCCGTGGGAAGGGGCCCTTAGTCCTCCTTAGGCCGCTTGCCCACGCCGCCACAGCAGCGCGCGACCGTCAATCATCAGGGCTCTTCGCCGACCCTCCAGCGACGACGGACAAAGGGACCGCAGCAGGTACCTGCTTAAGGCTTAATTACACTGGACAATGAAAACTCCCAGAGTCAAATTTTATTTTTGCTTCAAGAAAGGAGAAGACTGTAAACGATGAGTGAAAACAGCAGAAGAAACACAAGACAAACTTACTCGATCAGTTTCTTTATTACTCCTATCAGGTGATACGTTATGATGACAAAGACCACAATCATTCTCACTGCTCAACATATTTGCGGCATTAATACTCGTAAGTATGACGATTCTCACTTTCTTGAAGAAACTTCACTTGGCTCGTCACGAGAAGCAATTTTGAAAACTAGTTTTTCCAATACTATAACTTTTTTGCAGCAAACAATCAATTTGTAATTTCCTAAGAATGCTGGTCATCATCCCCGAACACTTAGCAATTTTTTTATGATCTTTTGCAGCTGCCCCGCCGAGTCGGTCAGTAGCCCCAAGGATGGGAAGGAGGAACGGTGGGAAAATGCACCAAAAGAAAAACTAGTTCTACAGAATGGCACAGACCTACCCCCAAGTTTGACAGTTTTTCAAAATCACAGTGCCTTTTTTTGAGCCAGATCGACTAGAAAACATCTATTTATGTGTGGTTTATGTTTGGTTATTATCCATTATGTATGGTTTAGGCACTAGTGATGTTAACTGATGGACAGATGGATGTTTTGAAAAAAAAACACAATTTTTCAGTATCAGGGGACTCCCAAAACGTGCACTTCCGTTGAAATTTCAAAATCGATTTTTCGCAGCATTACATAACTTTCTTAATACTATGTATGTACTCTGTATATACATACGTATGCAAGAAAGTAAAAATGAACAAACTTATATGCCGTCCCAATACAATACAACCCAGGAGTGATGTAGTAAAATTGGTATGAAATTCAAGACTGAATTGATCAAGATCATTATCCTTGTTGATATTGATGAATAGGCTTTTAATAAATGAAGATTAATTTCAATTTATTTAATTTATGATTTTGAAACCACTCAATATTTTGTTTATTTTGAAATGTCTACCTTGTGGTGTACTGGGGTCATTGGCATCCTTAAAGATATTTCTCATGAGCAATTAGAGATGCATAAAGACCTCCGTTGACCATATATCACTAAGGAATACCACATCCTAGGAATAGTAGAACACAGAAAGAATAATCTTGCTGAACTCAGGCTTTTTGTTGTTGTTGTCGTCATACTCGTACTCTGGCATCTGCATAGAATTTTTTTACATTGTCACCAGACTAGAGAATTCCCTTTTATCCTGTAGTTGTGTGTAAAGCAGCTATTCAACTAATAACAGAAGTGTTCTGTGGTGAGCACATCTATTGTACAGAATTAAATTGTAGAATTCACAACAACCTGTATTAAAGCAGACAGTTTTGTGTTCTTAGAATATAAAAATCATAAAAGCACATTTCCAGTAGAGGTAGAAGATGAGAAATAGGAAGATTAACAGAAAATGACAATTCATTCTGACTTAGTGGTATAATTGTAATTAAATTCTGTTCATTTTGGTGTCAAATCACTTTCATCATATTTTGTGCACTTAATAACCACCAAGCAACGTTTTAATTTACATGATGCTGAATGTCATTTATGTTTTCACAGGGTGAATCAAGACGTGTAGATGTAAATAATTTGCGCATTTTCCAAAAGAGGGTTCGCAGACTTTCAGAACAAGGCGAATTTGAGTCCAGGAAACTGTGGTATAATGTAACTCAGGCATTACAGTCAGGAAATATAACTGCAGCCACAGAATATAAAAGAGAGGTAAGTATTGCTTTAATTGTTGCTGAATCATTTTCTGCTTGAAAGGAATTTATACTTCCTGTAAAAAGTTCAATGAAATTTTGTGTAGTTTCAAAACTGCCTGTAAGAAGTGTTAAGTGTCGAAGGATTGATTCAAAGGTGCTATTCATTTTGCAGAAGGTAATACACAAGAATTTATATAATGTGAAGTATTCCATTTAAATTTTGTTTTAACTGCTTAAAAAATTAAATTGTTTGGTTCTATCCAGAGCCTATTGATGCAAGATACTCCTAGAAAGTTGTGTACTGTTTGGCTCAAGTTTGAGCTTGTAGTACCTAAATATTGATATTAAACTGGTCTTTTAAAGGGAGCATATCATTTTCAGTAATACAGTAATAAAAAAGTGGAAAAACAAATTCAGTATTATAAATAACATTATCGAAAGAGATTTCTTTCAAATATTTCTTAAAAATGTTGGACCAAAACTTGTAGTTGGGGTGGCAAGTGCTCCTCAAGAATGGCCACCAATTTTTGTCATGCATGTGACAAATGTGCACTGACCTATTACGTGGTAAATGTTAACATGTGTGTCATGTTGAATGGATGGTGGTGACCCTATGAACCTAATTTTCCCAGAAGTGACAAAAAATGGTGCATGGCCACTTTTATATCCTGTATGGTGCATGCCTTCCCCAAGTGGTGAACCAAGAGCCACTATTTTTGGCAGGTCTCAAGTACACTCTTGAATAATTTTTTGCTTTCCAACTTTAACTGAAAATAAAAAGCAGTCAAATCCCAATTTAAAACATGATGAATTAATATTGTATATCTGCATAAAAAAAATGCTTCAACTGAACAGTAAGCAACTTTGTTTCAGCATTTGACTTGAATTTGCAGTGATAAAAAGATCTAAAAGTGCAGTGATAAAAAATTTAAAGTACTAAAAATTTATTTGGCAGTTAAAATTTTGCATATGAACTAATGTGCCATTAACTATCACTGTGAAAATTCCTAGGTGGGTTTTGATATGACATGACCAAAAAATCCCCAGGTCTGCTTCACAATGTGAAATGTAGCATTTTGCATAATGAGTTTGAAGTCAATAATGAAAATAAATTTTATGACAACTTGGAGATTTGAATTAATGTTTAAAGTTCAAATCTCTAATAACTCAAGTACATACAAATTTTAACCATTTTTAACCCAAGTATGTACATAATAACTTAAAAATTTTATTCAAGATTGTGTACTTTGAATGTATTAATTAATGATTAATATACTTGAAGTATCATAAACTTATAAATATTGTTTTATGATTTCATTACAGCTAGAAGAACGCCAAAGAGTGGAAGAAAGAATTCGTCATGAGGAAGGTACATCATTTCCAACTGTCTTTTTCCACAAAGATGATGATAATTGGGTTTATAATAATATGTTAGTCCAGCTTTAGCGAGACCTGAGCTTTAGAGTTAAGAAATACTTAAAAATTTAAAGTTCATAAATAAAACAAATCCTCTGGTGCGTTTTATTTATAACTTGTTTGAAGTAATGTTGATTATAAATAAAAGCTTCCAGGTAATGGCATATCCTATAAAATTACTGTGAATAACATCTTTGTCCACTATCTCAGGGATGATAGTCCTAGATTATATTGCGCTGTACAGCCTTTGAGTATATTGCACATAAGCACAAAAATGAAGTTTTGTACATGAGATTTTTTTAAATGCTGAAATGCTAAATTGTGTAACAGGTTCTTAAGTATAAGGACACTATTTTTAAGGCACAAATTGTCCCGTCTTGTGTGAAGTTTGTGATTTTATGCCTCCTACACCCCAGTCTACTAAAAACATTAGTGTGAAATAATTAAATTGGTTTATTTGGGAGTTTTGTACTGGGCGTTGTTAATGTGTGAAAATATGTAAAATATCAGACTTACACTGTGGTAACTGTTATATCTTCATATATAGATATGAAGTAATGATAGTTTCATTTGCATAAAATACATAATGCATTTAATTTTTTTTAATTTAGTAGATTAGCAAATGGAAATCAAAGAAGTGATATTAAATGGAAAGAACAGTGATTTATCTAACCATTCCTTTCTAACGTGAAGTACACTATTTTTAACATTTGCAAAGTTCAAGTAGGCATCTCACATTAATATTGCTAAAAGTTGTACTCAATAGTCAGTTCTAAAGAAAAAGAATAGTTTCATTAGAAAATGTAGGAAGGATGTTGAAACACTTGTGTAAACAATGTGGCTAACTTCACAAAAGAGCATGCCTATAGGGTTAGATTTTTCCACTGCAAGTGTTTGCCTTTGAGAATACATGGCTGATATGTCAGGTACAGGTACATGTGTGTGTGTGTGTTATTAGGGGATGGGTGTGGATATGTATTGGTGTGTGTTACAGAGAAATATTATTATGTGTGATATATACGAGTTAATTCCACTACGAGATTTTGTTTTGTTTTCTTTTCACAATGAATGTTGGCTATATTTTACTAATTTGTTAATTTAGTGAATTAATTCTTAGTACTTCTACTTATTATTGAAGTATACATTAAATAGTTTCATTCCTATGTCTTCAATGACATTTTCCCCCCTTCATATTAATGAACATTATTTTTCTACCATTTACTGACAACCATTCCTCGGAAGCTTTAACAAGAGATTGTAATTTTTATTCTCCCATTCTTGTCAGATTTAAGAGAGGGTGTGTGTGAGAGAGAGAGTTTTCGCATGTGTGAGTACTCAACTTGTATGAAAATAATATGTAAAAACTTATATGCTGCATTGGATTGTATGCCATAATTTTTTTTAAAGTCGGGAAGGATGATCCAGGAGTAATTAATATCCTTTTTGCCACAAAAATAGTATATTTCTTGTTGAAATCTTTTTAATTAGTCATAAATTCAAATATTTTGTCATTTGCTACCTTTCTTTTGTTTTCATACGAATGATTGGATAATACCAAAGATGAGTGTTTCGTTTGAATTGCTGGTAATGGCAATAATTAATAACTATTCAAAGTAAACAATTGGTTCTAAAATTTGTGAAATAATTGTTCATATTTTAAGGAGGATATTATGGTTGAGTAGTTTTGTGTATAATACACAATGATTTAAATTTATATTATGTATTATATTGGAATGTACATAAGAACTATTTTCCTAAACATGAAATATTGTTGGACTTTCTTATATTTAAGAAGAGCTATAATTTCCACCATGTGGATTGGGAATGTTATCTATAGCAAGGCTGATTAAGTAGTTGAGCTTATTGCAATAACATGGCAAGCAAATTTGAAGACATTGGTAATTGAAACCATGGTGCAGAATTGTTCAATTACCATGATGATAAATTTTATTAGTTGTTCATTGCTCCCTTTTTCTGTTTCTCTATTATTTATAATATGGTGTCATTTCCATTACTGCAGACCTCAAGTTTCATCAAGGAATTTTCTTTAAAACTTTGGTAAAAGCAACATCGATTGTCTTGGAGACCACCATGTAATAATGAATATAACAGGCAAAACATAGAAGGTTTTGTTCTTTCAAAAATATAGATAACTGTGCAAGAGTGAAGTAATGAACATTTCATATTCTTGGTTTCTTGCTCTCCTTTGGAGTGAAAAGAAAGAAATGTGCAAATATGAATAGCAATGTTTGAACATATACGATTTTTAATATTATAATTGAGAAAAATATGACTTGTTTAATTTATGCTTGCGAGTAGTTAAAAGAATTTGATGAATTATATAATTTGTACTGTTTATAAGTTTTTGATAGTCTCTTAATACCATTAATAAACACAATGCCTGATTAAATGATTGTTCTTTTTTTTATTTTCTGTTTGTATCATTGAAATTAAGTATTGCACCTAGTAATAGAGATTTGGATTTGTTGTCAATTCAACTTGAGTCATTATTTTAAATACTTGCCTTGTAACAGAGAATAAATGTTTTTCTGCCAATGGGACGTCTTAGATGTGTATGTTGGTAAACTGATAATGCAATATTGAGCAATATTAAAAAGTTGATATAAGACTGGAATCTAATATTCATTTTCATAATAATGTGATATCTTTTTTTGTAAATATTGAGCAAAACATCTTAAGAGTTCGAGGAATACTTAAGATACTCTCTTGCCATGATATTCTAATAAGTTCATTGTATTTGAACTTCACATCTTACAGTAATTATAAATGAACCCTAATATAAGTTAGTGGTACTACCATTTTTGCTGTGTGTGTTCTACCATAGTTGCAAATCTTCTGTTTAGAAATACGTTCCTCACTTGCCAAGCTTTAATATATTGAGCTTTACCATACAAGCAAAAACTTCTCTTTGTTAAAGTATCATTACTTTTAGCTTTTTATGTACTTTGGGTGTAAATATTGATACCTGAAACCTTTTTTACTCCTGTATTAAAATTGTTAAAACTTACGAAGTCATTGACTCTTCCCTTTTTTTGGATCCACTGATTTTTCTCATTGACATTATTTTTATATGATAGTAATTATATCATTTTGATAAATATTAGTAACCTTTTCATGTATCTCTGTAGATTATTGGTTTTTCATTAAATTTTATTAGTAAGACTCTGTCCAGATCCAGAAACTTGAGAACTGGAAATAACTTTTGAAACCAGTGAGTTCTACAAAATAAACTCGCTGGCAGACTTCAACATTAAAAATTCAGAGTGACAATGTTAATGAAAGGAAAAGCAATTCTAGATAAACTTATACAAGTTACCTCAGAAGTTCTGAGAAACAGGAAAACACTGAAAGGGTGGGGTAACATAGACAATAAGATGTAGAGTTGTTCAGTAATGTTCAAATTTGAGAAACAAAATAAAATAGTTCAAAACAGTACAGAGGAAATAAATCCATATTTACCAAGATCTACGGAATGAAAAGTAATAATGCTTGAACAAACTGGAAGAAAGGAAAATTTCCCAATAAAATTGAACTCCCACACCACCCAAGAGTCATACAAATTAGAAAGCTGGATATTTTCCATACATATTCAAAGGAATATTTAAATGTATTCTGTAGTTATTGACATAGTTTGGAATAGTGCAAGGAAGGAAGGAAAGGTATGAAAGTGGAACTCATTATCACACTCTTCAAAAAGGTAAAAAGTGTGAAATAATTATAATGACTCTTCACAAAGCACATAAATTTATGAACATTAGCCTTAGATCAGAGGCTGAAATAGTTATCTGTGATATTCCCACTTATAGACTTAAAAAAAGCATTAACATGAATGTTTACCTCTTACCTAATGCATCTCTAAACCAGTCTAATCTTGTTGTGAGATAATGATCACATGATCTGCTCATACTCAAAAAAATCAGGGGCAAATTTGGGCAGCATATTACACAAATGTTCTTTAGTACTGCCTCATTTAATTTTCATATTAAGTGAATAGAATGAACTGGAATAAAAACTTACTCTTGGGAGAACACTGACCTCTGGTGGTGAATAAATAATAAATGAATGTAGGTACTCCACCATTCTATTTCCAAATGACAGTATATTGCAACAAAATTCAATCTTATAATATGAACCCTCAAAACCAAAGTGATAGCATATTTGGAGATTATGAACTCTTGTTTTTTTTTTTATCCAATTGCACATCCCATTAAGGGCAAAGGCCCCCGGCTTGAACAGGGAATTATTAATACTTCTTTAATGAAGTGATAGGATGATGATGAGGGGTGAAAGGATGATCACAAATGCATCCATGCCCAAGGCGGGATTCAAACCCGCGATCCTTCAATCTGAGATCACTACGGCCGTAGCGATTTCGGCTACCCAGATTGGCGGTCCCTTTATTTGGCTTTACCAACTTGTAAATGAACAATAGAAAGAATGAAAGATTATATGTTAAACCTTTAGACTATTAATAGTTGTTAATTGACACTGATCTAGAAAATGAATCCCAGAAACAAAAAAAAATTAACTTTCTTACAACTATGTCTTTAAAAATATTTCCTTAGCTTGCAGGCCATCCGTACCTATGCTTTTCTGTGAAATGAAATAAAAATGACAATGATCTTGAGAATACAAGTATTAACAAAAAATTGGCAAATCGAAACGTCAAGGCAACACTATTTGTAAGAATAAGATATAACTGCAGAAAAAATGACATGGTGAACAATTGCTTGAACATTTGATGTTCAAAGAAAATTAACATTGTCTTCTTGACACGAGTGTTGCATGAAGAGTCCACAAAACACGAATGAACTAAGATGCAATGCTGGAACAAGTCAAATTACTCAAGTTATTGGTGATTGTAATTATGATCCTTATGTATCATGGATAGTGAATCAGAATGTGAAAGATTGGAAATCACAAGCAAAACTACTTTCTCATCTCAGTTGCATGATGACAAGTTAACCAGCCTAAGACAGTGCAGATAATGAACAAATGTAATATAGCAAATTATAAATAGAAAAATGAAAAGTAGGCAGGGATGAAATACATGAAAACAGCAACATTAACTTTGAAATTTAGTAACAAAAGGAAGTAAAATAAAAGCTAATAAAAGCAATGTCTGGAGACCTCAAAATTTTTTTAAACTTTTAACTACATGAAGAATTTTAAAAATTTTAACTGGATAGACAGACATGACAAGGTGTGTTTGTGTGCTTTTTGCTATGTTGGGTTTTCATGATGAATATGAATTGCTTGGGTCATAAAATCCAATCAAATTAAGAGCATCATGAGTAGGCTAATAATATTTTTAATGTAAATCATTAAATGATAAATAATGCTTTGAGGAAGCCCATACCATTGTGAAAATGATTACAATGGACAGACACAGTTATAAATTATAATATACTATACACCATTATGTACTAATGGTGAAATGGTATTTTTATATTCAAAAATGAAGAAAAGTTTCTGAAAAGTATTGGGGTTTCGAAATGTAATAAATATCGCTCATCACATTTAGTGAAAGGATAATTCTGTAACTCCTAGAACCAATTTTTTATTGCCACTTCGTTTACAATCCATTTTCTTCGCGATTACCTCAGCTGCGTCGACCGAAATACGCGGGAGACAAATGAGTCGAACCAATCAATGGCTTGAAAGCTTGTACCGCTGTGAAAATTTGTTTTTTAACAGCACAGCAAGACGATTCGCTGAACGTTTAATACTTTGAAGATTATAATTTTGAATCTAGACCTTTGGATACTCATGGTTGACTACTAACAGCCGTAATTGTATAATCCTTATGGAAAATTCATTGATTCTCTTTTGCATCCGACGTTTTCCGCGCTCACCGCAGGTGTGAGAGTATGCCGCCAACTACGTGTACTGCATTAATGCTAATGTGGTTTACAAAATATCGGGGTACAGTATCGCCCGAAGGTCATCATGAACGTGAAACATTTAGAGTTTGTTGTCTTCTGGTTATTAAGAGTTTCGAAGATGCATACTGAAATATTTTCCACATGTGATACGGGAGGAAATTCTATCATGTTGGCAGTGGTGTCTGCATAGATTAATTTTGGGAGAGTCTGCAGAAGCTGAACGTGGTGTTTTGTTTTCGTGACAGCTGCGCGGAGCGTGTTAATGTTTGGGTTGGGTTGTGTTATGCTTTTGAAGTACTGCAATAGTACAACAAAAAAGTAAGTTTTCGTACTCAAGCACTGTATTCAAAGTTATATGCCAACTGTTGTGTATGGAAACGTGTATCTATAACGTGAATTGTGTGTGTCGTTCCGGATGTTCTGTGGCCACTGATCTCGGAGAAATATTGAAACAAATAATTGCATGCAACGACAGCCGACATGAAATAGTGTTTGGTGTAACCTTGTTATTATTATAGAATTTCTAATAAAGGGTTTTTCATACATTTTCCATTTTTAGACTGTCAAAAATTCAAGGTTTAGTTTGTTGAGAAAATGAGGTTAGAGGAGATTTGAGGAGGAAAGTTAGAAGAGTGATTAGGGAGAAAGGTTAGAAGGGGCCTATTTGATTTATAGACATCTCATTGTGACTAGTGTTAAAATTCTGTATTGTATTGATTACTTTGTAGTAAATAATGTTTTATTGTTGACAGGATTTTTGATGATGAAACTATCTCAGTCTGAATTGAATAATAATAATAAAAGAACTGCAATGAGCTGGTGTACACTTTTGTATCTTCCAAATCTATAGATAAGGTGAGTATTCATTACATTTTTGAAAGAAGTTTCATGTATAATGGCAGATATGTATACCAGGAGAGATAAATTTTTGTTGTATATGTTATGTTAAAAATGCTATACTTTAGGGTGATCAAAGTTAGAAAATTATACACTGGACTCTAGGTAAAGTGGCATCCACCCAGATATAGACATGATGTCATTCTTCATGCCAGTGAGAAAAGAGTTCCCAGCTTTGTATTAACCTGAATTTTATTTTATTTTATTTATTCATATTCTGTTTGTAATTTTTTTATTAAGTTTTAACACCTAACAAATTTGTATTATGGACATTGAATAAGTGTCATATTTTTTGATGATCGACTTGAGTAGGGTTGGTAATTTTTATGAAACTGGTGGATTCCCCTACAGAAATATCTTCATAATAACGCTGCTTAATTAATATCATTTGTACAGTTTTAACAGAGGACTGGTTTCTCTCATCGTACCAACTCATATTTATTAAAGAGAACCTCTTCTGTTGAAGCATATTGTCAGACTTGATAAAATAAAAATTGCAGTCTTCATTATATTTCTAAAATTAATGACTACATTTTTCATTATTTGAAATGTTTGAGGTCGTGTACTAAGTACAGTAGCGCCTTCTTTGATAATAACGGAACAAAATGGGATGCCCCCCATCACATTTTCAGTTTGTGTCGCACATCAGATGCCCTTTTTTATTTTTAAAGTGGGGAGACAATTCAGTTTAAGACACTGGATGTCTGGTTGGAGTTAATATTCCTCTTAACCTGTAGAATAAATTTTAACAATATTAATGTTTATTTAAATTTAAGGACCTCTCTATACATGTTAGAAAATTGAGAGATAAACTTAGATGTAATTTTGCTGACTAATACATTTTTATATATCTTGAGTGAAATCTACTCTTTATCCTAGAGCATTGTGATTTGGAGAGGTCATTAAGTATCCCTGCAAGTTAAGAGGCAAATATTTTGTTGCTGAATGTATAAGGGAACTGTGAATAGACATCCCTTGGTAAGGATAGTTATTTCTTGTTTTTATAGCAATGATAAGGACAAAAGTGATGAATAAATGTTGCTTAGATAACATCTTAGTGAAATAATTACTTTTTTGACTGATTAAAAATTGCTTTCTGGTGGTTACTACATTGTTCTTGGACTTAATTGTAAATGATCTACCTACTTCGTAATTGAAATTCCATTATATTGAAATGATTTAATCATAAGAGGCAAAACAAAGAAGTGGAAGAATGAGCAAAACACGGAAGTAGAAGAAATGCACAACATTCTGATAATTTTTTTGTTTCACCATTGTTTAAATGAAGTATTTTGAACGAGTATTTGAATGAAAATGCAGTTAGCTAAAGGACAAAGCTTTATAAGTTTCAAATGAAAATACTTTGTTTTATTATTTCTTAGAATAATTTAAAATCGTCTGGTTCAGTCATGTTATGTGCATGACAGACAAAAGATGGCCAAAACAAGTCCTGCAATGGATGCCAGCAAAAAGGCAGAAGAGAGGATCCAGACTTGCATGGCAACAGGGAGTGCAAAAGGCTATGACAGCAAGAGAAATGCAAGATGATCTATGGACGAATAGATGGATGGAGACTGAGAGCAGAGAAACTGTGGCAGTTGTAGAGTAACTCCGTATTATGTATATAGTACAGTTTATAGTAGTGAGCTGAATGACCTCTTCAAGTTGTTTGTGAGTAGTCAAGCTCATTACTTGTAAGAGCTTGTAAATGTGGGCATCTGTGGCACACACGAGGTTGTGAATTTAAATTAACAAAACATGGTGAAGTGAAGGTAAGTTATGGCTAGGATTCAGATGTGCATGTTCTTAAATATGCCCTGTAAGGTACTAAATTAAACCATTATAGCATTGTTTCTCATATTTTTTACACACTACATTTATCCACCATTTAACTCTTACTGTACTGCTCAGGGAGATTTTGAAGAGTAGTATTTACAAATTTCAAAGTGTAGTTGCCACAATGCTAAAATTTGCTGCTAAATTACATTGAATAATTAGCATTAGAACCAAATGGTAGAATCGGCTTATGTTGCTCAGGTCATCAACTGTTATCACTAGGGAAAGGATTTTGAGATGCAAATTATAGTCATAAAAGGTGGAGGGAAAGGTGAAAATACATACAAAGAGGTGCAAAACAGGTGCTGCTGAAATAATTGTATTAAGGTTTAAGCAAACTCAGTTTCTCAAATATATGTATCATTTTTCACTACTGTTTTCTTCTTTATAGAGTCCATAAGAGATGATTCATAGTACTTTATCCAACACTGTAGTAGATAGAAAACTGTTAAACAATTGCCAGTACTGACTGAATTTTTTTTCCTCATGGATCGCATTGCAGAAAGTACTTTGCAGGCTCGTCAAACTGCACCCACTTGTGTACTTGCCTATGTGGGAACCTTGGTGCTCTTGGGGACACAGGCAACCCTGTCTCCCTCTCCTTTCCTCTCCAAATTCGTAAGCGTTGCCAGTGCTCTTTGATGACGACACAATGGCAAGGGTAAACATTTTCCTTGGGTCATAGACAAGTGGATATCTGCACACCCATTTCAATGACCTGATTTACCTGTCTGGGCAGCATTTAAATCAGCAGGAAAGTGTTAAACTGTTGCAGCAAAACTGTTGGTATTGAAATTTGTCTTTACAGCTGCAATCGACCATTGTTTCTGGGATATAGATTGCTGGTGGTTTACATAAAAGATGTTTTAGTATTTAATATTGTTGGCATCTGATTAAATGAGGTTTTAAAACACTGTTAAAGAAGAGAAAAAACACATTTTTCTGCCTAATCATTTAAAAATCAGAAAATAGTGTTGAAGCATAAAAAAAGAAGGAAAAGATGGCAAAATGTAGTAATTTCACAGAAAGGTGCAGCAAATTGTGATCATTTTGCTTGATTTCATCACCCCAAATACGTATTTTTTGTATGAAAATAGGTATATTTTTGAAAAGGTGCCGCACCTTGAAATCCCTTCCTTAGTGATCACTGTAATGCCTTTGAACAGAAAATCCTTGGGGTTGAATTCTGACGACAGCAGGATTTTCAACACTAGCGAGACAGGTCGAATTCAGTTGCTGTCTGGAAGAGAATTCTAGTGGCTGGCTGCTGTGATTAGCAGTTTTCTGTGGTCTCTCTGATCAACACCAGGTGAATGCTGGAACAGTACCCTAACAAATGGGCCAGGGACTGCACTCTACCTTTCCTTGCCCTATCCTCACCCCTTTCTTAATCACATACACATTACACTACCACATATGCTGGGAGACCAGACGAGAACTTAGATCTTGGCCCAGCTCGCATCAGCAGGGGCTGAAATCTGTCTAAACTGGTACATGTACAATCCGGTAACTTGCCTTAAGCAGAAAATTTCTTTGGCTTGTTAAGTTAAATGGCATTTTAAAACGGAATTTCTGTGAATTTAATGCAATTGTCAGTGTGATGCAATAATCTCTTCATGGAATAAATGTTGAAACTTTTATTCCATGAATAAAACAGACTCTGCGAGTCTGTTTTAATTTCTCTGTCCCCATGATATGCATTTCAGTCGTGGCATTAGGACAGTGAAGGTGTCAGCGTAGAAATCGACCTTGGGGTAGTTTGTCTCTCAACGTGTATGTGATAGGGGAATTCCCTTCCTCCCGTCTCTCTGAGTTTGGGAACTTGTACTTGCACGACTCTGTTCACACATCTCTCGGCCTCATGATGAGAATCAGAACCCCTCTGCCAGAGCTGCATTGGTCAAGGCCTTGCGAGGGTATCAGAAAGATATAGTACTCGGGGCTGTGTGTCATTGTGTGTTGAAGAGATGGCGAGCAGTCCAACTGCAGTCACTAGAGATTGAGGTGGGTATTTTTATGAGTTTTACCACCAGTTTAACAATGGTTGGAAAAAACATAAAATTCTAAATATTTCAGATTTTCAACTTCTGAAAACGTAATAGAAAAGTTGTCAGTAAGTGGGAAAACAAAAAGCATAAAACTCTAGATGAATGTTGGAAAAAATAATATTATTTTAGTGCACAAGTTGTTAAGATCTTCCTTCCCATTGTCAAAAATATGTTTAATATTCGGGGGGGGGGGGGGGGACGGAGCATAATGTAGTTTGAACATTTGCTTTGTAGGGAGACGTCACAGAAGAAGTTCAAGAATCTACAGAGGAGAATAAACAGTTATCTATGAAAATTGAAAACTAAAATCTAGAAAGACTGTCCCTTAATAGAACTAGCAACAAATTAATGCACACCATTTTCAGAGAGGAGGTGTAATATATTTTCTGGCGAGCGCCTTTTCCATCTTGTTAATAATCTGACACCCCACATTTCTGGGCATAACACTTATCTGTACCTTAAATGTATGCGGGAAACAATATTTTTCTGAAGCTTTGCAACCTCATACGGGGGGCTGAAACTCTGAAGTACTCAGTTCCTCAGCCTTGTGTACAGTCCTGCAGAATATGGAACTGGAACAGTATGGTTAAACAGCCACCATGTACATTAAATAGTACTGTGTTTATTATCACTGGATGCGTTATTTCTTCTTTCTGCCAAGTCACATTTCTCCCCACTTGAGAGAGTACCCTACTGGAAGAATGCAGTTTTCCTTCAATGCCTGTCTACCTTTCCATAATTACACATAATTATAGTAGCAAACACATATTCAGTCAGCCAGAAATACTCAAGGACTGAATGAAAATAAGTTTGTTTTATTCTGTGATATTTTGACTATTGTAGGAAAGAAATACAAGCAAAAAATTCGAAACACCCTGGGTTTTTATTAATACAAAACAATGTAACAAAAAATAGCTCAATAGTGTCAGGAAACCAAAAGAAGTATTTTTCATTAGCCACATTCGAACACGTTTAATAGAATAAAATATTAATAAACATATTTTGAAATGGAATTTAAATTAATACTTTGAAGTATAATTATGGCTGTCAATGACTTTCTGTTGGCTGTGAATCCTGTTTATGAACAAGGTTACTACTAGTATACAATTCCTGACCCATTCTGATGATTTCTTATTAGTAAAGAAGACTTTGACTTATTAGTAATCTTAATCACCCTTCCAGTTAATATCATAAATTCTTAATGAGTTCAGATAAGAAGACTGAGGAGTTCATTTACTCTATCCATCAGGAGACTAGTAGTTCATTCTCTGTATCTTTCTAATAATGACATAAAGTCAGATTTAAAAGTAAAAAAATCAAGTACATAACACAGGTCTACAAAATTAATTTTTTGTCTGTTAAAAGGATAGAATGGCAGTTTCTTATAGAAAATGGCGCTCTAATGTCAAATTTGCAGAGCATTTACTTTTAACGGGCAAGGTTTCTTTGTAATACTTGTTTATTAAATCGATACTGTTGTAAAATGATTGGTTTTATTAACTTTGCTTGCTTAATCTCGATCAAAATGTAGTTTTGAGTGATTGTTCACTGCATTGCGCTTGATCATCTCTCTTCAGTGCCCAGCAATAGTCTGCAAGTATATTTTTATTACATTTTCCTTGATAATGTTTTTCCTTTGTTATAATTTCTTAGTGGATTTGCTCACCATGTTCGTCACTCACAGCACTGAGATTTTCATAAAAGAAGCCTTAAGTGTAAATTCAGAAAATGTATTTTAAGAGACGTGGTACATCCCAGAAATTTATAATTGTGAAAGAGATATGATACTAGTTCTTCAAAGTAGTAAGCTTTTCTGTTACCAAGGAGTTTGGTAATGACCTTTTGATTTTCAAGCAATGTCCATGTAGCTTTCCCCAAACGATTCAAACTTGCCTCAAAGTCATGATCCTTTGTGAGTTTCTTTATTTGTGGTCCTACAAGTATACTCTTATACATTTTCACTGCACTTATCCTCAGGAATCGTTTCTTAGATTACAAGAAACCCAGCCCACTCTTTTTCCATCTCATTCAGAAAAATTTCCATCAATCTGAATATGATGTGCAAGGGAGGAAGCTATACGTGTACAGAATTTACAAGTGGTTGCGATATTACATTTTTTGTCCAGATAACAGACGTGGGGCCAGTGCTTCATCGCATAATAATTTTTGCAATCTCTGCTCTCTTTCTTGCGTAGAAAACAATAAAATTTAGTATATCATTGTTGGGGAGTTAACAAAAATGTGATTACTTTCAAATAATTGTAAAAATAATAATAATTATTATTATTCTAATAGTAATGATAGCAATAATAATAATAGAAATAGCAAAACTCAAATAGATGCTTACAGAAAATAACTAAATTGGACTATTCAGGCAGCGTACCAAAACTGATGAAAAATTGTTGGGAATCTCTGTATTGCTATTATCAAAATATTCAGAGTATTTGCAATAAACTGTCCCCCCCTTTTTTTTTTTTGCGATTTATCAACATTGGATTTTATATGTATTACAGAAACTTGGCTTAAACCAAATGTATTCTCTTCACAATTTATTGTTATCAATGAATATGATATTTTTCATGAAGATCACTCAAGTCAAACAGGTGGAGGGGTACTTATAGCAATTTACAAGCGCTTTGATGTTTCTCCTATTGACTTATATAGTATTCATGATCTATTTCGGAATATTGATATCGTTGGGGTTAAACTATTCTTTAATAAGTTGTTAATAATTGTTTTAGTTGTTAACGTACCTCCAAATATAGACTTAACAAATTTTACTCTTTTGTAATAAACTTATTTTACTTAAATGTCTTTGGTTTGATAAAATTATTACAATTGGTAACTTTAATTGTCCCAAATGCTATTATTGTAATTGCCTTTGTTTTATTATTGTTGTTGTTGTCTTCTAGTGTTCTGCCACAGGTTGTATACACCTACCAGCAGAAATAATAAATATGTAAATAAGTATAATTATACTTACCCGGACTCTGTCTATTCTGCTTGTGCAATTGTCAAAATTGGTTTCTTTGGTCAGTTTTGCTGGTGTCAGGGGAAAAGTCAACTCAGATTATAGTGAACGTCTGGGGACTAAAAATTTGGTCCATTCGGTATACTTTTCCCGAGCTCGTACTTTCTCCATACTTAATTCTGCATTGTCCACGGTCTGTAAGTATCGTCATGCAGTCTTGACATCCTTCAGTGCCTCTTGCTTTGCTGGAACTCCGTTCCTCTCTCCGTAG
Source organism: Gryllus longicercus (assembly GCA_038098605.1). Classification (NCBI taxonomy): domain Eukaryota; kingdom Metazoa; phylum Arthropoda; class Insecta; order Orthoptera; family Gryllidae; genus Gryllus; species Gryllus longicercus. The sequence goes on from JAZDUA010000955.1 coordinate 78,611, forward strand.
GCCCTTTTACTCTCCTAATAACATACGAGATTCTTTCGTTCGCGGCATGGCGCAAGCTGCTGAAGAAAACAGATTGCTTTTCCACGCGGCGCGGTGGGTGTCGCCAGGCTTGTTGCAGTCTCGCGCTTCCTGTCGCGTACGTAGAACAAAATGCGCTTTGTACCGCGGAATTTCAAGCAACATTAAGCTTGAAACTGAAGCGAGCATTCGCGCGAAGACTTTGAAAAATGGTGTTATGTAGTGTAAAAACTACAGTTAGTCCTCGTATCAACTTATTTTTATATTTCGAACGTGATATTTAAGGTGAATGAAATAATTTTAGTATTTTTATTAAGTTTGAACATATTGTTTAAACAAATATTTGACATTTTAAATATTCACACACAAAATTAAATTAGCATATAACACAAAAAAGTAAATACAAAATAGAAAAATACAAATATACCGCTTCTTTAAACCTTCAAAAATGTCATCTTTATTATACTATCTTTAAGCTGATTTTACATTATCTTAATTATGTTTCGAATGTTGCAAGAGGACCCCTAAGCGGGAAAAATGCTCCCTGTCCTAATATATATTTGAGCCACTAGACATTTCAGCTGTTAGATAATGCCTTATTTTAGGTAGTGAGACTTGGACCATCAAGCCCCCTCTTCCGCCTGACCACGCAAATTTCGCTACGCTCCTTTCACCATATAGCGGAGAAATGAGATATTATCTCGGGCGACGGAACAGTCTTTTTTTGAATTTCGATAAGAGACTTCTTTTAGGCTTGAGGTTCTTTTACATGCAGTAAATCTACAAGGCACAGCCGACTTTACTTCCCTTCCGATGGAAGTCGTACGAAGGGTTTTTTCGCCCTTAAAAATCCACGGATCGGGTTTGAACCTCAAACGTGGGCACATCAGCCCGAGACGCCGACAGTTATACCAATTCGAGCTGAGTCGCTCAACAGAGTAAAATTTGAAATGTAGACTACTTGAAATAATTAAGTGCTGCTCGCGAAAATAAAAAAAATATCCATTAGAATGAGAAAGACGATGGTCCAACAGTACAGATGGAACAGATCACAAGTGCATTACCAGCAAAACCCCATCTGGTTTCCACGTGTCTCACATCTATAGAAGATCACAAGTGTGTCAGCCAGCAGTCGACATGGAGGATGCTACCCCCATTTCCATGTCGCCACTGAAGGTATCTGTCGCATGTGTAGACGGAACTAATGAAAGAACTAACCATTTCCTTGGGACCACGGCCGTCAGCCCGGAAATCAATATTCCTATTGAAGCCGGTCATGAAAACCTAGATTACATTACAACAAATATTCAAATTGATAACCACGATATGGGCGCCAAATCAACGTGTGCTGAACACGATCCAAGACTTACGGGAATCAACAAAACTCCTGGAATGGTCAAATCATTTTTTAGGTTATCTTCGATGCGATTCAAATTGCGCCATAAATGTCACACACGAGAAAATTCTATTTTCAATATCATGACACTAAAAAGTGTTTTATTGTTATAATGTTCGATCATTGATGCCTAAAGAATTGGTTTATTAATGAAATGTATTCTTGGAAATTAGATCATTTATTTTTTACGTTTACGAATGATTAAATTATCATGTACAAGATTTTCAAAATTGTGAGATCGTGAGTTTCTCGAAATCTCTTCTCCAAACTAGTGATACTAAAACAGCGCAAACTTTCTCGCGCTTATTGTTATGTAATAATATTTACACTAAAATTTCTCTCTGAATTTAACGCCTCTCTTTAATTTTTTGTAAAACTCATTTCACAATTATAACTGCTTTTCATACTGCTAAATCATGTCCTAACAATGAGACATACTAATTCGCAGAAATTCAGCTACCATCTCGCGGCGCAGAATGTCTTTATTGCATTCCAATCTAATATTCCCCGAAGACTAGCATTTTTTCTTTCATACTACATTTAAATCGTATTTTTGAAAGGCTAATTTTAATTATTTTGCGAATTGCTTGAAAGAAAATGTATTACTACATAGAAAATGCAATTACATTCCTCGCAACACGGGCAAATAACATGGATTATGAAATAGATTTTAAATAATTTCCAAATAATTAATTTGTAAGCGTATGACAAAAGCTCGATTTTAAGATACGAACATTGGAATATGGAATAATATACAAATTCTAACTTACGTAGCATCCAACTGCCTGGAATCACATTCGAAGCCTGGATTCATTACATTCGAAGCGGGCGATTATGTTCGACACCAAATTACACAAAAAATCCTCATATTTTCGAAAAATTCATCATCTTATTTGAAGCGTGATGGCGAAAAATGGTCGTCACAATTTTTATCAGGGCACTGAACTACATAACTCAGATACTTTTGTTCCGCGACAAACTTTCATTGTCCCATTGTGTTATTAGGAGCAGAGTGAATCCCAAACATGCAAACGTCCACGGGGCGGGACTTTCGAATTGTTTTGTGCGATATCACCCGCAGGTATTGAAAACGCAGTAACTAGCTAGTTTATTGTAGTGCTTCCAGCGAATATTTTTGTATTACAAACTTGTGTAGGCAAATTTATAATAAAAATACACTTCAAACATATATCTTGTTTCGTCCATCCTCGGGCACAGTACGTTACGTGATAAAAGTATCGATGGTTTTTTAACATTGATATTATTCATTACAAAATTAGATTTAATAATCATCATTGTGACGAAATTACGAAATATGTTTTGCTGGAAAAGCTGTGTAGTAAATCACAGCGCTTGGCCTCTTTCAGACCCTTGAAACCTCCAATCTCCTCCCCCACAAATTTCTCTCAATCTTAGAATATTGTGCAATCACTCGGCTCAAAATAGTGCCAATCTTGACGAGAGGAGTCAAGTAGTTTTTTTTATCACCTTTGTGGGTGCTTTCCCCTTCCAAAAAACTCTTTTAGGTGCTCAACACTCGTAAAATTTGTGCTTATTAGCACCAGTTTACGGTATTCCACATTGTTTTAGTTTTGTTACTAGCGTTCAAAATACCATTTTTCATTATTTTTTTCATAAATTTTTCATAATTAAAAGAGTTTGGTTTTACACGATATTCTAATTTCTTGTGCAAATCGAGTATTTTCCGTGAAAGTTTTAATTTTCTCCCTTTAAGAGGAAAGCACGCATTGTAGTGAAATGAAAGCTTTAAAAAAAAATAAAATTATTTTTTCGTTTGTGTCAGTAGCGTTATAAACTGCGTCTCATGATTACTACAACAAGTAGACCGTAAATAATTTTATTTTAGCTTTAGTAAATAAATATACATGCGTGTATTATTTAATGTGCCAGTTGTCACGTTACTGGTATTTATAGGAAATTGTGCATTGTGGTCACTGTAACCTAGATCTTTCTTTATTATTTCTTAACTTGTAGTTTTGTTAATTATGATTTTATCAAGTGGGGTTTTGGATTTAAACGCATTCCGTGTTCATTGTAATTTTTAAATTAAAAGAATGACGTAAATTGAGAAGCCATAGCCTCCCGGCTGTCATTTATATGCAGTTAAGGGACCGAGAAGTGTCTCCAGTGGTCACTACTTCATAGAAGGAAGAAGAGAGAGAGAGCCTACTGTCCAACCCTGCGGAAACCGCCTTGGGAATGAATTGGAAATAAAGCTCTCGTGGCTCAGTAGCGAAGTCGCTTTCCTTTCACCACTGAGGTTCCGGGTTCGATTATCATAGAGTCCCCCTAGAACCTCATGTGTAATTTGTGATGATAAAACTAGTTTGCGTGCTTCACAAGGGTTAGTCCAACCCCTGTGAGGCGTCCTATACCTTATCCCTATCCTTATTCCTTCCCAATTCTGGCCGATGACGCAGAGCTCCTGCGAGACGCGAGCGCGAAAACGCTACCTGTCGGCGATCCCCTGACTTGACTATGACTGACGTGACTTGACAATACAGTGGCCCCTAGAGGGCACTTATTAACGGAGCATTACACCAGTGCGATCAACGCTCCTAAAGGAGTTCGGAGACGCGTTCTGATGTAGACTGAACTGATTCAGGAAAAAATTCCCTTCAATCCAGTATTTATTTACTTAAAAATCGTTCAAAACTGTGACGTGCTATGAGTAAAAGTTAATTTGAAGTTAAATTTATGCCCAGAAGCAAAACAAGGTGCCAAGGATCAGGGAAAGTGGATGAAAACCTGATGAGAGATAGGGGTCATTGACCCAGAAGCTGAAGTACAATACTTGTTACAGGTTCTTTACAATTACACGATCCAAATCATATAATACATTAAAGGTCATTTTAAAAATTAATTTTACTTTCCTTTTGGATACTCAGTATAGTTCCTAATTGTATAAAAACAGTTGTGCAGCAGAAAAGATTTTACTTGGGACTTAAGTTTTGGTATCGAATTTAATCGTTTAATGTCATCTGGCAAGGTCTTGTAAAAAAATGTACATGTATTATATGGAGTGAGCTGTTGATACTGTTACCTGATGGATGTGATTACTACGTCGAGTGTTGTAGTTATAGACAACGGCGTTTGCTGAAAACATATTCCCGCCCTTAAGTATGTCATTTTTGACAAAAACCACTGATTCATATATGAAGAGACAAGGTCATGGTAAAATAGCTAGGTTAATAAAGAGAATCACGTGGGTGGGATTTGCTTATTATTCGTACAATTCTTCTTTGTAATCTAAAAGTCTGTGAGCTATAAGATGTATTTACCCAGAATATTATCTATATCTCAGGCGGGAATGAACATTCGCGAAATATAACAACGAACAGTGTGGAGGCTGACTGAATTTGAAATAATTCAGAACGCGAAGCATAACAAACTTAATTTAGTATTCAATTCATTTAAATGGACGTTCCATTTAATGTTTGACTGAATTGAACGACCTAAACATTTTGTTACCTTAACATCAGTCAATGGTACACCGTTCATTCTCAGTGAAATGCAGAGCTGTTCTCAGTGAAGTGCAGAGTTTGGAATGGAAAACTGCATTTTCTTTTCATTAACTATAAATTTGTTTTTACGGAATCAATTTGAAATATGTGCTATTGTACTATTTACGGTTTCTTTGTTGCAAAGAATAGTCTATCATCCGCAAAGAGAACTGTTCTTCCGTTTCTAATCGTCGAGGGCATATTGTTTACGTATAATAGGAAGAGAATAAGGCCTAAAATCGATCCCTGCGGGACTCCACATGCAATTGGCAAAGAACCAGAAAGGTGTGTGCATAATGTTCCATTAATTCCAGTAAGATATTTCTACTATTTGAGATCGTTGTTTAAGGTACGAATATAACCAATCTAGAGCAACACCACGAATTCCACACGAAGGTAATTTTGAAAGTAAAATGTTATGATCAATGACGTCAAAAGCTTTTGAAAGATCTAAAAATATTCCAATAGGTGCTTTGTTTTCATCCATGTAGTTATCCGTTATGAGTTCGTTGTTTCTCTTGAGACAGTTGTTTATGATACAAGGCCATGGTCTAGGGCGAGGTTATAAATTCCATACGAAGGTAATTTTGAAAGTAAAATGATACGTTTGACGGCAAAGGCTCTCGAAAGATATAAAAAAAAATGCCAATAAGCACTCGCGCATTTAGCAGTTTCTGTCGCAGCCATATTGCTTGCGTTATTGTCGATCTGTCGACTTACATTCACATTTCTTGTTCTAGATTCAACCTATTTTTATCGTCAATTCACATGGATATGATAATTAATATTTCTCCTCTATGACATTCAGATTATTTTGTTTACAATTCTGCACTCTGTGAATGTTTTCAATTTGTTTTCTTGAAAACGTAATGGTATAACAATTTATGAATTAGTTTGATCTGTTCATTTTAACTGGTTTAATATCGACACGGATTTTAGTAGGCCCCAAATTTACATAAAACATTTTTTGTTTATAAAATGTTCAGAATATGAATATGCTGCCACCTTCTTTTAATAGTTTAATCCAAATACGCTCACAATGTCTTGCCTAAACTATTGACATTCGAAGCGTTTGACTCTAGATAGGCCTAAGCCACGGAGATCCGGAGAAATGAAAGTTACAATCCACCCCACCATTTATTGTCACAGTAAAGAAAAAATATTTTCGTAGTACCGCTTCATTTGTTTCACCAGCATCATAATATATAAAATTATTGATTTATGGGGCGAATGTTATCCTAATTTCGAAGGAAATGTGGCATAGGACTATCTAGAGAAGAGCGCTAATATTGTGTAACGAGTATGCATTTCTTTGTAGGTGCAGTGTTTCAAGTTGAAAAAAATTACTAAAAACGAAATCCTGCTACCCAAAATCCAAATCAGGTGGCAGCCCAACTTCTGGAGTTACCCTGCGCAGCGCTCGTGTCGCAGCCAGGGAAAACTCAGTTTACTGGTAAGTTTTAATGAACTGCTTTACGCTCGAAAGGGGTGCGAATTCAAGATGCATGCGTTTTAAATTTGATTCACTTCTGAGTTATTCCACTTAACACGCGAAATTCTCCGATTGTTTACCTCTACCTTTTGAATTTTGCTAAAAAAAATTGGATGAAAAACGTGTCCTGTATTTCCTCAGTTTGATATACAGGTTTCATAACCACAAATCACTGAGAAGCGCTTTGCTTCTGCACAGCATTTTCTTGACTATTTCTCTTCTAAATATCCAGAAAATTGTGCTATTGAATCAAAGCTCTGCCGGTAGTCCAAATATTTCCGAATAAAAAATCTACTTTTTTCTGATACAAAACTGAATTGGTAAATTAACCGAATTGGTGTGCGTCAAAATCTTAGCACGCCAGCCGGACATTAGAATTCTTGTGTAATCGCCATTTACAAATAACGCTCAAGACCTCTGGGGTCTATAAGAAAGCTTCGAGTATTCGAAATAAGTACAAACTTACAGAGGAAAACATAAATATTGCATAAAATTACAAAACTAGTGGTCATACATCAACACACTCTTTCTCGCAGTATTTCTAAATATACAAATTTCCGAAAATTCAGAGTTAAAAGAAAATAAGAAAAAAATTGGAGCAATTTTTTTAGGGAAAGAAATGTCAAACATTTTTAAATGTCCCATATATTTACGAAATTACGTGAAAACTTCTCTTATTTTCGAAAAAGTATACGTGACCTTATCTCAAGACCTTTCTTTAAAGAACAGATTTCATTAAGGGAAAAATCTCCATTTTGAATATTGTATTTATAGGAAGACCTTGAAAAGAACTTATACAGTTTTCAAAAAATCAGGGATTTCATCGAAATGCACCATTCTCTTAAGTATCTATTACACTATCCGAGGAAAACGTTGAATCAAAACATTTGAGACATTTTTGAGTTAATTTTGAACATGTTTTTTAGGACATGTTCAGTATCAAGTTTATTTAAATCGATGGGGAAATATTTTGGGGGCAAGTCGGCAGGTCGGCAGATCGGTGTAGGCGCTAGCATTGCCGAGAGACTGGAGGTCAGAGAGATAAAAACGTTGAGGGGGAGGCTTGGCACCTTCGAAAGTCTTAATTTTATGTTACAATCACAGTTTGACTACTCAGATGACATGTAATTTTAGAGATCGTTTTCGTCAAATTTCTGGGATACCCTTTCCCCTTAAATTTTTTTCCACTCAAAAATATCTGAAATAAAATACAACTGAACTTCTAGCCTTTCAAACTTTAAAAAAATGTAATTCATGTGTCATTACTAAACCTCGAAAGTTTGGCAAAATTTGCTTCGATTTTATGACATGTAGCAGTTTGTTGTACAAATATTCAATATTTGGGGTTCGTTGCGTCTTATATGATTAACCGCACACGCTATTGCTCCGTGCCTACAATATTCTGAATATTTCCCTTTTACTCATAACTGATAACCTAATTTCATAGCCATATGCTTATTATACATCCTCTTGAATCTAGGAAAAATTAACACCGTGTCTGTGAACAATCTTTACAAGCACAGGAGTTTTTAACTGAATCTTTCTGAAGATGTTTATGAAATTTTGATCCTGGAAGATTGCAGCAATGATAACGATGAAATAAGGACTGATATTTTGAAATTGTCGATTTTGTTTCTGAACAATATCGTCTATCTTATACACGGTGTCCCATTTAACTTGACAACTTGAAATAACTCAAAAAATATGCGAAATGCGAAAAATTGAGCCGAGACCAAATCGTAACAGTTTTGAAAAGGGAATCATTCTATGCTAAAACCAGCACACACACACACCCGCCCCCAGCGGGTGGAGCGGTGGGCAGCATTGAAATCTTAAATAGGAACTCCCATTTTTATTTCAGATTCGGAGTCTACGGACAAAAATACATAAGTTTTGTCTGAAACATTTTTTTCTGATTTGTGATAGGTGGCGCTGTAATCGCAAAAATTTTTTCCCCAAGATTTCCGACTGTAATTTGAGTGGTTTTGAGCGTGGTCGATTATTTCTGAGTGGTTAATAAAAATCAGTATTTTCTACAGAAGTCAATAAATTACTTTTAGCGGATCCCAGGAACAATGACGTGGACGTAGTAGTTTTCTATTCCCATCGGGGTGCTTGTTTTCAAGTGAGTCACTTTGCCTCTCACTATTAGGGTGCTTGTTTTCAGTGAGTCCCCTTGCCTCTCACTATTGGGGTGCTTGTTTTCAGTGAGTCTCCTTGCCTCTCACTATCGGAGTGCTGATTTTAGATGATTCTACAAATACCGCAGCATTTATTTAAAGTGAGTTCTCAAAATGATGGCCCTGAACCTCAATGCATTTATTGATTCGTCTTACAAATGAATGAACACATCGCATAAGCATATCTGGTGTAATCGCGGCACAAGTGTTTCTTTATAAACATCTTTTAGGTAACCCCACACAAAGAAATCTGGTGAGGTAAGGTCTGGTAATCTGGCTGGCCAGTGCACTGGTCCTTCTCTACTGATTCAACGATTATTGTAATCTCGATCCAATACCTCGCGTGCTACTAATAAGTAATGTGCTAGGCAATCATCATGTTGAAACTACATGTTTTGTCGCACTTCCAGCATTCTTGGTAGTTCTTTGTCAAGAAGGTTTCTGGACTTGTCACCATTTAGATTACCGTCAGTAAAGTAAGGTCCGATAAGTTTATCGCCAATTATTCCACACCAAACTTTAACCGACCAAGGTCGCTGATGGTTTACTTGGCGAATCCAGTGTGGGCTTTCTACACTCCAAAAATGCATGTTATGACGGTTAACTTCACTGTGGTTTGTAAATGTCGATTCATCAGAGAATAGTACTTGAGTAAAAAAGTTCGGATTCGTTTGCATTCTCTGAACTGCCCATTGACAAAACTGTAGTTGGTTTTGAAAGTCATTGTCAGTTAATTCCTGATGCAAGGATACATGATATGGATGTATCTTCAGTATCCTCCAAACACTCATACGAGGAATCCCTGATTGTTTAGATATTTCTCGAACACTCGCATGTAGATTATGTGTTACTGCAGCCAGAACTGATATTTGATTATTTTCTCCAGTAGCAGAAACTCAACGTGTTCTTTTCTTCGGTTGTACGCTTCCGTTAGTAGAGAATTGTTGAACAATTCTAACGAAAGAAGAACGCGATCGTACTGTCAGGAAAATATTGAGCATACAAATTAACTGCAGCGTCGAAATTTCTCCCAGCTTTGCCGTAAATGAAAATCATTTTAATTTTTTCTTGCACATTTACATAATCCATGATGCAACAAGGAGGAATGTTAGTTCAGAAAGGTAAATGTTTAATTAATATCGGATCGCCTCTGAAGTACTGTAGGCACGGACCATGAAGATACGCTACCAACAAATTGACGGGTGTGCCCTGAGGCCACACTCAAAACCACTTCAATTACAGTCGGAAATCTTCGGAAATTAAATTTTTGCTATTACCGCTCCACCTGTCACAAATCAGAAAAAAGGTTTCAGACAAAACATGTATTTTTGTCCGTAGAATCCGAATCTGAAATAAAAAATGGTAGTTCCTATTTAAGATTTCAATGTTGCACACCGCCCCACCCGCTGGGGGTGGGGTGGGGGTGCTGATTTAAGCATAGAATGATTCCCCCTTCAAATCTGTTAAGATTTGATCTAGTCTCAATTTTTCGTACATCGCGTATTTTTTGAGTTATTTCAAATTGTCAAGTTAAAGGGGACACCTGTATGTGTTTAATATTTAGGAAAGTTAAAAAATCAATTAAAAAAATTCGTGTAAAGCGGACTGCTTTTTAATGCCAAATTTTGTTCCATTTTATTTCTTGTTCTACTGAAGATTTTTCGATGGAAAAAAATTATTGCAACCATTGGTAGCTGAGCTAGTCTGGCGCCAGCAACATGTTGCGATGCTTTCTTGTTTTTCTTGTGGTTGCATACGACTGGCCAGGGTTTTCCCGTAGCCACTACCAAACTTTTGAGTGAAATTCTCGTTACATTTTATCATATAAATTTCATATTAAAGAAGTAGAAAATAGAAACCTAGTATACTTTTGTTCTGAATGTTGATATGTGTGTTATAAATATATTTAATATTATTCAGTGTAAGTAACTATGTCTTCTATGTAATTAAGTATTATTATTATTATTATTATTATTATTATTATTATGTGCAGTGCAGTTGCGTGAAGTGCAATGGCGTTGTAAAACTGAGGGAAACGAGTGTGTAAGAAAGATATTACAACTCGATGAAGTAAAGTGTGGTGAAGTTTGTATATTTTGTAAAGTTGTTGAGTTCTGTAATGTTAAGTTAGGGTGTTCTGCCACTAAGTTCTCAAACTTAATTGCAGAATTAATAAAAATATATACATACACACACACATACACAAAGGTACTTAGCGTATGCCTCCACCTGGATGTACGGCATTCTTCGCACCTTGCATTCTTGGGCCTTGGGGGACGGCTCCCTTCATTTCTAGTAGATTTTCTTACGTCAAGATCTTTCCGCGTCCGCCTTGGTGACATGTTATCCTGTTGAACTGTCCCCATGGATCAATTCTGAGTGTAACTCTGCTGTTGCTATCAATAGCATCGCATTAGTAATTCGGGAGCCTGTGAAAGCATCGCTCTTCGTTGATAGCTTTTCCATATTCTGCTCCTCGACGAGAATGCAAGTTATTGAGAGGTAGCTACCGCTTGTCCTCAACAAATTGCAAGAATGGAGCGATAAAACTAGATTGAAGTTCTCCACCTCAAAATCCAGTTGTATGTTCCAAATTTCAATTGTAGAATATATCACCTCCATAATCATCCTGATCTTTTTTTTTTTGGGGGGGGGGGTCATCAACTTCCCTTTGTCGAATCTGCCACATTCAAAACTTAAAGAGATGCTGTGTATCTCCATTGAACCTTCTTCGCGTCCTGACTGGTAGATCATGGGACGCAGGCAGTGTATGTCTTTGTAGGACTATTATCCGTCCTATCTTAGATTATGGGTGTATTGTTTATGGGTCAACGTCTCCATCGACCTACCGGTCATTGAGTTCCATACACAATGCCGGTCTACGGATCAGCACCAGCGCCTACCACACGAGTCGCATGGAACGCCTCTTGGCCGAGGCTGGTAAACAGGGCCGGATTTACCTACAAGCAAAACAAGCAGTTGCTTGGGGGCCCCCATTCACCAGGGGCCCCGCGTTTCAGAAAAATACGCATACCATATAATAATTGTTAATCAAGTGCACTGTGTAACAAAATGTACAATTTCAAAATATTTTTTAAAAATGAGTATGGAGCATGATAAGCTCAGAAATCTTCATTTTTAAGACATGATCGACCAATTTTCTGCAGTGAAGAGCAGAAAAAAATATGTAAAATGTATTTAATGTAAAAAAATGTAACCCAAGTAAATATTTCTTTAAAAAATTATCAGTTTTCATTTGTATCTGTACAGAAAGTACTTGTACTATAATACATTTTTTATTTAATAAAGATGGAGCTATTTTTTCGGGGGGAGGGAGGGGCAACACAATTTTGTGCTTGGGACCCCGCACTACTTAAATCCGGCCCTGCTGGTAAACCATCCCTGAGCCGAAGGCGAGATATAGTAATCGGCTCCTATGGTGCGAAAGTATCAGCCATAAATCCTCTTTCGAGCCAAATAGTTATTCACCAAAGTCACAGGACATCATACGAACTCAGACTATCGGTTCCCCACCCTCCGTATATCCGTCTCTACACGCTCTTGCAGAAACTCGATATAAAACTCCCCATCCCTGTGACCCCCCCTCCCTAAAGTCTTGTTTCCCCTTGGAAACTTCTCCGGCCGAACTGAGATTATTACACTTCCTCAAATCCTCACCTCCCCCCAGTACATTTCTTGCGGAATTCCAGGAGACGAAATCAGTGTATTCCGGCTATAACTTCATATACACTGATGGTTCCTCCCAGAATGGTAATGTAGTGTGTGCCTTCTACTACCACAGTGCCATGCGAAGTCTTCGAATATACTCTTCGTGAAGCGCTTATACTGCAGAAAAATATGCGCGCTTGAAGTTCGCTGAATCGATGACATTAAAACAAACTGTGATTTGCAGTGATTCAAAAATCTCGCTCGAATCTATCTCCCTCTTCTCTTCTTGTGACCCTCTGAGAATAATGACCCTACACTATATCAATAATTTACTGGTTCTTTATAATTTGGATTTTTGATAGATACCTGGTCACGTTGGGATAATAGGGAACGAATTGCTGACCAGGCAGTAAGGCTCGCCACAAAGAAAACTGAGGTAGACATCTTCACAGTCCCAACAAACGATACCAAGCTATTTATCAAACGTATTCTCAGTGTTTGGCAAACAGTGGCAGAACTCAGACTTCAAACTCACGAGACTCAAGTATTCCGTAACTCAAGTATCCCTCTCGTGGGTCAAGACGCGAGGAGAGAATTCTGGCACGCATTCATATCGGTCACTGTCATTTCTCCCACGGACATCCCCACTCCCTACTTGCGATAGTACGTGGTACGATAGTACTTGCGATCTTACCGTAGAGCATTCTCCTGCACTGTTCTAAGGGAAGAGATAGCCAGCGAAGGCTTCACCTTGCTAGCGCTCTAGCACAGATACTTGGAAATGATGAAGCTTTTCTCTGCAAGCTTTTTAGCTTCTTACGAGAGTCGGACATTTACAGCATTATTTGAGAGGAGAGGGTTATGCCAATTATTCGGCTTAGAAAGTACTCATCAGAATTCGCATTAGAAAGTACGATCACATTTATCTGGCGATGCAGACTTCAGGTTGGCTGTCAATAAGGCAAAGAATCTGGCTACATATCTTCAAACTTATTTAAGTTCGTAAACAGGGCAACCCTTTTTTTCTTCGTGTCAAAGTAACTTTCTTGGGAGATTGGTACGCTAGTTAGTCATTCTGCACCAGATCATTATCTAAGTTATAATTTCCGCGTGGTACAAAATCACTATTTACTTCATCCTTTTCTTATTTGGCCGCGTACTTGTTTAACCAGTTACCAGATAGATGTTTGCAGATAAGAGAAACCAGTTCTGTCTTTCATAATTTTGTTACTATTAATTTCTGATTTTAAAATGGCCATCTTGAAAATAGGCATGAACGGCTAGTTGTTAATTCGATACAACTGATAAATATTTTTGTACGATATACTTTACTCAAATACTTCTTTGAATACTAAAACCCTCAATTTCGCATTTCACTATAATTTTATCTGTGAAATATCTTCGGTGACTCATAGTTTTCTACTCTTATTTATGAGCCACTACTGTCTTCCTACTGTTTTTACTGCGATATTCTTTATGCTTATTTCATTTATATTATTAACATATGTTCTGTATTTACTTTTCTTTATTATAATTAAATGTAATCTTACTTTGTATTCTTTTTCTTTTTAGCCTCATAAATGATTGTATTTTACTTTATCACCTACAAGAGGGTCTGATTTCCTCTATCAAACATTTTTGTGCAAATGCAAATTCAATGTATATTTGTAATTCTATATTTGTTCAAATAAAGCTTATATAGATAAACTAATTGCATAAAATATTATATCTCTCAATATCTTTTTAAGATCTCAGTTTTGGTTATTTTATTTAAGGTCGCATCAACCGCTAGGTTATTAGCGACCACTATTGCTTGTAACGGTATGGTAACTGTGACGATGACACGATATGATGATGATAGGGGGAGAAAGGACGAACCATGCCGGAGGCGGGACTCGAACCCGCGATCCTTTGATCCGATATCCCTACGGTACTACTGCCTTAGCGATCTCGGCCACCGGATCAGCTCAGTTTTGCGTTATGTTATTGCTTATAGAGTAACATTTTAATATTAATTTTTGTTTATAAATTTTAAGTTTTAAAATTATTATTTTTATCGCGAATTAAAAAATGAAAAGAAAGCTCGTGCTTTCTTCTCAACTACTGCAATGTTTCAAAAATGGCTTCTGTTAATATAATTTTAGTAGATTTTTTTGAATCTTTCTTTGTTCACCGTGCCGCGAGAACCTCATGTGCCGCTATTGAATGAATCGTTGTGGGTGTGGGAATATATATATATATATATATATATATATATATATATATATATATATATAAACACACACACACATACATACATACAGTGGTTCACATTAATATTCGGACAGTCACAAATACTGAAGCAGTTTCTTGTTTTTTAACTTTTCGCACGTGCGCGGAAGTTATGAGAAAATGTTTCTGATGCACAGCAAACGTTTCAAAAACATGCATTTATGTGTGAATATCCAAGAATACGAAGTCACATTAATATTCGGACACGTAGTGGAAAATGTCATATTTCCCCCTCGCCACTCTCCAAGATAGCGCGATAGACGCACCATCCCCTTCCCAGGACAAACTAAATACGCAGTCGCTGTAAATATCTCCTCCTGTAAACACCTCTTGCAATGGGTCTCAAGGAAAAGAACTCGAGCAGAGGTGGCTTATAGTTTTCCACCACGCAAAGGGACGGTTTGCAGGGAGATCGCAAATATACTCATGAGCAAGAGCACGGTGCACGATATCATTAAGAGATTTGAGAAAAGAGACAGAATTGAATCTAAACCGCAACAAGGACAACGTAAGAAGATCCGCGAATGAGAGCAGCGTGTAATTTTGAGGAAAGTACGAGAAAATTCGAAGGTGAGTACCGTCCAGTTGGCAGCGGAACTGCGCGAAGTGACAAGGACATCTGTACACCCCGAAACAGTGCGCCGAGGATTAGGAATGCCGGATATCGGAGCGGACAGGAAGAAACCCTTTATCGGTGCTGGGAATAGAGCTCAACGACTTCAGTTTGCAAAGAAATATGTGAAATAATTATAAACGTTGTCATTGCCAACGTTTATAATTATTTCATGAAAAATGCCAACGATAACGCACCACAACACCTAAAAGGAATATGTGACGAAAACAGAGGAGGAGTGGCAGTGACGGTAGGGAAATGATATGGCGCAAACCAAAAACGGAATTGCATCCTAAAAACCTAGGGTCAACTGTGAAACACGGAAGTAGACACACCCAGGTGTGGGGTTGCATATCAGCTGCTGGCGTGGAGGAGCTGGTGTTTATTAAAGACACAATGGACAAACAGTATCTCAAAAGTACTGAAAGAGAATTTACACATCTGCTGACACACTGGGCATCAGAAGTTCGTTTAAATTTTATCAAGATAACGACCCGAAACATACATATTTAGTGAGGGAATGTCTGTTGTACAATTGTCCAATAGTGCTAGAAACGCCCTTCCTCAGTCTCCTGACCTCAATTCAATCGAGAATTTATGGAAAGAATTAGAATGCACAATCAGGAGAATCCCATTACGTTAAAGTCCCATCTGCAAGCGAGAATCAGTGAAAAATGGACACAAATTGAACAAGAGGATTATTGGTTCAATACCAAAGCGATTGCAGCAAGTCATTGACAACAATGGTTATACTACAAAGTATTAATTTTCTTTTCGTTTATATGAAAATTTCGTTTATTCATTTATATAATTTTTCATTTCACGTGTCCGAATATTACTGTGGCTAATGAATCCAGAAGTTTTTGTTTTATCTTTTTTATCGAATGCGTCGACTACATTCTCCATTTTTATTTTTTATACTGTTATGCGTTATTATCCTGTTATCAGGCATTTATATATATATATATATATATATATATATATATATATATATATATATATGTCGCGATCGATGCCAGTGCCAGGAGAAAAAATGAGCAAAACTATGATGGGATTAAGTGATTCCTATTTTAAGTCCTAAAACTGTAACAATAAAAAGGCATCATTCATCAATCTTCATTCGAGAAGAAGAAAAACAACGAATCTTCGAAAGAAAAAACCATAGATTGTTTCCAGTCTTTGAAAATTGTTACAATTTTATTTTTATATTCTTATTAGTAGTTTTTTTATTATAATTTATTATAGCTTATTTTTCTATTATGTATTCATTTTTTGGTTGTGCTTCTACTGCCTCTTAAAAAAAAAATTATATGTCTAATGTTCGTCATGGTTTGTCCACCTTTGAACGAGGGAATACTTTTTGACTCGATTTCTTTTTCCATATGGATGTTTCGCCTAACATTGTTGAACGTTTATTAAGAGGCGATAATTTTACACTCTTGGCTGGCGAAGCTTCTGCTCACTCGGAGATGGATCACATCTTTAATTTCAATTTTCCATTCCGAATTACTGTCTTCTGAATTTCTACCCTGATAACTTGTACTAGGTTTAAAGCAAAACGTTTCAACGGTCACTTTAGAAGTTTTACATTCATTTGTAAGCAATTTTGAAATGTTTCACCTGCAGCTGTTACAAATTTTCAAGTTCGACGTAATTTGTATATATTGCGTGCCCAACTTTTGAAGTATATTTTGTTACGTCTTAAATTATTACATTCTGATCTGTTATGATGTACTAGATTGAAAGGGTTGAAACATTATTCAAAGCGTAAGTTATTGGTATCTTCAATTAATTTTTGTTACTCTCCTACCCAAGAAAAATCCGCATGGGCACTCACACACCAGTATCGAACGAGGAGTTGCTTGCACTGTGTCACTGCTACAGTGGAACTGAACCGATCGCTCCGCTCTAGCTCGTTCGACCATTAAAACACTCTTGGATGTAAAGCTGATCCTAGTTTTTGTATTGCTCGGTTGACTTGGTGCAATTGCCTGGGGTGAAAAACGACGTGCCGACATCGATGAACGGGCCCTGGGCAGTGTTGCGCAGGGCCGAAAGCCCAGTGGAGGAGCAGTGACATTGAGCAGTGACAGCGATATGGCATTGGTGCGCCGCGGCTGTCGGGAGAATACTCTGTGGACCGTTGAATATTATTTTTACTTTCTCGCTACCGCGATAGAGAGAAAATTATGTAATGCTGCGCTAAATAAACGACGAATTTCCGGCTGCAGAAGAACATATTACTGGGCCCTGTCAACGAAAAAGTTGTTAGATCCTGATGTTTTGGGATCCTTGGTACGGAAAAATCAATTGACGGCAAAACGTCTGACCCTCCTTCTGTGAACAACTCTAGCGGTTAAACAGTTCAGCCGATTTTCACCAAAATTGCTATTTCTCAATCGATCTGGCTGATGTCGCGGTTTCTTGAATTTGAAACTCATATTTTAATTTTGGGGATACTTCACATGAAGTCCCAGAGACATTTACAAAAGTTTCCAAAAAATGACTCCATCGTTTTTTATTAAATCTTGTTGTTGGATAGTGTCAAGGACGTTTAAGAGAATGGTACAGGTTTCATTTTCGATGAAACTGATTTTTCGAAAATTGCAAAAATTCAAAATATTTTTGGCGTCTTTCTACAACTAAAATTATGAAGAAAAGATATATTCCCTTAGTAAAATCTGTTCGTCAAAGATAGATTTTAAAATAAGATCGTGTACAATTTTTTTAAAAATTTGAATATTTTTTGCTAAATTTTGCATGAAATATACGCAATTCTTACCTTTGTTTAAACTTTTTTTTCTTAAAAATGGGTCCATTGTTTTTAATGAAATTTTGATGTTGGATAGTCTGAAAGACGCTTAAAAGAATGATATTTGTTAAAATCTCACATTTGTTATAATCCTGATGTTTCGAAAATTGAAAAACTTTCTACAACTACAATTATGAAGATACATTTTTTTCTTAATGGGATGTGTTCCTCAAAACCAGAACTTCACATTGCATTTTTTTTTAAATATTAGTACTTTTTGTGTAATTTGGCGACAGTCGTCCGCTCCAAATTTACTGCGCTTCGTGGACGTAATTTCTGGCAGTTGGATGCTGCGTAAGCTATAATTTGTTTATTATTTCATATTTCTTTGTTTGCTTCTTACATTCGAGCTTTTGTTATTTTACCTCATTTTAAATCGAGTCCTTTATTTGAGTTAAATGTGAAAACGAATAGATGATTTCGCTGTGCTTAATAAAATGTGGGAATGAAGATCAATGCATGTAAAAACAGAGTAATTGTCATTAATATAAAAATATATTTAATTATTATATTTCTCTGTATTCATTTTCTTGCTAGCGGTATAAATGGATGCAATGCTAATTGTGTATCCCATACGAATTAGCGGTCATTGTTGCTTGTTGCTACTCTTGTTGTAACGCCGCGCTGATAACAGAAGACATAATGACTTCATATCGTTCGCGTTAATATAAACTAATAATTTTATTTACGACTAAAATATGCATCTTTCATCGTTGATACATTTGTGTAGAACGTGAATACACTGAAATCTATGGCAGAAAATTGTTTTCGTTTAAGCATTTGAATTTTTTTAAAAAATATATGTATTTTTTAGCTTCGTTTGTTTAAGATTTTTTCAAATGATAGTAGAAGTGTAAGACAGGAATTGTCATGTTATAATATTATATAACCATTAAAAATTTCGCGAAAAAGTAGCACCATTACTTACGTGAGTTGTAAAGCAGAAGCCATTTTGAAAGTCTGAAGAGATGAATATAAAAGTCAAAGGATTTATAGCCGTAGAGTTTAAAACAAAAAAAGTCATTGAGATTGTTAAAAAACTTGTTTTGAAAACTAAACCTTTTAAAAATGCAATAAAAATACGCTATTATTTATAAACATTCGTTAAGAGTACTTTAACTTTAATTTGAAATCAAGTGTAAGATTTTACTAGCAATACATTTCGAGCTGAAAATTATGGAATAACGCGATATTAGACAAATTAATATTTTTCGGCAAAACAAAAAAAAATCGGGTCTTTTGTTTTGCAAAATTATGTTAAAACAATATTAGAGAATTTGTAACAATTCAGAATTTTGTCTGGTTTTACGTGAAATGACTGAAATTTTTCTCCCGCAAATATCTTCAGCGCGCCAATTCACAATGAGCACAACCTTCGGGACTGTATATAAGAAGAGAAATCTGCATTAAACAGTTACGTACTAACAAAGCTCTTCTCCGTTTCTCGGCAGAGAGACACAAGAAACATTTGTCCATCTAATCAGAGGAAATCAGGTCGTGTTTTTTATCGCATGTAATGGCATACTCTGTATATATCTTCAATAAATTTATTATATTTATAGCGCCTTTTTAATTTGCTCTCCTATTCCGTGATTACGTGAACTTCAGTATGTTAAAATATTCAGTAACTTCAATTCCACTTCAGGTTCCAGTTATCGAGGTGTTCTTCTGTATGTATGTGAATATGATGCTGATCTTACAATATTCTTCAATGTAATTAGTACGATAATGAATAATTTCCTTATTTAACCAGTGCCTTTCGAACCATGAACGATGAATTATTGTAACATTATTGCATCTATCTATTCCAGTGTTGATGGCTGCCCCAAAACGAAACGGTGCTTAGTTACCAGACTGAAAAGGAAGGACGATTGCGTCTTGTCGTGAACTCCCGAATGAATTGCCTGCACTTCTGGATTGCACTGTATAACTTCTGAACAAATCAACGGATGTTGTTGATCGAAGATACAAACTATTTTCAGCGTGGGAGTGCTATAGGCTGTGTGGATTTGCTCTGAAATCACTATGACGGATACTAACACGGTAAGGCTATGGGGAATGACCTATGTTGAATAACTATTCTGCATTATTACTAGTCCGCGGATTTTTAGGTTTTAAAATATGCGTTTTATGTGCCTAAAATAGTTCTTGCAGCATTTCAATTAGGCCTTTTAAATGATAGAATAGGCACACGTAACTTACAAAAAAAAACGCGCACTTTTACACATAATTTGCCTAGTGCGAAGTGGCTTAGTGCGTAGCGTGCTATAACCGCAACCGGGAGGTCCTGGTTTGATTTTCGGGCCGCCCATCCTCATTGGGATTTTCGTGGTTTCCCTCTGTCACAAGGCGAATGCTGGGATGGTTCAAAAGTGCCACGATCACCTCCCACCAACATCTAGTCCTTTCACCCCTCATCTCCCTGTCACTTCATTCAGCATTCCTTACAAATGGCAGGAGGTCCTTGCACTTAATGGGATCGAAGTTGGCTAATAACAATATTTATGAACAAATTTAATTGTTTGCCCTCTAGTTAAAATTATTCGAACCGTGTTTTGCCTCACAAAAAATTAAAAATATTTTCTCCAAGTTTTCAAGAGAAAATGAATGTCTCTTATCGATCAAGATCACTTTCTTTCGCAGAAATTCAATCGCCTTATCTTGGAAGCAGAGGTAGCCTTTTTTACGAAGTACTGGACACTTATCGCAAGATCCTTCTCTTGTTTATTCAATTCTCGCTATCTTACAGATTAACGCAACTTAATCCTTGTCGTTATGCCAACAGGGAAGGAAAGAGTTAAAAGAAGCCACAGATAAAATAAATTAGGCAAATTAGTTTCATTTTATGTTTTTAAAAGTAAAATTGGCACTAATAGGTATTAATGTCTAAATACGCTCTTTTAGGCCCTATAAAATTGACGGGTTTTAATTCGAGTAACCGTAAAATGTTTATACAAAACTTCATTTAGAACAAGATACCCAGAAAAAAAGAGTATTTTCCTAACGACCCGCGGTCTAATTATTACAAATACATTGCTGATATATTTCCCGGTAAAATGCATGCAATAATTATTTCTAACAATGAGAAATTGAACCCAAAGGATGAGATATTAACGAAGCTTTCTGTTGAAATGTGTTAAGAGTACATTATAAATCGCAGGAATGCGTTAGAAAGAATCCATCAAGAGGCTACATTAAACACAATAAAAGCTATGTGACGTTTTCAATTTTTTTCTGGACGCTCATTTGCTTATCCTTAATTGAATTGTGAACGTCGAACTAGATTAGTTCGCCACGAAGACGACTAATTCTGCAACGACGACTAATTCTGTACCAAATAATAACATAGTTTCTTGGGCAATAGAAGCATTTTTAATTAGTTTGGAAGTGAGAATCTTGAATACGTTCATCTTGATGTTACCAGTTAGATATTTCTTTACCGTCACGGCCTCGCAGGCAATGATATCCGTAATTTCCGAATTCCTAGCCTACATCTCCTAGGCAGCATACATCTCATTGCCTCGATGCTGAATCGCGGACGATTTATTGCACTGTCGGTTTTCGCTACAAATTTCGTTAATTCACGTATTCCTGTACGGCCCATCCTATTGATTCACAAATTCCCGACAGTGTCGGGGATACGGAAAGCAGCGAAAAGCTGACACCACAAGTTAAACTCCCCCCGTACGAGTAGTAACTACTGACTTCTCTCCGCCGAAAGGTGTACACGCTGATGCGGGGAATGCGAGCGCAGTGCGTACTACCAGAAAAGTAAGGGAAGAAGGGATCTTCATACAAAATGTTTGCGTGATGCTTTCTATACAAAGATATAAAAAATAAAACGAGATTTTAATATTGTTTATATACGTTACTAATTACAATGTTTCATGTTCATATTCTTTTTAAAAAATGCCTTGAATGAACACTTTTGCCAATGTGCAGGAATGCTAAATCTTTCAGTTTTCCTTTAAAGATATTAAATTAAATTATTCAGTTATTTGTTAAATTTACCAATAATGCGAACTAGCGGTCCGCAACATCACATTTTCTCGCTTTATTTCAAATTTTTGGAATTTTCGAAAATTCAGAGTTCGACGAAAATGAGACCTGCGCCAACTTCTAAGCGTCCTTGCTCTACCCGTGGAAAAATTTTGAAGAAAACATTTGGGGCGGTTTCTGACAAAATGGTTTTCTTTATAATTTGCATTAAGTATAAAGAAACAGATCAAATATGGCCATCTCTACTCCGTACCCAACTCTACACTTCACTTCAATAACCAGTAATTTATTAATTAACAATGAATTGCTGTAATACATCGCACTTCAGTTGGCCGTCACTGCATTTCACTGGACGTCACTTTCCTCTACACTTGCCTCTCGAGAAATCTCGAAGGCATCTCGACTTGCCTTCTTCTGGAAAGGGTCGCCACCATTTCTGCAGCTAAATTGTTGCAGTCAACAATGGACCTTTGTATAATGCTGAATTTTCCTAAATCTGTTCTTAGCTTTCTGCATTTTATTTTGTGTGAATGGTCGTCCCTTCAGTGGCTCACTTTAATATTCGGACACCCAGATATACTCCAGAAATCGTAAATTCTGCGATATTTTGACGGTTGTAGGAAAAAAAATATAATCAAGAAAGTGAAACAGAATTATTCCTTTATTAACGAATAACAGTATCAACAAAACAAAATTGAAGAATATAGTCGACGCATTCGATAAAAAAGATAGCAAAATAAAATTGCCTGGATACATTAGCGACAGCAATATTCGGACACATGAAATATAATACGAAAAATTAATACTTTGTAACAGCCATTGTAGTCATTGACTTGCTGTAATCACTTTGGCATTGAACCAATAATCCTCTTCAGGCACTGTTGTCCAATTTGTGCCCATTCTTCCTGGATTCTCACTTTCAGATGAGACTTTGACGTCATTGGGATTCTCCTGATTGTACATTCCAATTTATGCCATTAATTCTTGTTTGGATTGAGGTCAGGAGGGTGAGACGTTTCCAGAACTATTAGACGATTGTAAAACAACCATTCGCACACCAAATATTATTTGTGTTTCGGGTCGTTGTCTTGATAAAAATTAAACGAGTTCCTGATGCCTAGTGTGACAGAAGATTTTTGTGAACTCTCTTTCAGTATGTCGAGATACTGATGTTTGTCCTTTGTGTCTTTAATAAACACCATCTCCCTCACGCCAGCAGCTAATATGTAGCCCCACACCAATGTGTTCACCTCCGTATTTTACAGTTGACACTACGTTTTTAGGATGTAATTCTGTCTTTGGTTTTCGTCACATCATTTTCCTATCGTCACTTCCAAAAATATTAAACTTGTACTCATCTCATATAAAAATTACCTCTCGCCACTACTCCTGATTTCGTCACGTATTCCTTTGGAAACTCGAGTCGTTTATCTCTCTTCCCAGCGCCGATAAAAGGTTTCTTCCTGGCCGCTCTGTCGTGATGTCCGGCATTCCTAATTACTTTGCGCGCTGTTTCGGAGTGCTCAGATGTCGCTGACGCTTCGCGCAGTTCTGCTCCCAGCTGGACGGCACTCACCTTCGGATTTTCTCGTACGTCCCTCAAAATTTATCGCTGCTCTCTTTCGCAGATCTTTTTACGTTGTCCTTGTTACGGTTTATATTCAATTCTGTCTCCTTTCTCAAATCTCTCAATGATATCGTGCACTGTGGTCTTGCTCATGAGTGAAAGATTTATGATTTCCCTGCAGGAGCGTCCCTTTGCGTGGTGGAAAAACACGAGTTGCTTCTGTTCGAACGTAGAGTTCTTTTCCTTGTGCCTCATTGCAAAAGGTGTTTCCAGGCGGAAATATTTACAGCGACTGACTGGATAATTTCGTTTGTTCTGGGTAAAGGATGGTGCGCTTATCGCGCTATCCAGGAAAGTGCGGAGGGGATAACAGGACATTTTTCATTATGTGTCCGAAAATTAATGTGACTTCGTATTTTTGCATATTCACACGTAAATCCGTGTTTATGAAATGTATGTTGTACAGCAGATCATTGTTTTGTATTATTCTGTTTCCTAATAATAAAGTCACAGTTCCTTTGCCTTTCCTCACATGTAACGTCCGCGCACGTGCGAACAATTAGTCAAACAAGAAACGTCTTCAGTATTTGTGGCGAATATTTATGTGAGCCACTGTAGTTACGTAGTATGGCATTGCAAGGCTTTCATTGATAGTATCAAATGCCTGTTGCTTTGTGTGCGCCTTGAAGAGAGCAAATAAGCAAAGCACTGTGCTGCATTTCTACGTGTAAATAATGATTTTCAATTGACACCTTCCCCGTTGTTTCTATTTGCGAATATAGCTGTTTTTTTTTCTGTGGTCGGGTTTAAAGCTTTAATTGACGTTCCCCCGTATGTAAGTATTCTGTATTCTAAAATGGGACAAACCAAAGATATGAAGGCCTGCATTTTTGTGTTAGAGTTAGCATTCCGTAATGTACGCAAAATAAAAAGAAGAGCTTTCCAAGCCTCCTGTGTTGTTTATCTACGTTATTAACCCAGCTCAGATCGCTTCGAAATATTATGCCCAGATATTTTCAACTATGTGCCTCGCGGATTTTATTTCTACCTATTGTATAGTGGCGGGTTTCCCGTGTTCAATTTTTCGTAAAACATAGTTTTTATCTGGATTAATTTTCATCTTGTTTACCTGGGGCCATTTCATCAATTCCTAAAGATATTTTTGCAACTGATCAATGTCGGATTTGCCTCTAATTTTACACGATGCAGCCGCGAAATGTCTGATTGTTTATCGAAGTTCGGTGCCGTTATCATAAACATAATAACTACTGGTACTACAGAATTGCACAGAGTTTCTCGTACTAGTTAGTTTTCTAATTTCTTTTGTCTGGGCTATCTTTTTGGTCTTGCCCCATTTTCTTGCCAGCTGCCCAAAGTGACCTTTTTTTTAAAATTTTCTCAATTTTTCGGTTTCCTAACTGTAAAACAGAAATATTACTTAAAGAGTATTATAAAAGAGTAAAACCTCGTCCTACATGGAAACTTTCGTTGAGTAATTTGGAGCAGTTTTTAAGAAAATGGCGTTTAAATGTTTCTGTAAAAGCGAAAATTGAGTCTCTTTCACAGAAATCTTTTCAGTTATCGAAAACCTCTATTAGAAGCAATTTGAAACACTTCCTCTCACATGTGCAATAATGTATACAAATCGCCGTAAATGGTCATATTATCAGCGTGAGAGAGATATCAAAAAATTACGTTTGTGTAATTTTTGAAAGAAAAAAAAATTATCATCTTAAACAAAGCAATTAGCACTATCAGTACGAAACGTTTAATGAAAAATGAGTGGTTCCTGAGAAAATGGCGGTTCCTGAGCGTTTCTGAAAATGCGGAAATTCGAGCTCATTTTCACAGAAAACTTTTGAGTTTTTGAGAATCTTTATACGATATTATTTGAAGCATACTCATAAGTGCAAAAATGTGAACCATATATCGCCACTAATGTAAATATTAACAACGTGGGAGACAAGTCAGAAAAATTACATTTTTTTAATTTTTGAAAGAAAAGAATATGGTGTTTATGTCGTAAAATTTCCCTGGGAATTCTATCAGGCCCCACGGGTTTCTTTTTAGCCAGCACCGTGATTCGCTTCCGTAATAACTTCTGGTGTAAACAGGTTATCCGTATCCTCATAACGCGAGCAAATGTTAACCGCAATGTCCCTTTTCGGAGGCGAAAATACGGACGCGTTGTACAAATCAAGTGCGTTTGTTTTCTCCATATTGCAAATTGATCTCCTGTCTCCTTTTTTCCCCAGCTCTTGTCCTTATTATGTAGAATCCAATTTAGAATTTTTTCTTGTGCAATGTTCTTCGTGTCTACCTCTTTTTCACAATGAATGCTTTCCTCACTTTTCTTTTCAGCAGTCGATTACGTTCGTTATAATATTCAGAATCCGGATTATTTTTTAGTATTTTGTGCGGAACAAGACTATCGCAATACTCGAGCACAGGCCCCTCGCTCCGTAGCCAAGGCCAATTGCTCCCGGCTTTCAGCGGGTGACAGGAACCCAGCAGCGGGAGCGCTGTGAGAAATTGAAGGGTCAAACACCGGGATATGAGAAATTCAACGGTGCAACTTGTCGCTCCACACTGATGTGATTTCAAACATAGACACCCGTGTTCAGTCTACAACCGCAAATACCAAAACAGCTATTACCATTGTGAATATTTATTGCTACTTCCACCAACATTAGAGAACAATAATTAAACAAATAATTCGGTCAAGCAAAACTTTTAGCAAATTCCCTTGAGAATGTTTTCGACAGTAACAATACCAGAATATTGAATTGTAAGAAATCGTGTAAATGTTTTCATCTGAAAGTTGTAATGCAACCAAACTACCAGAAAGTACACAATATTACTCTAAAGGGATCTTGCATATTAATTCTTTCTAATTTTTTAAAATATGTTTTCTCGCACAATGTGTTTAATATTTGGCCCAAATGATTGTGCGCAACTTAACCTCAAGACTTTTGTCAAGTTGCGATGTCAGAGAACTTCTTTGTCTTGGTTTACAAATTTTCATACGAGAAACAAATTGCTCATAAACATACGTACATTCAAACATACTACTTAAAATTTTGGTAGCCTGCTTGCGGAGGTTAGGAAGTGTCTATGGGGATTTTGTGTTTTACAAATTTAAGTTGATCTTCCTTGTGCAGGAATTTGTCTTTCAAATCTGTATTATTTTGAAGATCTAATATTTCCAACTCTAAATCGTGATTTACGCTGTAAACATTGAATATGGTAAAGCAAAAACTTTGATATCTGATTCTATATCAGAAATTTCATGAAATCTATTTTCAAAATATACATTCTTCATCGGTGTACTTGTATTCAGCTGCATAATTCACCGTGTAATGACTTTAACATTGTTATAAATTTTATGACAAACCAAACTTTATATTATTTGAAGAAAAAAATAGTTCTTCCAATTTACTTTTGAAAATTATTGGACTATTATTACGAGAGCCGTTTGCTTCCTCTTCTATAACACATTTTGCCATTATGTGTTGTGTGAAACCGAGCTCTCCACCTTATCACTTCTACCTCTCAATGCCCCCCCCCCCCCCCCCCTCGCTTCCCCCCGCCATTCGCTCTGGCTACTGCCGACGGCTCTTTGTTCCCGAATCGTCTAGCACTTGAAGTTATTCCGTATTCCCTCTACATTTGAGCCATTTCCCGGCCAACGAGCGTATTTATCACGCAAATAGCCCTGTGGCCGGGGTACATTAGTTTTGCGAAAAATCATTGAATTTAACGCCCCATTCCATTTTCAACAAAGTGCCACTGAGATCGCTTATGCCTGAAACATTTTCGCAAGAAATGAAGTGTTCTTCAGGGCGAACAAGAAACATATCCAGTATTGCATGCTCCCTCGTTGGGTCCTTGACTACCTGCCTATATTCGCAATCCCAAACAGGCCTGTTCACGAGCACTTATGCTGCGTTACTCCCTTCAATGTCACCACACCCACTTTACCTGCAGCAGGTTGAGATCTCCGCCACTTGTGCTTCGTGTCGTAGAAATGTTTAAGAAACAGGACCGATCAGTTAGCGTTTCCATCGGCGCGAATGTATTCATTTGGAGCCCGGTTTGTTTTGTTTTGCAAAGCAAAGGCTTTGCATGTCCGTAGATTGAATGAATTTTTTTAGGATGGAATCATTTGATATTTTTTTAGAAAAGATAAGACTAGTATTATATGATCAACATAAATTAATAGAAATGACAATAAAAACATTGTTATGCTTATTTTTCAGATTGCAGAATGAACTGCAAAGGATATGAAGATGCCCATGAAAAGCAGATATATTTGATTTTTAGATTTAAGTTTAATTCCTTGCTGTTGTAATGATGCCTGGCAGGATGAAGGTGAGTGGAAAGAAAGTCGGAAGGCCCAAAGATTCTCAAAAGAATTCCCAAGAGAGGAACAATCATGACATAGGAAAACATTCTCTTAAGGGAAAACATAATGATATCACAAAAATCAAAACATCGCAAGTTCCGGGAGGGTCATCTTCTAAAACTGAAAACGTCTTGACATTTCCATTGTTAAAAACTATTGACAGAGATAAAATGCTACCTCGCTACTCTGCAGTACTTAGTCGGTCTGATGAGGAAGGTGTTCTTATGGACGATTTAGATGCTTTACAGATGGAGCTTGAGGCATTGTTATCTGCTGTTGTTGTACGCAGTAGAGTGCTGCAAAAGGAAATAAACACAGTCACTAATAATGAAGAGAAACACAAGAGGAGAGGTAATTTTGCTAATAGACATCGCCATACTACAAAAATAAATGTTCACAATAAACGTGGTAGAAAATTGAAAGAATCTAAATTGCAAGACTTGGGGAAGGCCCCTGTGGGTATCAAATTTACAAAGGTCAAAAGTGTTCCAGCCAGTATCAGTTCTTCTGCCAATATTTGTCTACCGGATCATGAACCACAAAAATCTGTAAAACATGATTCTCCAAGATTATTACATTCACGATATGATTTGCCCAATAAATTCTGGGCATCAGTAGACTCTTATTGTGGAGAAATTACTCGTGATGATATCAGATTTCTAGAGGAACTTGCCAAAGAATGCGAAAGTGGAGATGAATATCAAAAGATTCCCCCTCTAGGCCGTCACTACAGCCGGCGTTGGGCGGATGAAGATATGAAAAGTGAACAAGAAGAAGGTAGAAGTGATGCAAGAGGCCAAAATAAAGGGAATCAACTTGAAGCACAAACACTACTGAAGAAAGGAGAAAAAGCAAGTGAAGTTTCTTCAGGTCCCTTAACTCAGCGTTTAGTTTCTACATTGATTGAAGAAAATGTGAAATTGAACTGTACTGAAAAATTGGATTCAAAATCGTCAGGTGGGGAAAATGTTACGCCTCGGTCAGGGTTATTTCGAACATTCATTACCAACAATACAGTTAATTTTGATAGAAAAGTGAGAAAAGAATTGGAAGATCAAGGTATTCTGGAAAACAATGATCAGCCTAAAGAAAGTTGTGTTGATGATGAAATTCTTCAAGAAATTAAGAGGTGCCAAACAGAATTACAAACTCTCAATGATTATAACCACATGCATTTAAAAAGGCTCATCAGTTTAGCTGAAGTTCAGATAACTCGGCAAGAGTTAAAAAGAAAACTTCATCGTGTTGATTGCGATATAATGGAAAGTTATAGAAATGTCGTTGCAGCAAAACAGCAAAAGAAAGTTCTCTCCAAGACTGAACAAGACATGTGTTGGAAAGCTCTCAGAGAACGTGAAGCTCTATTAAAACAGCTTGACTGTTTATAAATATTACTTCATGAGATAATGTTTTAATGGCCAGATAGTACTGCAGTATTTAAGTTAATCTGTTGCCAACAGTCCTAAAGTCAAATTATGTCATTTCTTTCATAATTAGTGTTTTGTAAATTAAAAGAATTTATGAAAGATATTTGAAATATATAAAAAGTCACTAAGAATATGTTAATTACTATTAGGGCCTGGATGTAAATGACTTAAAAAATTAGAATAAAAAAATGAGAAAAAAGAACTTGCACGACTTAAAACAGAGATAAGACCTAACAAATTTTTAATTTCTTCTTTCACATTGTTGCTTATAGTATGAAGAAAACAATAATGGAAGGGATCAGTAGGTCATAAAGACACAATTTTGAGTTTTTCAAGTGACACTTCCTGTTTAGTACAATAGATTTCTATTTTCTTAGTATGATGGCACCATAATGCCTGACTGAATTTGTTGGCTGTATGTTGATTTACATTTGTGTGCTTCATTAAATATCCTGCATCTCTGAGCTGATGGGCGTATGATAATCTTTCACTGCTCCTGTCATATTTAAGTAACTTTTGACCAAGTTAAAATTAATGTTTTTAATTGTTAGCTTCTAAAATTCAAATATGTAAATGTACTGAAACTAACAAAGTGCTTTGAATGGACATTGTACCTAATGGAAATCTCAAAAAAAGATGAAATTACCAAGGATCTCCTCTAAATAAACACCCATCTTAAAGCAATCACCTCTCTTAATGGCAGAAATGTTTTGAAACCCAACATAACTAGACAGACAAAATTTCCAATATATTGTTCAGCTACCATCCTTCTGTGACTAATAATTCAAGTTTTGTGACTAATAATTCAAGTTTTGATTTTGTAAAAGTAATCAGTTGGACTAAGAAACTTTTGAAAACCTCAGACATGTTCTGCTGCAGACATGTATCCTCCTAATGTACATTTCTAAGATGTAAGTCAGAATCCTGTATTGGTGTTGTAAAATATAAATGACCTGATTTCTATTCTTTTAGATAGGTATAGAATTTAAGCTAGAGAATAGATTTTCAGTTCTGTTCTTTCCTCATTATTTATATCTCAGTATCTTTATTTTCGATCAAGGGCCTCAAATGGTGTTGCAGATTCCTTGATATTTATTATATGCTATGTGACAGTAGAGACCAAAGTGATTGGGTAGTCAGCAAAACAATCAATGGTGTTTCCAGTGTTGAAGTTTCAAATCTCCTGCACCTGAAGGAATCTTGTGTTATTGTCATTTATTTAGGAGGAGGAAGTGTTCAATAGAACCTTCTTCATTCAATACCTTGCAAATGGCAGAGCTAACAATGTTAAATTTAAACAAGTCAGTTTTGGATAACCAAGTGTCACTTATTGTTCTTGCCCACAAAACCGGTTTCTCTTTTGCAGCATCTCTGATTACTATAGGTAATTTTGCTGTTTTTTAATATATTTAAATTTTTTTTCGTTGCTTTTTCCTTTTAAAGCTTCCTGAGATGGGATGCTTTTTTCTTTTAAAGCATCCCATCTCAGGGAAGTCTTCAATCTTTTTGAAGACTTTTGTTGTTAATTTTTTTCTGGAACTGGATGTTTCTTTACTACAGTTGCCAGCAATACGTAACTAATAAAATATTTTAATCAAAATATGAACAAGAACTTACTTTAAGTTCGCTGCACAAATATTTTAAAAAACAAGAAATATAACAAGTCATGAGCATCTAGATCCTAATTGTTATTATGATACTATTACTGAATTAGTTATCAATCTGGTAAACTTAGACATAATGTCCACAATTTTATAGATTTTTAAATATTTATATATACTTTCAATGCATTGGTAGTAATTTTGAGTTTACATAGTAAACTAATAATGTGCCATGTGTCAGAATTGAAAGTTTGCTCCATGAAGCATCAGAATGTCGAAGTGACAATATGACAAAGCCTAGTGACTGAAATATTATTTATCTGAAAACATGCAAGATAATGGAAAATTTGAAACAGATTATTTGAAGTAATTCATTCACAGCTGTGATGTTGACATGTTCATAGGAGACTGAATGTTATACATGCATTTGCATCTAATACATATATATATTAAATAATCTAGTTTGTTTCCACTATATCCACCATTGATGTATGCTTCAGAGGATTAGTGGATAGAGTGCAAATGAGCAAGAACAACTTAATAAATTGTGGAAAAATTAAAATAGAGTAATTTTTTTATTACATAACAATATGTATTTTCAAATAGTACTGTGTATTGGCTACAAATGCATGATCATATTCAGCTCTTGCTATGCTCTTACTTTATTGTGCTATACCAGTTGTACTAAAAAATTGTAATTGCTGTAAAGTTATAACTACTCACATTCACAGTGTTGAGACTGCAGTGTTGCCAATCATGTAAACTGCACCACACCAGGCCTGCTAAAATTACTCACAGCAGCACCAAGTCAAAACAATTCATAACAATATTGACCATTGATCATTATTTTTTAGTTACATCAGGTATGGTTTGACAGAATATCATGTGAAACCTTCATAGGTAGGTGTACAGACGACAAATGAGAGATTGTAGCAGAGTCATGACAAACTGGAATTTGAAGAAAGTAGGAGTTATATATTGTGCATAAGACTTTCAAGTTACAAGCATTTGGGGTGTTGGCTCAAGCATGAAAATTGTACATTGATTGAACAAAATTGGCAGTTCTGAAACGGCTAATTCTGTTAAATCTATATACCAAGTCTGGTTGACATGAAGGTTATGGAAAGCAGTGGTGTAACTGAGATCTCTTGGGCCCTGCTGCAAAAGTTTCTAATAGATCCCACATCTTTATTTAAATTGTCAGTTGGATGTTAACAATTAAAGTGTTTAGAAATAATATTTACTGTAACATTTGTTTGACAAGACATTAGAATGTTTGTGATATTCGTGAAGTTGCTGAACTCTTAATCAAATGGTATATCATGCATTACACCAAATATTACGTGTACCATAAAACAGTAATAAATTTTTAAGCTTGTTTCCTCAGTTTGAAAGTATAGAGACTTAAAAATAATTTAATTTAATTTTGAGGATCCTTTAAACTTCTGTCCCCCTGACCGACCTTCTTCATTGATCAGTTATGTAGGCAGGCCCTGCAGGTCCTTTAGTTACAACTGTTTGGAATAAATGACCATAGTTATACCCTGTAGTTAAATTAGTATTCAAACAAAGTTCTGCTTCATTGCACTCCTAGTATGCAAAGAAACCATTGTCTACAATATCAGTGTTATAAATATACAATGCGTCAATGTATCAATTTTGATGTAAAATATTCTCATCCATGTAATTTAATTTAAATGTGACTTCTTGTTGGGATTGAAGAAATAACAATACCATGCCAAAGATTACCATGCCTTTCATTGGGCAATGGTCTTTGAAAAAGGAAGTGTTCTAAAGCAACTTAAAATTTCACTTAACCACTATCTTAATATTTTCAGCTTGCAGAGGAATGGATGTATTAGTAATACATTAAAAATGCTGTTAGAAATTGTGAAATTTCTCAATGTACCATTTGAAAAAGGCAATTCTTTTGGGGTAACATATGATTATGAATATATTGGTTATATGTTTACAACAGGGGTGAGATGTATTAACTGCAACCTATCTAGTAACCTTCAATTAATATATGTTTAACTGGCAACCTAAATGCTTAAATGGCATTGATGTGTACCTTACCTGGTTATTAGGCCTGTTGTACTTACCAGTGCTCTATTTCTGGTCTTAAAAATTTGAAATTCTTTAGAATAGACAAGTAATTGATAAGTGGTAGAGAAAATGTTTTTCTTGCACTCTTAACACGCATCTTGACATTCTGTATGTATAACAAACTTCATAGTTTTGGCACGTAGCACTAAAAAAGTTAAATGTCTTTGGCTTTCATAGAGAGTTATCGGTCAGTAAGTGTCATTGTTTTATTTGTCAATAAACATTTTCTCAAACACTTGTGATTATAAAAAATGTTAAATGAATACCTATGTTATGCAACAATAATTGTTCTCAGATTCATGTTGTTTCTGAAATTGCAGATGAATTTAGGAAGCCATTTTTGCTTCATTTTGTTGTGAATAGTATTTATGAATAAATATGATTCATGTGCTTCATCATTTCCTTCATTTCTCCATACACATTATTGTGCTGTTCGGTGTATTCATGCTTTTAAATTATGATTGCTCTGAGAAATTTTGTGTAAAGCAATTCATAATTTAATACCATATCATGTTCGTAGTAACAAAACCGAACACCTTGAAACATTATGTATTTGACAAATTATGAAATATGACTTGATGTGCAGCACAGAGTTCCATATCTTATTTTGCAATTTTTATTTTTTACCTGCAAAGAAGTTTCTTAGGATGGCCAAAGGACTGAAAAATTCAGAGAATAATGGAAAAGTCGGGAACTTACAAGAACTTTGTTTCCCCTCCATCACATTTTCTACAGAAACTTGCCTCAGACGAATTTAATTTCCAATGCCTCATAAATGACATGAGAGTGAAACTTTGTCCACACATTCACTTAATACGCCTTTCTCTTGCCTGTTAAATGGCAGATGTGACAGTACATTTGAATAATAACAATAAGCCCTGCAGTTTAGCAAAATGCCTTTTTATTGTTACAGTTTTATAACTTTAAACAATAGGAATCACTTAATTGTTCATATGGAGTTGTATTAGTAATGTTCTTTTTGCCTATTTTAACTTGTGATGCCTATATTTGAAATTTTGTCTAATTGTCCTTTTGTCTGCCTTTTTCATTAGTATTTCCTGTTTTTCCCTCCTGGCACCACTCTCTATCAAGCTAGAAATATACTGCAACCCTGGACAAATGGAGGCATGGTAGTGTCATTCTGTGGATGCGGAGGCTTCAGTGTCATATTGTGTTAAAAATCTAAAAGGGAAAGGAATATTATATCAGTGATGATTTTTGATACTTTTGGTTGATACTTACAGACTTGGTTAGTTCACGAGAAATCTCATTTTGTGTTTGTATATGTCCTCGGATTCTTTTTGAGGACAGAACTATCTGTACATGATATACCCTTCTCAGTTCAATCCTTGTTCTCTCTTCCTTTCTGGCAATCACACAAGTGTGAAGAATGAAATTTATAATTCAATTTTCATGGATATCATTTCAAGATTAAAAAGGGAGTCTAGTCCACAGTAGCATTTCGTAGACAGCGTGGCGAGTGAAATAGATTCGCAGTCGTCATACCACATAGTCATGTGCAATCATGATTGCAAAGAACGTAGTTAACTTCCACACCAGTGCTAATGTAAATTTTAGAGTTAGAATAGAAATGTTCATCATTGTCATGAATCATTGAGTCATCATCGTCACGGATTGTCATGAAATACAAACGTTGGCCCCAAAATGAAAAGTACCCAACCACATGATTGTAAGAGAATTCACAAAAAAAGAAACTGAGAGAGGAAAAAACTTGTGCTTACATTTGGTGGACAGGAGTATTTCTTGCGTGCATTGAGAAGCCATTAAGGTGCATGCAATGTATCAGATGGTAATATATTTGAACGTGAAGGCAGGCGCGGATTCACGGGAAGAAAAATGAGGGAAATCCCTTGGATCCGCCCCTGGTGAAAATCATCCTTCGTAGTGACGCTAAGTTTTAATTTACGTTAGTGCGTTAAGTTTTTCTTCATGGACGAGATTAATCGTTGTTCAAACCTTTTTAGTGCCCCCTCCCATCTTTCAGTTTTGGTCGATAAGTAAGTAAATAACGGGAGGTTTTGATGTTAACAGATAAATCTTGCCGCGTAGTGGTGAATGATTCTATCTGGGAAACATAACCTGGAGTGATAGTTTTATGATAACTTTATTTCAGGAGCAAAGTAAATTCTTATTCGCCTTTGTCACGTACAAATACTAAGAAGACGTTTTGTATCTGGTGGAGTCTACAGAAGTTGGTACAAACATGACGCAAATGCTTCTGCTGTTCAGAGAGAATAAAACTGATTTTCAAGCAATAGGCTGTGGAGGTGATTGGCCTACACGATAAGAATTCTTTAAAGTTTTTGGTCAAAACAACACGAGTGAATTAGTCGCTTCAGTTTGTCCCACAAATATTTTTTTACCGAATTGGTGTAGTGCGTTTGAATAATGTCTTCATCCGAGAGCGAGATAAGGGAGGATGACCATTAACACAAACGGTTTGGGCAGTTGAGAGTACACAAACATATACGAGAGCAAACTCAGGTAAGGTGTTGAACATAGATGAAAGACTTCGGAAATGGAAAGATGTCGTGACTCACAGGACGTTACGTGATATTGTCAAGTGCGTGCGAGGCGAACATTATGGACTATTTTTTAAACATTTGTAAAACAACTCAATTGTGTTCAGAGAATTTAAAATCAGTCCCATCTGCGCCCGAATTGAAACTAGACTTGATGTGTTCCATGAACTTTACACCCTCATATCTAGTGCAGAGTAGTGCCAGCTGAAACACGGTTTTCACACCTGTGGGCGAACTCTACCATCCCAAAAGTCCTGTGTTTGATGGACATACGAACTCGTTGACTGACAAGTCTTGCCCTGTGATGGGCGGATCTCTCCCATGACCCTGACTGTTCAAAACGTCTGAATTTTCTTTGAAATGCACGAAGCAGCTGCTGCTTCAATCTACATATGTGTATAGGACATTAAACACATGTACAT
Source organism: Gryllus longicercus (assembly GCA_038098605.1). NCBI lineage: Eukaryota > Metazoa > Arthropoda > Insecta > Orthoptera > Gryllidae > Gryllus > Gryllus longicercus. The sequence continues at coordinate 114,656 of JAZDUA010000955.1, forward strand.
TTTGTTACTTCGAACAAGTTGATTTGAACGAATTCGTTTGACGTCTGGTCCCCTCTTCCTCACATTATGCGCCTTGGTTTCCTAACTCACTGCGCCCATTTATTTCGAAACACTGCGTAGACACCCGGATCGTAATGGAATGGTAAGATGTCGCTTTGTCATTACTAGGGGGCGGATTTTAATGAAATGTCTTTTTTTTCACAATGCCGCGTAGTATAGGAATTATTTTTATGTTATAACGGAATGACCCGTTTTTAATGTCAATTTTGCATTTTTCGTTGATTTCGACTAATAAGTAATTGTTAACCTTTTTCTGTCATTTTAATGCATTTTCGCTGATTTTATCGATTTTAATATTTTAGTGGTATTTGCTTCAGATGTTTACGAGATTCAATAAATGTTCTCCACAGACTTCCTGAGTGGCCTATTCGATTTCTTGACTCTGTCAGCCGTTGTTTGTAATCTAACACTTAAGGTTCCTGTGTCGCCTGTCAGTGCCATTGCCGGTTCGTCCAATTTCAGTCACAAACCGATTTTGGTTTAAAGCAAAAGCACGTAATAAATTTTTGAAAAATTTTTTTTAATCAAATAAATCTTATTGGTATTTAAAAAAATCATGTTTTTTCCAGCCCTATCAGTAATGTATCCAGCGTGAGTTGTTCGTCCGAACTGGTTTTGACCACATTTTTAAAGTAATCTTTCTTTGCTTTTAGGGCATTTTTAAAACATTTGAAGAGTGTTTTATAGATAATTTTTGGCGATGATTTAGGTCATCAAAATCTGTCCCTACTCATTATTCTCATCTCTTGTACTGTTAATAAGGTATAAAAATTTAAAATATATAAAACCAAATAAAGATCCTGATCCTACGAGTACTCTTACTTTCTCGTATTACTTTAACGGTTACGTAATATACTTACAAGGGAATGCCGCTGTTATCGAAACGCCCTATTTTTTTCTACATTGAATGTACATGCCCTTTTCATCGCATGATGTAAGTTTTGGCTGCCGTTACATACTAACAATAACTTTAAAAATGTCCAAATTTGTCAACATTTTCGTACCATTTTTTGTTTCTACAGACAACATGATCAGCCCTCGCAAGCCGAGCGCGCGGGCGCCGAGGCTAGAATTGCAGAGTTTTTTTTTCTCAAGGTCAAATTGTATTCGGTGGGAGCAAGTCATTCCCAGGGCACTCCATGCTTGTCTTATTGTAAAAGTCCATATCATTTGAGATATTGTATTTCCTTAACCATTTCTCAATGAAAGTTTGTTACTTTTTTATTACCATGAATATCGTCAATATGCATAATTACTAATTATTGAGAAGTATATCAAATAACTACTGTATCACTTCATATTCAAATTACGTAAAAAGATTTAAGAGTTGTTTTGTGAAACAAATTCACATGACTTTATTTTGTTTCGTTCGAGAAAATTACCATTCTTTAACTTTTCGTTTAGAATGTTTTAAGTGGTATATATCTCACGGGATTGGAATATTGTTCAAAGTAATTCATAATGATTGCCATTTTTTTAAGATATCGGTGAGTAGATGTCTAAAGCACAAAAAATCACAACTGGTTTTAATTTTAAATTATATGATGAAAATTGGACATTCATCATTTAAATGCTGATTGGCATCAAAAAATGTTACATCTTATCTTCGAAAACGATGCAAAATATAACAAGCTATTTTGCATGTACTACAAATAATGAATTGTCTCTAATGCAAGAACTTACTACACTACAATACATATACTGTTGGTAGAGGAATTATTTAAATTTCTACGTAAATTTTACGTAGATTAAATTAATTCTTAATTTGAATTGAAACTCAATCAATTTTGTGCTTTAAAGTATTCTTTATGCCTAAATAAATTGTGATCATATATATTAAATTTAATACTGCATTACTCATAATTTACTATAGCAAGAGTAGTTTGTCAAAAGTAACTTAAATGTTGCACTTGTGTACAATTCAAAAAACAGTTAACTTCACAAGAAACATAAACAACAGTTTTTAAATTTTCTTTGCTATATGACATACAATTAGTTCATGAAAAAAATGTGCACACTGGTTTTATTCAGGGTAATTATCACAAAATTGAGAATTTATGTAGTGTTGAAAGCACAACTTTTTGTACACCATGCTCATGTAACAAACTAATATTTCGGGCATAATTATATTTCACAATCACGATTTGTAATATCTAAACAGAAGTGCGCGAGAGTTGGAAATGATCATGGTCGCTGCTCTGTATATTGTGCGGCGTACCATTCATAGTTTATTGTAAAGTTTCTTAGTAATGAATTATAACACACAGGGAATATTTCAACAAAGACGTTTATTTTGTTTCCTAATGATACACTAAAAATACTTGCATGCACGGGTGCTCATCCCGACTCAGGTTTGTTGACTGGCGTGTAGTACTAGGAAAGAGGGGAGGGGTGGGGGAAGGGCCTCTCACCAACCCAGATGTGCTGTTGTTTGCAGAGGAAGGATGGGGGAGAGAGGGAGAGAAGAAAAAGGGGAGAAAAGATGTGTTAAAAGTGGTGGTGGTAAGCGTGAGGGTGGAATTGGTCATCAAGTGCAATGAGCCTGTATTGGCGGGTGAGTAGAACAATCGGTTTATGGAGGGTGATATTGGAGGATGTCTAGTGTGTGACGGTAGAATGCTGTATGCTTGGGTGGATTTGTGAGAATTTTTCGGCGTGGAATCATGAACGGAATCAAGTAAGAGTTTTGGAGTGCGGATATGATGTTTTTTTAATCGCATTGTTGAAAATGTCTTGTCGGATTGGTGTGTTGTAAAGTTTGTCTTAGTCTATTGTAATTAGTGAAAGGCGGTCTGAATGCAGTCCTTAGAAATCGGTGAGGTTTGTCGTCGTTCACATAACTAGTGGTAGCCCAAGTCTCGCAGTTGTATTTAATAATGGGTTTGATGTAGGTTTCGTAAACCTGGAGTTTTGTCTTCGTTGTTTTCTTTGGGTGTGAAATGATTGGGGAAAGGACACTGAGCTGCCTGTGGGCTTTTTGTACTGTCATGTCAATGTGTCTGGTCCAGAGTAATCTTCGATCTAGCGTGATTCCTTAGTATTTTGTGTTGTCGGTCCAGTTAATGGGAATGTTGTCGAGAGTAAGAGCAGGTGGGTTTAGGTCAGTTCTGTTTCTGTTAAATTAACTCTTGAGAACTACACTGCATTTCACTTTTATTTAAAACAAAATACATATACATAAACTCTTATTGAACGTCTTTGACGGTCTTTTACAAACACTACATTGCTGCACAGTAAGACAAAAGGACGAATGCATATGATCATTCGTTTACATACCAAAAAACAGATGACGACAGTGTCGGCGCGTTCACAAAACTTCAACCTTACAATATAAATGTATATTTCCAACACGCCTCCTTACATTTATATACATACTATCTTAAATTCAGTTAATATTCATCATATTCCTAAAATACACAAACTTGTCTTTACACAAAGCTTTCGTGAAAATATCTGCCATGTTATCATCAGTATTTACTTTGACTATATCAATTAAACCATTCATATACAACTCGTTGACAAAATGATAATGGACTTCAATATGTTTTGAGTTTTTTGTAAAGTTACCATATTTAGCGATACTCAATGCTCCTGAGTTGTCTTCGTACATTACAATCGGTTCATCAAAATTCAAATCAAAAATTTTCATTACATCTTTTAGAAATTTCACTTCACTCACAGCATCTGATAGCGCAACATACTCTGCATACGTCGAAGCTTTTGTTACACTTGATTGTTTGCGAGACTTCCAAAATACAACATTGTCAAACATACGGATCACATAACCTGTCGTGGATTTACGATCTATATTGTCACCTGCCCAATCTGAATCTACATAACAATCAAGAACTTTTGCATTTTCGTTTCTACAATAATTCAATTTCAGGTTTCTTGTCAAATACAGATATTTTAAGATTCTCAGACAATACTTATAGTGTGTGCCGTCATAACAATTCTGAAACCTGCTCAAATAATTAACAGAATAACTGATATCTGGCCTTGTTCCTGAACTAATATATAACAACGCACCAATCAAATTTCTATACTTTATATCATTACGCAATTCCTGAGTTGGTTCTAATTTCAAGTTAACTTCCATCGGTGTAGCATATAATTTTGAGTCTTTAATCTTGTATTTTTCGGCTAATGAATTAATATAATTTTCCTGACTCAAGCTCATTTTGTTTTTCTTGTATTCGTAATTTATATCAATTCCTAAATAACTTTTAACCTCACCTAAATCTTTCATACTAAATCTATTTGACAACAAATTTTTGATTTCTTTAATTCGACTTTTCTTTACACAACAAATGAGCAAGTCGTCAACAAAAATTATCAAGTAAATCAGGACATTACTTTTTCGCAAAACATAAAGGCAATAATCATATTCACTTCTTTGGAATCCTAGACTTTTCAAGAAAGTATCTAAACACGCATACCAAGCTCTCGGACTTTCTCGTAAACCGTACAGTGCTTTCATCAATTTGCACACTCGATTTGTGCCGTCTTCGTAGCCTTCAGGTTGTTTAACATAAACTTCTGACATGATTTCGCCATTTAAAAAGGCTGTTTCTACATCCATTTGTTCAATAATTAAACCAAAATGACAACAGTATGACAGTAAAATCTTCAAAGTTTGCATTTTAGCTACTGGTGCATATATATCATCAACACATTCCTTTTGTTGAAATCCCCTAACAACTAATCTTGCTTTGTACCTATTATCAAACTTTTTAGTAAAAACCCATTTAACATCTATAAGATCTTTGCCCTCTGGCTTACTAACTAACTCCCATGTGTCATTTTTCTTCAAACATTCAATTTCCCTATCCATAGCTTGACTCCAGCTTTTCGATTCATTGCTATTAATCGCCTCCTCAAAACTAACCGGGCTATCTGCACTACTTACGTTAATATAAATAAAGTTACTTGTATTATCATCCCTATAGCGTTGTGGAGTTTTAACCACTCTACCCGACCTTGTTGTTTTTTCCTTTAGCGCTGCTTTTGGAGATTCGATTTCGACTAACCTTTCTTCGTCCTCGCTGTTATCTTCAGACCCAGTTTCCCAATTTTCACACCCAGATTCATCTAATCTTTTACTCACGGAACCATTATCCTTTAAACCTACACATCTAATATTTTCTTCAACAACCTCTACATGCCTGGCCACAACAATTTTATTATTTATGAGTACCCTATATCCAACGTCACCGTAACCTAACAGAACTCCCAAATCTGCTTTTCTATCCCATTTTGACTTTCTCAATTGTTCTGGCACCCTTACAAAGACTCTACTTCCATACAATTTTAAATGTGTGACATTAGGCTTTTCTCCAAAAAATATTTCATAAGGAGTTTTCAATTCTGCGGTATTTGCAAGACATCTATTTTTCAGATACGCGGCAGCACAAACTACTTCTGGCCAAAACCTATTGTTAACTTTTGCTTCGGCTAATAAACATCTTGACATGTCCATGATTGACCTATTGAACCTCTCAGCAGTTCCATTCAACTCATGCACATATGGCGGGCACGCATTTAAAACAATCCCCTTTTCCTTGATGTATTGATATATATTATTATTCATGTATTCTTTTCCATTATCACACCGCAATTTCTTAATCCTTTTCCCAGTAAGATTTTCAACCTCATTTACATACCCAACTAAACAATCATATAATTGGTCTTTAGTTTTAATTGTGTAAACGCGTGCAAGTTTACTATAATCATCAATAAAAGAAACAAAGTATCTTTCACCATGCATACCTACTGTTGAATGTGGCCCATTTAGATCTGTGTGAACAATTTCTAGGATTTCTTTAGCCTTATTTCTGTTGTTTTTAAAAGGAACATTATGCATTTTATTTTCTATGCACACTTTACATTTCATAGGTTCAGACTCGACGTTTTGAGGGATTCCATCTACTAATTGATGTTTGCAAATTTTATCTAAATAATTGAAATTTACGTGCCCCAGTATCCTATGCCACTTTTCCTTTATTGTCATATTTTCTTTATTGCAGAAGTTTACGTTAAATTCCCCTTTGTTGATCACACTTGTCACTTTATATAACCTATCTTGTTTCCATGCAACTGCAATTAAACCCCTATCTTTACTAAAAACTTTTGCGCTGATGCCTTTTGCAATAATATCATGTTTCTCTGTGACTCTTGAAAAACTAATTAAATTCCTATCTAGATCTTTAATGTAAAATACATTTTTCATTTCAACTCGTTCTAATCTGTCAAACACTAAAAAATCGCTAATTACATTACCAACTTTAGTTGCCGTTAAAATCTTTCCGTTCGCGATTTTTACATTAATCGGTTCTTTTAACGTTACGCATTTAGAAAAATATTCCTCGTTATTAATTATATGATCTGTACAACCGCTATCTAACAACCAATTAATTTCAATCTGACCTGAATCCTGTGTTACACTGTTTACTTCCTTGGCGAAGACCTCTGTCACGAAACTGCTTGCGCCACTTACATTCTGATAAAACTGTTGTTCTCCACGGTTCCTACCACCATGGTCGTCCTGTCGGTAATGTCGGTCTCCTTGCTCGTTCTGTCGGTAAGATCGGTCGTGACCATAGCGACCGCCTCTGGACCCACGTGGTCCTCCTCTGCCTCCGCGATGTCCATTTTCATAACTTTGGTTGACATAACCTCCATAGTTACCTCGTGCTCTTCCGCCACGTCCCCGGGAACCTCGATGATTCTCAGTTTGTCGACATTCCCTCTTGAAGTGTCCTGGTTTACCACATCCGTAGCACACTTTTTGGCCGCTCGCACTAGGTCTCTTCTCCGAGATGAATGCATTTGATTTTACGCCCTCACTGTCCTGGTTCTCCTTGATGCTCTTCATCCTTATTTTTGCCTTCACGTACTCCGCAGTCCGGTCTTCCTTCTTCAAAACATCCACTAGATCTCCGATATAACTTAGTGACTCGGGCAGCGTTTTGAGCATGTAATTTAGTTTCTCTTCTTCGCTTACCTTGGCCCCGGCTGACTTCAGTTCGTTTATGTATTTCTCAAACACTGTGAAGAATTCATTTATGTCGCTGTAATTCTTTAATCTGAGTCCATCTAGTTTGTTCCTGCAGACAATCTGCAACGCTGTTGACTCTTTGGAGTATAGCTCGTCAAACTTCTTCATAACCTCGAAAGCACTTACTTTATCATTCACGAACTCTAGCTGCTTGTTAGTAATTGCACTAAAAATGCAATGCATCGCCTTCAGGTTCTGTTCTTCCCATTCTACGTCCTTGTCTTCTTCTCGCTTCGACCTCGTGGTCACCTCATGGCATTTTTTTAATTTCAAATAGATAGTTAACCTCGTTTTCCAGTTTGCGTAGTCCTCTCCATCAAAAGCTGGAATGTTCAGGTCGTCCATGTCGCAAACTTCCTCGAATCGACGGACACTGGGCTGAACTCCAATATAACCTCTTCAGCAATTCATCTGCATCCGGAAACCACGCTCTGCTACCATGTTAAATTAACTCTTGAGAACTACACTGCATTTCACTTTTATTTAAAACAAAATACATATACATAAACTCTTATTGAACGTCTTTGACGGTCTTTTACAAACACTACATTGCTGCACAGTAAGACAAAAGGACGAATGCATATGATCATTCGTTTACATACCAAAAAACAGATGACGACAGTGTCGGCGCGTTCACAAAACTTCAACCTTACAATATAAATGTATATTTCCAACAGTTTCTATTGAAAAGTATTGCTGTACATTTATGACGATTCAATGTGAGGTTGTTTTCTTTTGTCCATGAGGTCATCCGGTTTTGTCTATGAGATGATCCGGTTCTGGAGGATGCGTAGAGAGGCTGGATATGGTAGTTTTCTCACTGTCTGTGCGGTGTCGTCAGCGTAGATGTCGTTTGTGTTGCAGGCGGTTGTGAGGTCATTTGTGTAGAGGGAGAATTGTGTTGGTGATAGGACCGCTCCTTGGGGGACGCCAGCGGTTATAGGTCTTGTGGAGGAGGTGGCGTGAAGGTGACTGATGTAAAATGATCTATTGGTGAGGTAATTTTTCAGAAGGGGAGAAGAAATTTAGGGAAGTGTGGTGTGATTTTTTAAATGCGAGTGTTATGATTAATGGAGTCAAAGGCATGGGAAAAGTCTAAAAATATCGAAGGTACAGGTGGTGCCGGCGTCCTGTTTCTTTGTTGGAGTCTGGTGGCGATGTCATATGAGATACGTAGTGTCTGCAGTCCTGTCGATCTGTTTGCCCGGAAACCGAATTGTGTTTGTCTTATTCGCTTATTCGTTTGTCAATTAGTGGAGTCAATCTCTTTAGAATGATGCGAATGATGATTTTCCTAAAATTGGCAGTATGCTAATGGGTCGATAATTGTCAGGGTTTTTACGTGATTTGTTTGGTTTAGGGAGCATTATGATTTTTGCTATTTTATTGATGTCAGGGAAGTAATTTGTCATTATGCATGCGTTGAAAAGTCTGGTTCAGAAGTCGGTGGCGTTTTTAAGTCAGTCGTTTCAACGCTATGGTTTTCACTCCGTCGAGACCAGTCGCCTTGCTTTCGTCGAGATCGTAGTTCTTTTATTTCATCATCGGTAATTGTCCAAGGTTGTTGTTGGGGTGGGAGGTGTGGGGTTTTTAGAAAGTAAGAATTGTCGAAGATGGGAGAAGGGTATTTTGAGAGGTAAATCGTTTTTGTAATTTGTCCGCAAAAAGTTCTGCCAACGTTTGTGGGCTGTATGTCAAGTTTCCGCCAGTACGTTGAGCAGGATGAGGGTCTTTGTCTCGGTCTTGAGTTCTTTAATCAATGTCCATATTCTTCTGGGGTGTCAGGCCACTTCATCAATGTCGTTTGTCCATGTCCATCTTTATCGTAGATGTCGAGTGTTTCGTGAAGTTCTTTTTTATAGTGTTCGTAGGTTCGTCTGTCTTCGTGCTTCCTGGCTCTGTACAAAGTTTTTGTGCCTTGCGTTTGTGACGAAGTAGTTCTATAGTATTGTCGGGTAGTTTCGGTTTCTTGTCTTCGATGTGGGTGGATGATTTTGATAATGAGGGGTTGATATTAAGGTTGAAGCGTGAGATGGCCTGGTCAATTTCGGTAGGAGTTTTTAGGGAATTAGGGGGTTTGATCTTTTTTGAAATAAAGGCTTCATTTTTTTCAATCAGTTTTAATGTTTTTGCGGGGGATGCTTATATTTAGGGATAAGATGTCGAGAGTGAAAATGCTAGGGAGGTGGTCAGAGGTGAGGTCTTGATGGGTGAGGCGTGCTGATAGTGATGTTCCGTCGGTGCCGTCAGAATACGTGTCGGTCTGTTGTTCAAGTAGGTATCCTGTTTGTGCCCGTTTACTTTAGTGTGTCTGCATCACCAGGAGGTCGATTTGGTGTTTAAGTCTCCTGCTATGATGCAGGTGAGCATGCCAAGGTCTTGGTCTAAAAGTAGGCTGTTTGGTGGTTTGTAGATAGAAGGGATGGTGATAGGGCCCATGGGTGTAGCTATTTCAATTCTAGTATTCTCTATGTAGGTTGTGGTGAGGAGTGGGAGTTGGTTGTGTGGTATGTCTTTTTTAATAATATGGCGGTGCCACCTTCGGCTGTGGGTCTGTCTGTTCTGTATGTGGCGTAGTCAGGGATTGAGAATTTATGGTGGGGTTTTAAGTGTGTCTCCTGTAGTAATAAAATCCCGGAGTCGTCTTTTAAGTATTGTCGAATGTTTGGTAGTTTCCGGGCTAGTCCGCCGTTCGCGTTCTATGAAGTGATGTTTTGTCAGTCTATGTTTGGTTGTCGTTTTAAGCTACGTCGCACAATTTTGTCAGTATGGTGATGATTTTAGTCATGGTATCGGTTTCCTTTGATGGTGGTGACGATTTCTTTGGCAGTGGTGATGAGCTTTGTAAGGTTGAAAGTTTTTAGAAGGGAGAATAAGTCTTTGATGTCGTTGATGGTTGATGTTGAGTCTGATGGGAGTGGGATTGAGGTAGGGGAAGTTTGGGTTATGCTGGCGTAGGATTGGTTGGGAAATGATTGTCCTGTGCGGTTTGGGGTAAGCGAGGGGAATTGAGTTTGGTCGAGTATGTTTGGTCTTTGGTTCTGTCTTGGTCTGTTGTTTGTCCGAGATGTCAGGGTTATCTGTCTGTCGAGTTTGGCTTTTTGAAGGGCAGGGCAGTTGGGTGAGTAGGCGGGGTGGTCGAGTTGGCACATTTAAAAAAAGTTGTTAGTACAGTCAGTAAAGTGACGGTTGTCGCCGCATTTTGCACAAATGGTAGGTCGGTGGCAGTAGTGTTTTGTGTGAAAGAGCATTTGGCATTTGTCACATCTTGGTATCCTGTCAGTTTGTAGTCCTCCAGAGTCACTATGTGGTGCAGTATACTTTACACGTAGTTTTTGATGGTAGTCGAGTCCTGTCGATCTTCAGAATGTACATCCCTAGTGCTGTCAGATTGTTGTCTGGGTTACGACTTTTCATCTCTGAGATGTGATGTAGTTGAAAAGAATGAGCTTGTACGTGAGTGGTAATGTCTGTTACAGGGGTGTTTAGGGACAGTCCTTTGATGACGAGTCTGTCACGTCTTTTTACAGTGGTCTTGTGATGATGATAAAAAAGGTTGTGGGCTTGTGTCTTGAGTTGTAAAATGAGTTCTTTCCACGTGCTTCGCGCGTGAAAGCCATTGGGGGTCATGAGGTCTGTCAGAAGTAGCGTGGCGTTGGTCAGTCCAGTGTTGTCAATGTGAATTGAGCCAGTTTTGGGTCGTGCTGCTTCTTGCGTTGAGGGCGGGTGGCTTTGGGTCTCGTCTGATTGTTTGGTCAGTGTAGTCGCATTTTCAGAATTGCCAGAGGTTCGGAGAGGGGAATATCTGTTACCGGTGATGGTGGGAAGGGGTGTGTACTGGCCGGGTGATTTGCAGACGTATTTTCCCGTGGCTTGTTGGAAGGAAGGGTCGGGTGTTGGGTTAGATGGTGATGTGAGGTGAGAGGTTGCTGGGTCTGTTGGTTTGGGAAGGGCGAGGAAAGATGATTGAGGCAGTTGGGTGGAGGGTGAAGGAGCGCCTTGCACGCCAGAGTCACTCACCGGAGTCGGTTGGTGTGCTCTGTCCAGAGTGGGTCTTTTTGGCGGAGCTGAGCTGCCGCCTGCAGTTCCTCTATTATTATTCTTATATTGCAGACGCGCCTTTTCCATTAGTTCTTTCCAAAGGGCTTCATTGGGGTCCTCGTCATCGTTCGGTGGTAGTGGAGTGTTGAGGAAGTCCATGGTTTTCATGATGGATTCCTGCAGCGGCCCCGCGGCCGCTGCGTTAGTATTGACGCGTAGGCTTTGGGTGGCGTTCAGCTGCCGGCAACAAGTTTTGCTCAATTAAACTACACTAACAATGCTCTTTACTTTCCACTTCTCTGCACCAGTTGGAGAGAAGCGAGGTGTGTTTGCACCGGAAATCGTATAGCTGAAAGCTCGTGAAATCCTCATACAGATCATGGCTAGTGAATCAGTAATCAGCATCAATCAATTAGTAGATCAGTAGACCACTCTAGTCTCGTCTCGTTGTCTGAAAATACTTGATTTATTTACAGATAGGTTGCACAGTCCTTGTGTTCTTCACTTCGGTATTTCCTTACACACGGCTCACTCTATTATTTATTTACACTGTTCACTTATGATTATTTACTTACACTGTTCACTTCTTTTACACTATCGCACAGTCCGATGCACCTATCACTGTCCAATGCACTGTCCACAATTCACTGCTCTGGCTACAGTTCACAGCGCTGATCACGGTCCTCTGTATTACTGTTCACCGCAATGCACATTTCACAGCTCAGCTTCCACTTCAGACAGACTACATACTCACACTGACTGACTGCATCACCTACTGCACCACTATTCTCCCCAATGTACACTTCACAGCTCAGCTTCCACTTCAGACTGACTACATGACGGACTCACTGGCCACCAAAATCCCCAGCCATGAATATTGAGCATATCTGGGATGCTTTGCAACGTGTTGTTCAGAAGAGACCCCTACCCCCTCACACTTTTTCGAGTTTATAGAATGCACTGCGGGATTCATGGTGTCAATCAGATAGTCGAGTCGGTGCCACGTCGCGTTGCGGCACTTCTGCGTGCTCGCGAGGGCCCTATACGATGTTAGGCAGATGCACCAGTTCTTTGGCTCTTCAGTGTATATAATTTGGGAAAGAGAAACTTTTTACCCCTCCTATGGAGCTTCATTGTATTTTCAGAATTAGAAATGCGTGAATAAAGAATTGCACAATGAAGAATAAACCGAAAGAGGTGTCCTCTAGTTTCAACAAAATAGTATTCCATTTTTCGGAAGAGCCATAGACTCAGTCTTGGGGTCAGCATTTCTACACGAAGGCGTTGCCAGTTTGTCTCAAGGGATTCTTATATGTACAACCTGTGGAACATTCCCCCAACCGAGCGTGCCACACCTTGGAAGGTAACTTCTTTTCGGGAGCGTTCAATCGCTAGCGATTGAGTTGCCCATCAGAGCGTGCAGTTTTATTTTATCGTCTGACATCATTTACTTAGTAAAAAGTATTCCAGTAACGAGGGCGTTTCCAGTTTCTCTCAAATGATTACAGAGGTCTGCGCATTTTTTCAGCTACGTGGTATATTTTTGCTGAATTATGTTTTAAAGGTCACATTCTTCCTGAACATTACATCGCGTATAGATTTTTTGCAAAATAGAAACAAATATTTAATAAAAACACTATTTTTTACAATGAACTAAATATACAGACTTTACCTTAACTCGCAACCCATATGTGGAATCCTCTTGTTTTGGCAATTTGGCAACGCATGAAATACCCTTTCACTTTTCGCGACCCACGGCCGCGTGCTCCGAGATTTCGGAGTGAGAGAACGTGACTAATTTTAGTTGGAAGGAGTGCTTATTCTGTCCTTGTTAGTCTTCAACGTACTGCAGCAACTACGTAACTGACACTACGTAAGCGTACTGCAGCAAGAGTACACGCTTGTCTCTTGGGTTTTTTGAGCATTTACTCTACGGTCAGTTTTTTGTCATTTTAAGAAAATTATAGTTTATTATTTTTTTTAATTATTTTCAATAATTATTAATTTACTGCTGATTTATGTTTTATTGGATTTTTTAATAATGTTATTAAGGTTTTCTTAATCGCTTAATAATAAGATACAATAATAATACATTATTATTGTTATAAATAATTATGAGATGGCAATGATGTTTCACGAGATATCTTTCTGATTTCTCTCTGAGCCGACTTTCATTAAATATTTATTGTTACGTTAATATATTGATATTGTAACGTTTATTTCAGTCGGGTTCCTGGTTCATTCCTATAATGAATGGATGGAAGAGAAGGAAGTGTCGTATGAGGCGCTCCTCGCTCATACAACGACGTAATGTAACGTCCCTTAATCAATGTAATCATTAATGTTAATTGATATATTTTAGTTCTTAAGTACACTGATTGTAAACACGAACATGCACTACACCGTACATATATATGTATTTAAATATATATATATATATATATATATATATATATATATATATATATATATATATATATATATATTATACTGGGAGATGCTATGGAAGATTCTTAATAGCGGATGGCGATACAGAGGCTCTCTGTAAACTTTAAAATACAAAGAGGTTCTGTTGACCCGAGGTCAACGTCGAACTCCTTACGTGGCCCAGACGTCTGGCGGCTCATGAAGGCACAAGTCAGAACCGGCACGTGCGCAGCCGACAGGTCAGCTTAAAGCTATCGGACACGATGGCACTTTCAAAACGGATGGAGTGGGTAGTTTTAATAGCCCACACGTGCAGGCACTCCGAGCCGTAGACACGAGCTCAGCAGAGATGATCTCATTTCGCCGAATCAGTTAAATATAATATTAGAAAATGCTAAGCAAGATCTTCCACAGCCAACAGAGTTTCCCCCACCACTTTAGGAAACTCCCTCCACCAGCACCTCTTCTCTCAATATCTAATTATGTTAATAAGCTCCCCTCCACGGAGGCCAGGTTATATCTTGTACTGTAACCAAGCACACGAGAGAAGTTGGGAGTTGGCATTGCTGGAGAGTAGACATGTAGAGTAGTTACTGTAACTTTTGTATCACTTTAGTTTATAAAGAACTCTGTTATTATATCAGAGAAACGCTCTCTTCGTTATTCTCCTTGTGCCCGCCTGGCACCACCGAGTCCTCATATCCAGCCGTCTCTTCACCTGGGGAATCAGGAACTTAGTCTTTCTGAGAACTCACCAAAAATCTAAATATTTGTTGCACTGCTAGTTCGGTTGCTTCTTCACGCTACCATACCATCTTAGAGGCAACGGAGCACAGCGTGTTACATGGTGGCAGCGGTGGGATTTCTTCTCCACTAAAGGCGAAGTTACGGCTAAAGCTGAACGTCACCATTGTGGCCTGATATTTCTTCATTTTGGACGGCGCCAATTTCCATTGTGGTCAAATATCATACCATTCTGGAGGACGGACGACATCACGACACCACGACATCACGGCGCCTACGACATCGCAGCACCGTGACAGCCAGGCATCACGACAACGCGACATCACGAGGAACTGCTAGCCGACGGCTGAGGTCCTTAGAAGACATCTTTACACTTTACGTGAGTATTCCTGCTCCCTGGCCTTCACCTGTACAAGATACATGTAAATCTTGTCGGGCCGAACGTCAGTCAACAGGAGCCGCACGAAGCAGCGCACTCACTACTGTCTTCTCTTCTACCGTCTGTGGTAACCCCAGCCCAAGCAGCAGCGCTAATAACGAGCTTTCTCTTATAATATTACTGTTTGCCGAAGGTCTTCATCCTTGGAGAAAAGACGTGGGAGGCCTGTACAACCTTCCCGCTGTCTGTCTGAGGCGAGCGAAAGGAGTTCTGGTATAGATCGCGTGCGACACAAGCAACGTTTGCGGCGTGCCGAGGCAACGCAACGTGTTAGCCGTCGTACAGCCGCCAGCGCTCAAGAGCATTCGATCTCCACTAGCTGAGCTGCGATCTGTACTCTTCAATCAAATCTTTGGAGGTGAGTCCAACCTTACAGTTCATTGTGATCCAAGCTTCATTTCTAAAAACAGTCTTAGGAAAATTTATTTTCGCTAAAACTGTGGATAAATGCGTTATTAACTCAGGGTTCTCACAAAACCTCGCGAGTGATAATTCAAGTGATAGCTTCAATAATATAAGTGTGTGAGAAAATAAGTTTCGGTTTAACGAAAAAGAAGTAGTTACATCCGAAAACTAATTAAAGTATTCCCAGGGAATCATTTCAAAATGTCGGTAGGAAGTACTGCCGAGGAGTATGCTATTAGTGAAGATGATTATATTCCAGTACCCCAAGCGATAAAGCTAGTACCAAAGTCATTCGATGGAAATCCGAGAGAATTACGCGAATTTATTGAAAGCGTAGACGCCGCATACGAAGTCGTAAATCCGAATAAGCATTCACTGTTTCTAAAGTTCGTAGAAGCAAAAATATGTGGTGAAGCGAAGGCAAAATTGATGATAAAAAGGAGGAATACATGGGAGGATGTAAGAGATATTCTCGAAGAACATTATGAAACTAGGAGGACATTAGATTATCATGCGAGTAAATTGTTTACAAGTAGGCAAAATTCTCATGAAACCTTTATCCAATGGGGTTCACGTATAGATAATATGGCTTCCGATCTTTACAAGGAAACTAGGCGTAAACTGGAACAAATTGATTCGTCATATGTATCAGGAGGTGTTAGAATCATGGAAGAGATCGTGAAAGTATGTTTTGTTCAAGGTTTAACGAATGACAGAATAAAGACTATAGTTCGAGCCAAGGGGGAAAACAAATCTATTTCACAGATCATTGAAATCGCTTTAGAAGAAGAAAGTGCTATTCTTTCACAGAGTTACAAGTTAAGTAACACGGTAAAACAATTTAGTTGGAAAAATAAAAGTTCAACTGCAGTCCCGCAAAATAAGAAAACGTATGTGCAAAATGCGACTTCGCAAAGCAAAGTCAATACTGAATCTCGACCAGGTACATCGGGAACAATAAGAAAAACTTGTAACAAATGTAAAAAGATAGGTCATTTAGCTTTTGAATGTAAAAGAGATATATTATGCTATAAGTGCAAGAAAACAGGGCATTACGCAGGCGAATGCCGAACAAAGCAGGGAAACTAGAATTAGGGCTGTCAGAGCAACCGTTGACAGACCCCGTGCAAAGTTTAAAGGTAGGTTGCGAGTCAAAAACACAAACAAAATCACTTGATAACGCAGGAAATGAAGAAGTGCAAGGAACACAACACAAAAGTGTGCAGCGCGGAACCATAAATCCGTCGCGAAGTTTTCAAATGGTAAATAATTTATCAGTGCACAATACACAGCGCGGAAACGTATGTCATACACAGTGTAATGACAAATATCGAGGAATCGTGAATCCTAAGCGCAGAAGTATACTAGCTAGTACAAAATTGTGTGTTGTAGGAACATGTCAGACACACGGCAGGTGTGACGACACCCATATGTGTTGTATGGCAAGTCAAACACACGGGGGGTGTGACGACACCCAGCAGTTAAGCGAGTGTAACGACACCCAGCAGTTAAGCGAGTGTAACGACACTACGCAGTTAGGCGCGGAGACGCCAGAGACGTGTGAGACGTCAGTTTTAAATTATTCACGAAAGAGCTCGAGTGAGTCGAAGCTCAGGAGCTTGTGCGATGCAACTCCGTTGACATGTGAGATGTTACCAAAGTTAGATTACGAAATCTATGTAGTATCTGAGCAGTTAAAAAATGAAGTATGTAACGCATTAATTGACACGGGATCCCAAATCTCATTAGTAAAACGCGATGCGATCAAAGAAAGAGACAAATCATTAAATTAAATGAGTGTCTAGTAATTAAAGGAATCACAGGAAATTCAGTAGAAATTTCAGGAAAACTACCTCTTACATTGCAAACTACTTTGGAACCTCTTTGTCATGAATTTTATGTAGTTGATAGGCTACCACATAATTTAGACTTAATAATAGGTCAAGATGGTCTCAGAAAATACAATGTTACACTTAACAAAGGAAAATTAGAACCGGTGTATAAGAGGATACCGCCTTTAAGTGAAACTGTAGTAACGTTTCCAACTTCTATGGTCGGTGAACGGTTAATAGAAAATCAAATATTAAGTGAAGGAGTTTACGTAGCTTGTTGTTTAGTAAAATGCAATGCGAAAACATTTCAATGCTTATGTGTAAATGTCACAGACACGGAACAAATAATTAGTAGGAAACCTCAATTACAACATGCCCCTTGTAAAAGTCAGTGGCACACTGTAAATGCCATTGGAGAAACAGGAGCCAAGCATGTTACGATGGCCGATGCGGAGGCAAGCGTGAATCATATCGCCGCTGCGCGTATGTCGGTCAAGGTCAGATCAGACGCCGATAGAGATACTACTACGCAAGGACGTAACAGAATAAGAAAATTAAATGACGCGTTAAGGCTCAGTCATATTAAAGAAGGACGCGAAGAAATTCGTAATATTTGTTATGAATACCATGACATATTTAAATTAGAAGGTGATAAATTAACGAGTACAAAAGGAATTCAACATACAATTCCTACACCAACAATTCCACGAGGAAAAGCTATAACTTTAAAAAATTATAGACTTCCGGAAAAGCATAAAATCGAGGTAGAGAAACAAATTAATGATATGTTAGATCAAGGAATAATAACTGAAAGTCAAAGTCCATGGAACTTTCCGTTAATTGTAGTTCCCAAGAAAATTGACGCTTCAGGTAAAAGAAAATGGAGACTTTGTATTGATTTTAGAAAACTAAATGACAAATCAATAGGTGATAGTTATCCACTACCGAATATTCAAGAAATACTTGATAAATTAGGACGAGCGCGATATTTTTCGGCTTTAGATTGTGCTAGTGGATATTGGCAAATTCCGATTGCGAAGGAAGATCAATGTAAAACTGCTTTCAGTACAAACACAGGACATTATGAATTTACGCGTATGCCGTTTGGATTAAAAGCAGCACCAGCTACTTTTCAAAGACTTATGAATAATGTCTTATCGGGAACTTTAGGAAGCAGATGTTTAGTATATCTAGATGACATAGTAATCTATGGAGAATCAATGAAAGAACATAATGCAAAATTACGAGAAGTATTTCAGCAATTAAGAAATTATAATTTAAAAATCGAACCAGATAAATGTGAATTCTTAAAATCCGAATTACAATATTTAGGTCATATTGTAACTGCGGATGGTGTTAAACCAGATCCAGAAAAAACCAGAGCAGTTAGTCAATTTCCTATACCTAAAAAGGCAAAGGATGTTAAATCATTCCTAGGTTTAGTTGGCTACTATCGGAAATTCATTAGTGAATTTAGCAAAATTGCTATTCCTTTAACGCGGTTATTAAAGAAAGATACCGTATGGAAATGGGAAAAAGCTGAACAAGAAAGTTTTGACAAACTAAAAGAAATGTTAGTGCAAGCACCAATATTACAGTACCCAAATTTTCAAAAACCTTTTATTCTTACAACTGACGCTAGTAATTATGCGGTAGGCGCAATACTAAGTCAAGGTGAGTTAGGAAAAGATTTGCCTATAGCTTATGCAAGCAGAACGTTTAACAACGCTGAAATCAATTATTCAGTTTGTGAAAAGGAATTAGCCGCAATAATATGGGCGTGTAAGCATTTCCGTCCTTATTTATTAGGAACAAAGTTCACTATTGTAACGGATCACAAAGCTTTAAAGTGGATCTTTAATGTAAAAGATCCAGGTTCGCGTTTGATGCGATGGAAACTACTTTTAGAACAATATGATTATGAAATAATACATAAAGCAGGAAAAAGGAATGTTAACGCAGACGCTTTAAGCAGATATCCAGTGACTAACTATTGTTATGAAGTTAGCATTGAGAATAGAGAGAAAATTATCAAAGAGATGCACGAATGTCCATTTGGAGGTCATCAAGGAGTAAACAGAACAGTTGAAAGCATTAAATTATACACTTCATGGCCAAATATGGTAGACGATGTAACAAAGTTTATTAAAGCATGCAAAACATGTCAGTTAAATAAAGTAACACAATTGCCGATCAAACAACCGTTAATAATTACGGATATAAAAGATACACCATGGGAAAAGATTTATTTAGATATAGTAGGACCATTACCTTTAACTGAACAAGGAAATAAATACATATTAACGTGTCAGGACAACCTAAGTAAATACTTAATAGCTATTCCAATGTCAGATCAAACTGCAGAGGAAACAGCTAAAGCTTTCAATACGCATATCGTATGTATTTTCGGAATACCAAACGAAATTGTAACCGGTCAAGGCACAAATTTTATGAGTAACTTATTTAAAGACTTATGTAAACTTCTGAAAATTAATAAGCTTTCTACAACTGCTTATCATCCAGAAAGCAACGGTGCTCTTGAAAGAACACATAGAACGTTAATTGAATATATTAGATGTTTTTGTAATCCGCAACAAACAGATTGGGATACATGGTTACCTTTTGCGTGTTTTACTTTCAACACTACAATTCATACGAGTACAAAATTTACTCCGTATGAAGTTCTCTTTGGGAGGAAAGCCAACATACCGGGACGGTTACAAGCAAAACCGACCCCCCTTATATAATTATGAGGATTTAGTGCAGGAAATACGTTATAAATTCCAAAATTGTCATCAACAAGTAAGGGAACACTTACGTAAACAGAAGGAAAAACAAAAGGAATATTATGATAAAGAAAAAAGTAGACAGAGACAATTTAAAGTAGGAGACCAAGTTCTTTTGAAAATAGAACAGAGAAATAAGCTTGATTCATTATGGAAAGGACCATATGAAATACAAGAGGTTCATGACAATTCAAATGTAGTTTTGCAAGAAGTAGGTAAGAGAAAGAAACAAGTGGTTCACAGTAATCGACTAAAACCATATTTTGTTGCAGGGATCGAAAACTAGTCTTATTTCGAGGATACGGATAGCGAAGTTCCTAACGCAGAAAACGAAGCTAATACAGACAATGAAGATGTTTAAAGTTAGTATAATGTTACTTACATTCCTAAGAATTATATGTAATTCTGAGAGTCAAAATACACCCTTACCTTCAGCGGATGGTATCTATTTCGATGAAGTAGGAAATTTATTCTTGTCCCCTACACAGTGGAAATTCATTAACTACGTGGATTTACATCCAATTAAAGAATTGTGGAAACAAACTAAAGAGCACAGTGTTCAAGTTCTAAATGTTTGTCATAAGCATGAAAATAAAACTTGGTATTTCTTAACAGATTGTAGACCTTACGAAGCATTTTCCAAATCTAAGATAAAATACGTAGATTCACTAAGTGACGTCGTTTCAAGTTATTTAACAGAACCAATACGTAGAAAACGAGGACTTTTTGACATCATAGGAGATATTAGTAAAATAATGTTTGGAACAGCAACTGAATCCGAAATTAAAGAATACCAGGAACATATAAACACAATTGAAAGTGAGCAAAAAGAGTTTCTCAAAATTGCATCTGAACAGATGACCGTAGTTAAATCCGCTATATTAACGTTTAACTCAACTATATTTAGGATACAAGCAAATGAAAGAAATTTAGCGCAAGGCCTAAAGAATTTCTCAGAACAAGCTTCAAAATCTGTACATGCGTTAGAGATCGCAACTACCACAGTCGAAATCCTTAATGAACATATAAGACAGGTGCAGCGGGGTATCGAAGAGAGTCAATATTCTTTCGATATACTCGTAGACGCGTTCATACATGCTCAGGACGGGGTATTACAGCCACATTTGGTAACCCCTATGAAAATTAAAGGTTACATGGATCACAGTAAGCTTAAGGATGACTTGGACTTTCCACCTTTTCATATTTCGGAACTTGCAAAACTAATCACACCAATCATATATTCTTATCAAAACTACTTGGTCTATGTTTTGCAAATTCCACTAGTATCTACAAACCAATTTCAACTGTATAAAATTGTGCCATTTCCTAAGCAAATAGAAGACAATACATTTATGTATATAGATGTTACTAAGACATATATTTAAAGATAGTCTACATCATAAGTATGGCAAAATGACTAAATGAGTTACATCAGTGTTTTCAACCAAATGACATAAATTTTGTTTGTAAAGAGAAAACACCAGTATTCACGTACATTCCAAATGTTGACTGTGAAGCTACTTTATTACATGTTTCGACAAACTCCATACCTTCAGTATGTGAGAAGCGGATTGTCAAATTAACAAACACACAATGGATACCTCTATACTTGAGTAATGACTGGTTATATGTAGCACCAAAACCAGAACGATTTGCCATTTTATGTCCAAATCAAGCAACTAACAATATAGAATTGAAAGATCAAGGTAGACTTCATCTATCTCGAGGTTGTAAAGGTTATTCTGCAACAGCAACACTATTTGCTAGTAGTCAGATTAAAGTTAATAGAACTGATAAAGATATTTTACCTGTCATATCTTCTGCTTATGATTGTTGTTTTGATGAGGAAATTAAATCAGAACTTCCAAAATTAACTTTGGAAACACCTTTGTTAAATATCTTAAATTCTGTGGATGATCTTCGTATGGCAAGTCATAAAGTATCTGAAGTAGAAAAGATGATTAATTCAGAAAAACAAAAGAAATTCACAACCAATAACTTATTTCATCATGGCTTAACTTGGGTAGGATCATTAGTAATAATCCTACTTGTTGTTGTGTGCATTTGTTGTAGCTGCTGTTGTTGCAAATGTTGCAGACAGTGTGGTTTTTGGTTATGGGATAAGTGGAGTCCAAAAGAGTGTTGGGAGCAAACAAAGAGTCGATGTTTTATTGTAAACAATTATCAACCTGTAGTCTCATATGATGTATCAAAAGGGTCTCCCACACCTTCTGTGCACTCACTCCCAGCAGTAATTTCAGGTGTTGCAACTGAGCAACCTCGCTCAGAACATGGTATGTCATTACGTCCATTGTCACAAAGAAGTAATAGG
This sequence comes from Gryllus longicercus, assembly GCA_038098605.1. Lineage (NCBI taxonomy): Eukaryota > Metazoa > Arthropoda > Insecta > Orthoptera > Gryllidae > Gryllus > Gryllus longicercus. The sequence continues at coordinate 136,779 of JAZDUA010000955.1, forward strand.
TATAACCAACCAGTTCGATAAAAAAAATTGAAATTTGTATGTGACAACAACAAATTTACAATTTTTATTTTAAGGGGGAGAGTGTCGTATGAGGCGCTCCTCGCTCATACGACGTAATGTAACGTCCCTTAATCAATGTAATCATTAATGTTAATTGATATATTTTAGTTCTTAAGTACACTGATTGTAAACACGAACATGCACTACACCGTACATATATATGTATTTAAATATATATATATATATATATATATATATATATATATATATATATATTATACTGGGAGATGCTATGGAAGATTCTTAATAGCGGATGGCGATACAGAGGCTCTCTGTAAACTTTAAAATACAAAGAGGTTCTGTTGACCCGAGGTCAACGTCGAACTCCTTACGTGGCCCAGACGTCTGGCGGCTCATGAAGGCACAAGTCAGAACCGGCACGTGCGCAGCCGACAGGTCAGCTTAAAGCTATCGGACACGATGGCACTTTCAAAACGGATGGAGTGGGTAGTTTTAATAGCCCACACGTGCAGGCGCTCCGAGCCGTAGACACGAGCTCAGCAGAGATGATCTCATTTCGCCGAATCAGTTAAATATAATATTAGAAAATGCTAAGCAAGATCTTCCATAGCCAACGGAGTTTCCCCCACCACTTTAGGAAACTCCCTCCACCAGCACCCCTTCTCTCAATATCTAATTATGTTAATAAGCTCCCCTCCACGGAGGCCAGGTTATATCTTGTACTGTAACCAAGCACACGAGAGAAGTTGGGAGTTGGCATTGCTGGAGAGTAGACATGTAGAGTAGTTACTGTAACTTTTGTATCACTTTAGTTTATAAAGAACTCTGTTATTATACCAGAGAAACGCTCTCTTCGTTATTCTCCTTGTGCCCGCCTGGCACCACCGAGTCCTCATATCCAGCCGTCTCTTCACCCGGGGAATCAGGAACTTAGTCTTTCCGAGAACTCACCAAAAATCTAAATATTTGTTGCACTGCTAGTTCGGTTGCTTCTTCACGCTACCATACCATCTTAGAGGCAACGGAGCACAGCGTGTTACAGAAGGTTATGAATATATCTATTGAATCATTTCATAAATTGGGCAAAAATTAATTTATTCCTGACAACATTAGCTGCCAGGGAAGTTACACGTCGCAAGAGAGCGACAAAGACTGCCTACCAACTTTCTGCAATGAGCTCATGGTTCTAATAGCTAGGAAGAAACATCTTAACACTAACATTGGGGTTTTGTCTACAATAATTCATTCATTATCAAGTAATAAAAAACTGCCTGATCGCGGCAACGCTGAAACTTTCGCCGGAATACTCAGCGAGGGAACCCCGTGACGTAATCAGGGGAGAGAGTTCATCTCCGGTTAAATATCGGATTATCACCGCTGGTTGTCGGCGCCTCCGCAGACCCGCTGGATGGCTGACCTCGAGTTATGTACACTCTTCGGGAGCACGTCCGCCAGGGGAAAGTCCGCCGGACGAGATCCAGCCGCAAACAAATCATTTTCTGTTTGCTCCATGAGCCAGCGGAGGCCCCAGAATCTTACCCCATCCGTCTGCCCCTTGACTACCCTAACCTTTACCCCTCCTCCCCCTCCGCAGCTCATGACGTGTACCGTGTATAAATACAGTAAGAGCGAGCTCCCAGTAGCTCATACTATGTAGCGAACGAGGCCTTTACGCTCTCAATAAACGTAAACTCTATCTTGTGTATTATTCACGGCAACGTGAACTCTCCTCAGTCATCCTCGAGTCGTCACCGAAGATTGAACCAAATATTACTGGGGGCTCGTCCGGGATCGGCAAAGCGTCCCTGTTGCAGTAGAGGACTTCAAGCCAGCCGATCGTCAGTAAGCAGCTTCTTCAACCATTAAGAAGTCTTCAGGCCTGCGATCGATTGAGCCCCGCTGCCGATCCACTTCGAGACAACCCGAGGAACAGCTGGTACACAAGAGAAGCCAACGCCACTTCATCACGTAGGATGCTGACTTTGTTCATCATCATAATCTCTTCAGTGTTGTATGTGAAGCCGCAAAAGTCACTGCGTAAGAGCTCCAGTGTTAAGCACAGTATAACTAGCTATTTTTGCTTTTCCTGTAAAACAAAATTCACTTAGGGTAATTTCCAGTAATAATCTTACTAACAAACCATTTTGCTCTTGCATTTGCTGCAAAATTGTAAACTTAAGTTTAAAATTACTAGACTCATCTCTTGTTTAAATAAACTAGAGTAATTTAATTTTTTATCATGGCTTTAAACCAAGGTAGTGCTCCCCTGTCGCAATGGGAAATGGCTCATATCAGTTTACTACCAGAATTCGACGGTAGTTCTAATCTCGATTATTTTCTTGTGCAATGTGAAACATTCTTGCAAAACTTTCAGAGAACCCCGGAAGTCCCAAACGCGGCATCATTTAATTCCTTCTTATATAACGTAGTTAAATCCAAAATCAAAGGTGACGCACTATCCGTACTAGATATAGAAACGCACGTTAGTTTTGACAAATTGAAAGAGAAACTATTTAGAAAGTATGGTGACGCCCGCGATGAAAATATTTTATCCCGTGAAATTTCAAATTGCCATCAATGGCGTAACGAGGACTATCAATGCTATTACGACGGATTAAATCAGTTATTTGTTAAATATGTTTGCACTTTAAAATTGAACTACAAACCACCCATTCTAGAGATGAAAATTCGGGAAGCAGAGGAAAAAACTCTAGGCGCATTTCGTGCCCATCTCTCGGACCTTACGCAAGCTCTACGTGCTTGTCGTAATTTCGACAATGACCACTCTTATGAGTCTTATATGGACTCATTGCGATACAACCCTAGATCAGCCCCGCCTGCCCCGCGTCTGCAGTCCAATATATGTCACCCACCCGCTTTCGCCCCAAGTAACAATTCTATTACAAATTTTCGACGTTCTGTACCCCCACCCACGCGACAACAGCCGCCCCAGGTAGGGAATAGAATGCCGTTCCAAAGTCCACAGTCCAATCGACAGGAATCGGCAGGATTTCTCCCGCGATCAACGCCGCAAAATCGAATGGCGCCTAATTCACATCGCTCGCCACTTCTCAGAAATGCGCAAAATTCACACGGTTGGCCGTATCCAACACCTCAACAAATAGGGAGAATGCATTGTTCACCGATCCAGGGACAAGGAAAATTTCCCCGGCCCATGTCAGGCGTGTCAACCGTTAGGGCTAGTATGAATCATCATTCTGAGTACCCCAGCGAAGCCTACCTCGCTTACGATGACGAGCTCTATTAAGACAGTCCGCCCCTTCCAGAGTATGAGTATTCGGACAAAGGTTACTGCGCCCCTGAGGAAGAGCAACTCGAAGCTTATCAGTTCCAAAACAAGGAAATGAAGTCCCCTCAGGAGTTTCACTTTGCCCAGTCATCAAGATCGAAGACATAAACAATGGGTGGTATGAATAAAAGCAAGTACTCTTTGCTCCGAGTTTCCGAGATTCTACTCAGTTTCGTATGAATAAAGAGGGTAAGCAATTGCTCAGTCTCTGAGCACTTGCTCCAACTCTGAGCATACTCTCAACTGGCGAGCAAATGCTCAGAATTGGTATGAATAAAGTTAAGCATTTACTCTCTAGAGTGAGCACTTGCTCCAAAATTTCGGAGGGACCTTAGTAGCAGACTCACTTTTGAAAAGTAAGGTTAAATTGGCCGATTTTTTACCCTGTGTTGATATGCATAGGCAGTGGACTAAAAAAATTCAAGATTAGGCGAAATTTTCGTGATGTAGACTATTTGAATCTTTGCCGATTCGAAAAGTACAATGTATAGTTGGTACGATTTTTATCGGCGTTTGCTTTCAGGCGCTTTTTCATATTGCACATCTTCTATGTTAATTGGCCTTCGCGCTTTTCTACTTGGAATTTTTCGGGGTACTGTTTTTTGAAACTTTGTAATGTTTCGTTTCGGCCACAGCGTACTTCCGAAAGCTGGCTCTTTTCAAAAATAAGTTTATATTCACTTAGCATTTCGGTAAAAATTAGCTGGGCCACTAGCGCCTGTTTTTCGTTACTGCTATTCATATTCGAATTTAAAGAATGAGACAACAAACCATTGCTCTTTATTCCGCACAAATGTGTGCGCGACGCGAGTAACGTATGTAACATCTTTGTTGCTCAAGAACCCAATTTTTAAAACTCTTAGCCTGCACTATCACTTGTTCACGACGAGCAAATGCTCGCGAGACATGAGTAAGTTCTTCGGAGACATACGAAGTTTTTATTCATATGAAATGGAGCTTCTGCTCAGTGCCGCGGAGTAGACTCACTTTGCTCCGGAGCAAGTACTCATGAGCAAGTGCTCATTTTTATTCATATGACCCAATGTATCAGAGGCACCTTATCTGCCTTTTGTCACCCTTTTTGGACTTCGTATTCTAATCGATAGCGGAGCAAGCAACTCTGTTATGAACCCGTCTGTTGCATACTCACTCTTTCCTGACCGCATTTTTAAAGAACCTTTCCGCATCCAGTCCATACATGAGGAAAGCATTGGTAGCGACAATGTATTGTTTCTTATATTTGCAGAATATGATATAGACGCTCAAGTAAAGTTTCGAGTGCTGCAATGGCATAGTTATTTCGATCCGTTAATTGGAACTACAGACTTTATAAAACTAGGAGCCACAATAAATTACAATGAGAGTACTATCACTTTAAATGATAAAATTATACCGTTCCATGTTCAGTCTTCTCGCAAGCAACGAGATTTCGCTGATGATCAAAATCCCAATTTTGTGCCAATTCCAGTAAATGTTATGCAAGGCGATGTGTATATTCCTTCTTTTGTTCACCAAAATTGTTATTCCTCAGATGCAATATTGACTGCGGAGAATTACTCTGTCAAATATCCGACAGAATCTCTCGTCGAATTGAATTTTGAACAACCAATCCTAATAGAACCCGTAGATAACATCATCATTCAGCCTGTCGAAATCAATTCTATTACAGACACAGATATTAGTGAATTCTTTCGCACGCAGCACATGAACGATGCAGAAAGAGATGCTATATTCAAAGTTTGTAACGAATTTTCTGATGTTTTCTTGTACCCCGAATGTGATCTTTCATTTTGTAACGAATATTGCATCACCTGCCGAAGTCGCTGCGCGTGGATTGCGTCACCTGCCGCCGCCACTCCCCTTCCCCCGAACTAGACGGTTCCGGACAATCCGCGAGCCGCGGAGAAACGCCGTGAAAGAGCCAGGTGCCTCGAGACAAGCGCCGGGCAGGTATAAATGCGCCGGCCGCGGCGGCCGCGAGTTAGTTAACAGTTAACAGTTTTAGCAGGAGTCAGTAGTGAGCAGTAAGACGTCAGTCCGTCAGAGTGTCCGAAGTGGAAGCTGTGCTGGGAAGTCTGCATTGCGGTGAAGAGTGGTGCAGTGGTTGAACAGCAGTCAGCAGTCTGAAGTCTGCAGTGGAAGCTGAGCTGTGAAGGGTGCATCGCGGTAAGCAGTGGTGCAGTAGGGAAACAGCAGTCAGCAGTTTGAAGTCTGCAGTGCAAGCTGAGCTGTGAAGTGGGCATCGCGGTAAACAGCAGTGCAGTGGACCCTGGTGTGCGCAGTGAAGTGTGGTCTGCGCAAGGAATTGTGGTCTGCACAGGGGAATTGTGGTCTGTGCAGGGAATTGGGGTCAAGTGCAGTGGACCGTGGACAGTGCATGGACTGACTGATACTGTAGAAGAAGAGAACTGTTTAAATAAATAGTGTGTAAGAAGTGAACTGTGTAAATAAATCAAGAAAACGGAGTCGTGTGTAACAGTGTAAATAATTAAGTGTAATATATCTGTAAATAGACCAAGTAGTTTTTAGTGTCAGTAGATTTTAGTGTGTATAGTTGTTCCCGAATAAAACGCAATTGTTTAAATATTGTGTTGGTTTTAATTCACCACGAGAAACGTTACAATTTACAAGCGCTGTAAAGCACTATATTAGAACAACGGACGAAAGTCCAGTCCATAGAAAAAATTATCGCTACTCTCCCACCCTTAAAGATATCATCAATATCGAAGTACAGAAGCTCCTTGACCAAGGCATCATCATTTCTAGTGAGTCACCCTATTGTAACCCCGTGTGGGTCGTCCCTAAGAAAACCGACGCCTCAGGACAAAAGAAGTGGAGATTAGTCATTGATTTCAGAGACCTAAATAGCAAGACAATAGAAGACAAGTTCCCTTTGCCCCGTATAGAAGAAATACTTGATAATCTCGGGAAGTGTCTGTATTTCAGCACCCTTGACCTAGCGCAGGGGTTTCATCAGATTGAATTAGATCCGCGCTCTTTGGAAAAAACGGCCTTTTCCGTGGACAATCAGCATCTGATGTTGAGAAGAATGCCTTTCGGACTAAAAATCGCCCCCGCCACCTTCCAGAGGGTATGGATAACGTTCTTAGGCCTTTTCTTTTCAAATATTGTTTTGTATATATTGATGATGTAATTGTATTCTCAAAATCCCTGGAAGAACATGTTCAGCACCTCAGATTAATTCTTAAAAAACTCCGCGAAGTTAATTTGCAAGTGCAGTTGGATAAACCCGAGTTCTTGCACAAGGAAGTGTCTTTTCTTGGCCTCCTTATCACCCAGGATGGAATCACACACAATCCTGATAAAGTCTTGGCATTAAAACAGCATCCCATACCAACCTCTACAAAAGAAATTAGGCAATTCTTAGGACTCGCCGGATACTATAGGAAATTCATTAAAGATTTCTCTAAAATAGCTTTCCCTCTCACATGTTGCCTTAGGAAAGGAACAAAAATTGACATCAATGACCCTTCTTATCGGAATTTTTTTAACAACTCAAAGTTCTATTAACCAAATCGCCGGTACTCGCGCATCCTGATTTTACGCAACCATTTACGCTGACTACAGATGCCTCCAACTTAGCGATAGGATCAGTGCTCTCTCAGAAAGGTCACGCTATCGCCTATTACTCCCGTACTCTGAACCCGGCGGAACGCAAATACTCCACCGGGGAAAGAGAATTACTCAGTATTTTGGATAGCTGTAAACATTTTAGACCATATCTTTGGGGACAAAAGTTCGATATCGAATGTGATCACCGGCCGTTGCAGTGGTTATTTTTCTTGAAAGATCCCTCATCTCGGTTGCACCGGTGGAGGATCAAGTTGGAAGCCTTTAATTTTGATATCAAATTTGTCACCGGGAAAACCAATTACGTCGCCGATGCGGTATCACGCATTGAGCTTAACGCACTTGATGATGACATTGTTTCTAACGCCGCCACAGTTCCTAATAATGAATATCGGACTGAATTTGATCAGGAAACTATCTACTCCAAGCAGAAAGACCCGATCGTCACGCTGCGCATATCAGAACGAAGCCTGAATCAAAATAAGAACCAATTGTTCATTACTTTCGGCAAAACACCCGGACACTCTGTCCTGCCCATTTTTAAAAGACACAAAATTATTAGAATACGCGTTACTCACAACAACCTTTCACGCGACTTACAAGATCTTCCCAAACTAATTATTCCCTCAGAGAAATATGCTGTTTATTTTGATGACGTCACAATCGAAATACCCTTTATCAGGGTGTGTCAGAAACTTTTTACTGCAGATGTAACTATTCTCCGCACGACTAAATTAGTTGAAAATGTAGAATACGTGATAAAACAACAGCTAATTGCGCAATATCAGTCTTAATCATAATGGTATCCACGAAACTGTTGAACATCTTAAACAGAAATACTACTGGCCCAATTTAACGACACGAGTTAGCGAATATATCAATAACTGCGACCTATTTCAAAAGAATAAATACGAGCGGCACCCAAACAAGGTACCGAATGAGGGCCCCATTGCCGCTGAAACACCTTTCTCACTCCTCCATGTAGATACCTTTTACTTTGATGGTGAAAGAATACTCACTATCTTGGACGTATTTTCAAAATACGGACAGGCTTATCTTCTGCCTGACGCCACAGGATATTCTGCACTATGTACCCTTAAACAGTACTTCTCGCATCACGGATACACCGCGCAAATTACTCACGATCAGGGAACCGAGTTCCAGAATAAGCTAATTTCTGATTTCTGTCATTCCCACAACATTGTTTATCATGCCACTACCCCTTTAAACTCGTCTTCCAACTCCCCCGCGGAACGTTTCAACTCCACTATTTTAGAAAAGCTACGTATTCTTAGAAGCAAGGATACTGCCAGCTCTCTGAAACACTTAGTAGTTGACGTCATCACTTTGTATAATTCCTCCATTCATTCAACCACCAACAGAACGCATTTTTCAGTTACAATAGGTAGCCACTACTATCCTCTAAGTCATGTATTTTCCCCCACACCGAAATTAGAAGAGTATGTTCTAGACAAAGCATCGCAGGTACAAAACCTAGCAGCCTTAAACTCGCCAGTGCAAAACAAACATTTTCACCATCAGTATAAGTTAGGTGACACTGTCTACGTCATCGATCCCTTAACCCGCAACCGGAAATCACGAAATCTCTATAGAGCAGGCCAAATTATTAAAATAGAGGGCAATAAAATTCACTGTCGCATGAAAAATGGAAAAATACATGATCGGCATTTTCGACAAGTGAAAACTAAAAGGAAACACTCTCTTTCAGATCTGCCGCCCGAGGGCACGAGATAAAAACTACAAAAATTGAAACGCTGGGATTCGACGCCGACCCTCTTGGACCAGCTGTGATCACCGCCCGATATCACAAGTTTATATTTCACTTTAACCTTACCACCTTAGTAGATTATTTTCAAATAATTCCGGATGCATCTGCATCTCTCAAGAATAATAGCAATAATACGTTTCCATTCTTATTTTACGAACTTTCACAATCGCTCCGAGAGACGGAAGTACATCTTAGAAAACTGATTACCCTACCCAATCGCAACAAACGCGGTCTAATTAACGGGCTCGGTACTGTTATTAAATTCATTTCTGGGAAACTCGACCAAAACGACTACGATAATCTTGAGTCACAGATCAAAACACTCCAAACTGATAAAAGCCATGAAATCCAGCGCATCAACCGCCTGGTCTCATTCAGCAATTTTATCTCTCAAAAATTCTACAACGAGATGAATCGTTTAAATTTAAACTTGGGTATTATCGAAAGAATGTTATCTCAGCAAGAATTTAAAATAGATATACTGGAAAATTACCAATATATAGTGATGTGCTTAAAGAGACTTTCAAACATTATGAGCTCGAAAACACTGTGAGCCTCTGTTTTACCGATGTGACAAATGTACAATTATTCTCAGATGAAGATATCTCTACCCTCGTGCAACACCTACGTGACATCTACCCGGAAAGTGCATTAATTAAGACGGACGCTTACCATCCGTATGAAAATTTAAAGTTAACTAAAACAAATGTCATGATCGGCCATGATTTGGTGGTCATTTTATCAGTGCCTTCAACCGACGGCGGCCTGTACCATTTGTACGCTGTCACTCCCACCCCTACAGTGAATAATGTGGTGTTGATTCCTCCCGAGAAATACTATCTCCAGGGGTCAACGGCCAAGTGGGCCACCAGTGTTTGTGCAAAAGGGGCTGTGACGTATGTGTGTCCCCATTACAATCTTCGCACTACGGCTTGCAACTTGATGAACATCGCAAGCTTTGAAGATTGACTTGAACCTTTGCCCAAGTTTTGAACAATGTCAAGATATTTCAATTACTCAATAAAGCAGATATCTTATTTTTCTCTGCTCAGGCAGAAATGGTGCTACAAACTTGTGATAAAGTGCAACGTTCCGTACAATTACAAGGTTCTCACCTACTGTATAGCAACCACAGTTGCCCAATGGCATCCACGGGTATCATCCTCGAACCCCAGCCTGTCAATTATGTCAAACATTTTTCACTCCCATACATTTCTCAAACTCCTGTAGTAAAGCACAAGGTCAAAACTCACCATAACAATCTCGATGTAAACCAACTTAAATTAGACCTCCAGCCTATCACAACACTTGTCCCAATATGGAATTATTTCCTTATGTTACATATTGTATATATTATGTTTATTGTATGTTCTTTGTGTTATGTCTTCAAGCAGCCAATTGTTACCGCATTCAGGAGTCTACGAAACCCACCGCCACCTGTCACTGAGGGCAGTTACCTTCTACAAGCGCCGGAGGAGTTATGTACACACTCTTCGGGAGCACGTCCGCCAGGGGAAAGTCCGCCGGACGAGATCCAGCCGCAAACAAATCATTATCTCTTTGCAGCATGAGCCAGCGGAGGCCCCGGAATCTTACCCCATCCGTCTGCCCCTTGACCACCCTAACCTTTACCCCTTCTCCCCCTCCGCAGCTCATGACGTGTACCATGTATAAATACAGTAAGAGCGAGCTCCCAGTAGCTCATACTATGTAGTGATTGCGAACGAGGCGTTTACGCTCTCAATAAACGTTGTAAACTCCATCTTGTGTATCATTCACGGCAACGTGAACTCTCCTCAGTCATTCTCGAGTCGTCACCGAAGATTGAACCAAATATTACTCTCGTTTAGTGATTCACCCTCGCTATGGCGAGGGCTGGCGGCGTGGTGCGGCGACGGCTGGGCGGTGGTCAGGTCACCGACCCCACATTTAGCTCAAACTCCTCAGCTGGAGGCGTGGTGCGGCGGGCGGGCTCAGAGTCAGCTCGAGGACACACGGGCGCCGGGCGGGCGTAATGCGGGCTTGAACGGCACTATGCGGCAAACGCAGATTGACGCGTATTCTGCGCGGGTCTTAGGTTCGGTGAAAAATCGCGCTCGGTGGCAAAGTTCAGCCCTACGAGCCGAAACTAACAATGTTCCTCACTCCAGCGAGTCTTAGCTGAGATCCACGTCTTTTCCCCTACAAGTCCCGATCAGTAATGTAATGTTTCTCGCAGTCGCGATCTGTAGCAAAGTTCTGAAATGTAATGCTAAGTCGCGATCGATGGCAAAGTTCTGTAATGCAATGTTTCTATAAGTCGTGATTGAGAAAAAGTGTTGTAAAGCAATCTCTATGTAATCTTTCGTGTAATCTGTTGGGTAATGTTTGTCTTTACTCAGTTCCCGGCCGAGCTCGCCTCCGTTTCCCCCTCCCGAAAACGTCTCAGGACCCGTAGCATTGCCCCATCCCTCACGGGGAGATCTCATAGGCCGAAACTATATGCGTTGCAATTTTATGTTACCCAATCGGGACGCACTGTTCCTGGAATTTTCCAGGGCGATATATCTCTCTCTCTCTAATTCTGGAAGCATCTCTTGCAGCTGCCCGAACACGTGTTCAGGCGGCTTTGTTTTCGGAAACATAATTCTTCGGCGCCTTGATCGGCAGCCGGCGACTGGCGAACTATAAACAATACCTCTGGGATTTGTTGTAGGGAGATTCCTTGCGCGGGAGCATGGCGGATGGCCGGCGGGCGGGTCTGTATCCGGGACAAGACGCGGGCGGTCATTGTTTTGCTAAGTGCGCGGGGCTCCCCGAAGGGGGGGAAAGGTCTTCCCTGCGGATCGGCAGCCGACGAGAGGCGTGCGACGGGCGAGCGCCGAGCGGGTCTGCTGCGAACGGCACCCTATTTGGCGGGAGGGCGGGGCAGCTGGCGACGGGCGAGCGGCTGGCCTGTTGAAAAGGATCCTTTGTGACAAGAGCCCAGCCTTGCGACCAACTTTCTTTCCGTGGAGAAAACTATCTTAATATTAAATTAATATAATGAAATTTGGTGACGCCACAATATACAGTTATAACCTCCCTCCACATCTTCAGTATTAGTTTTGTTTCTTAAGGATACTGGACAAAATCGCCTAAAGAGAGGTTTTGTTCCTTGCCCCTTGGCTCTGCTCATCCATCCCCACCCAGCCCACTCCATCTACTCTGTGCAGCGCGAAAAGCTTCCGGCGTGTGCGCCGCGTACCTGCCCGCCTAAGCTCTTGAATGGGAAAACACAGAAACAGGAAAGTTGCTGCAACTTATGACCCGATAATCGCCTCTGCTGTCTTGACGTGCTAGGCACGGCTGTCTTGAAAGATCGCAAAAACATGTGGTGGCCAAATTGCCCAAACAAGAACAAGTGCTCTGCGAGTTAAGTTAAAGGCCCTGTATTTTCTGACAAGTAATAAAAAATTGTTTGTGATATTAATACACAATTTTAAGTCTGCTTTTTTGGGAAACTTTTTCTTTTTTCTTTGATGCTTCTCCGAACTCGTTTTCAGTTTCTTGTTTGGTTTCTCAATTGAACATCCAACAGTGTTTAGCTAACATATTGATGTTCCAATTTCCTTTAAAACGTTTCCCAAAATCACGGACATCTTGATGAAATTTTTCACCATGTTCTTCACTATAATCTACCAAGTTTTCAGAAAATAGTCATTATGGGAGTGTAAGAAATGTACTTTTAAGCTCAGCTTGCAACCTTGAGCTTCATACATTGGCAGCTTGCGTTGTACAATGATTGTTTAGTCAGGGTCCTTAGTATTCGCCAAAAACTTTTGCACTTCATTCTTGAAAGAGTACTTCTTTTTCCTTGTCAACCATTGTTTTCATAAAGAAGGTATCAGAAGTTTTCTTATGTCGGGCCCAGTGAAAACTCCCTCGTAACTTGGCTTCAGACCGTTTCGGGAACTTGGAATAGAGATATCTTAAACGATCCTCATCTTTTGGTAGCGATTTGACAAATTACTTTTTAAGCCCCAATTTAATATGAAGAGGGGTAATAATTTTGTTTTGGGGAACCAAGGTCGTATTGATGACGTTTTGCTCGCCGGGTTGAAACAGTCTCGAGAAGGCCAATTAGTTTTTGTCTAGTGCAGTTGTGTGGCTCCACTACCCCACTACCCCACAAACAAAGAAAGCAAGAATATTCCTGCAGACCCAAAAACATGGTTACTATTTTGAAAGTGACTCTTATGGTCCCATCAGAACCATTGGACACTGAATTGCTGAGTCAAGGTTAGGGTAAGATATTTTATTTTTTGTATGAAATCCTTTCACATCTACCGAACAGAAGTAGCAGTTGGTTGTATGGTTTTTCTTTTCACGCCATTTCAAAGGCACGACGAAACGAAATGAGATTTCTTATCTTTAAACCACAAACAATATCTTCCTCGCATCTTCTGCACATCTAATTAATAGGCGCGGACACTTCCGAACAAAACCCTAATTGCAGCACGCCGCCCCCTCCCTGTATGCCTCCTCTTTCTCAAGCGTCCATTGCATCGCTTGCACCAGCTATGGACGGACTCGCGATAGTTCATGATGAGACCCATTCCAAAAACATTAATATTTCGCTTAAGCGGACACATAAAACTAAATTCGTCCTCAACAGTGCCCTGATGGTATGCACCAATTAAACGAGTCGATTTATTGCAAGTTTAATACTTTCCCGAGGTTGGATTTTCTGGGGATGGCGCCGCTCTAGAGCTCTTCAGGAGCAGCTGCCACTGATACTTACTCAACTGAAGAAATAGTTATAATGAAAATGTAAGTAGTGAACGTATAATTCAATGGCAATACCGTGAAATATTCAATGAGTTGGTTCCTTCAGTCTCCCCAACCTTTTAGACAGTGATACTGCAACTTGGCCGGGGTGCTTATGTGCTGATTTCAAGTCGTGTTGCTTCCTAAGTTTGTTGAATCCTGTAATTTGGTTTTGCCACCGTGCGGGGCAAATATACATTTTTTTGCGAGTAGTAGTGATTTTCCTCGGATGGGCTGAAGCGTCTGTGATGGGTCTATGAAGTGGTCCATGCATATCACGAATTGTGCGAGAATGGAATTCTATCGCCGTTCTAGCTTTTGCTGAAGTAGTCTACATTCGGCGTAGAATACGAAAATAAAATAATATGAAAGAGTCATAAAAGAATCCAATTTTCTATTGTTTTCTCCACAGGCAAATTACATAATTATCAGCTAATCAATGACATTGATATTTTTTCTTGCTCAGCGATTGGCTAATAATTACCAAATTAATTAAGGAGAAAATAATATAAATTATCATTCTTTCGAAAATCAGACCATATGTGGGTGATTGGATGGAATTGGCGATACCGCTGTATTATTATACTGTGATTCTCTATTTCTTTTTAACTTATTACTTTGCAAAGTATTATGAAATTATCTGGTTCATTTGACTTGGCCCGTCGTAACTAGATAGCCGAGGTAGCTAATTCGGGGGTATGACCTGAGCTCTTTGGAGGGCAGGTTGGCTGGTTTGAGTCTTTGTCGGGAATTATTATTTATGGCAATTCTGGATTGTTGGAGGAAATAATTGATAATTCCAGAAAATTATTGAAAACCATTTGAAGCAATTTTAATCGCAAATACTATTAATAAATATAAATAAACTGGAAGTGTCTGCATGTGATTTTCGAATTTCTAACTTTTAAACAATTTTTCACATCTTATGACTATTACAGAAGTGCCAGATGTCTGTATAACCCGGTTGGCCGAAGTGGTTAAATGTCGGGTTCGGACTCTGCGTATCGTAGGGATGGGGCCGCTGGTTCGAGGGGTAATTATTTGTCACAACTCTCTGTTGCCGCAGAAAACTATTGAGAAGTTCAGAAACTTTATTGAAAATCGTTTGAAGTAATTCTATTCTAATATACCATCTATTAAGATTGTAAATAAACTGGTATAAAAAGCATCAGTATGTCGTTGTCGTATTTTGACATATGAAACATGTCTACAACTCTCTCGTTGATATAATATTGCGGGACGTTTAGAAACATTGCGAGAAAGTATGTGCTCTGGCTGCGCTACTAGTTTTAATTCAAACGTTTAAACAAAAACAGCTTTCTGCCATTGATTTCAGCGTCACGTGATAAACCCATGGCGGGTCTGGGCTCAGTATGTGACGTCAGCGATAAGCCTTATCTGTGACGTCACATCCTGAGCTCAAAACCCCATATTCCCACTACTCACGTTCTACATAAATGTACCAACGATGCGTATTTTAGCCGTAAATAAAATTGGCAAATGGTATAAGCAGCAGACTGTAGATTGAGAGTTGTTTAATTTACATACTTACCAATTCTCCGACACTCCTTCCATACCTCTGAAGGACCACCATGGATTAAAGCCCATGGAACTTGTTTCAAGCTGTAAAGCTAATTGATAAAGAAATAATCTCCATGACACAGAAACGAACACAAATGCAGATTAAGATGTATAATTAAATAAAATAAATTGTCACAGATCACATGTAAGCGTAATATGCTGCATAGTAGCATACTTTAATGAATTTAGTGATGAAAGATGAAGTTAAACCTTGGCAATGTGTGACATGATTGATAGTGATGTTAATAGCAGTCTAAACACAATTAAATGAATACAGAACTGTGAAGAATTCACATCAAAATGAATATGTAGTGCTGAAAGAGAGTGAACACAATTTTACGTGTAACGCCTGGTAGACCTGGCACACGACGTTGCAGGCAGGACATCTACAGTGTCCCAGATGAAGCAATGTTGTTGTTAAAAAAGTTGAGAGGCAGACCTGCCATCCGTCAGCCAATGTTGCGAAATGTATGAAGTGTAGAATTGCGTGTTCTCGTTGAAAGCTTGATCACACAGTCACTACTTTATTAAGAACATAGAATGCAGTATCTCTGTGCAGTAGGCATTAATAAAGTTATTATTATAATGGTACGATTGTCACAGTTCACACGTTAAGTGATACATTTCAGATGATTGCTGTTGCAATGTTCAAGAAACTCATTGAACAACGCAGGCAGAAACACAGTCTTACATTTGCGTATAAATATAGTAATGTTAAATCAGTAGAATGAGTGTAATTAGCAGTATACGAATTACGGAACTCTCACTCTACCGCGATAGCGGTAGCGTGAAAGTAAAAATATTGTTTCTGACTCAAGGTCGGAAACGTTCTATTCACTTGGAACTTTACAACTCTCTTCCATACCACATTAAACACGTAAGACAATTCACAAGTTCAAGTGTCACGTTTTTTCTGTTGCGACTCTTCATTTCCTACGACTCTACAATGTTTTCCCCTGCCATGTATTTCTCTTAGCAGGGCATCGTTCCAGCCGCGCGGGTGCGTGCGTGCGTGCGCGGGCACAAGGAGAATGATGGTCTTCGACATGACTGATGATCAACAATGCTGCTCAGGCAATGATTTTGACCTGATGTTTTGCATTTGTTATTGAGGCCATACATTTTTATTTTTAGGCCAAGGAGTATACGACTATTTTTGGTACACATGTCTATTATAATTTGTAATGACGAATAGTAAGTACTTATACTGTATAATTCTAATTACGTGAAATCAAATATATTGTCATTTAAGTTAAGACGGAGACAAGAATAGCGTTAGAACTTTCTTACAAGATTCCGCAACTCTTGCATCACCACATGTGCTGTAATATCATTAAGTTTGCGTTGCGTTAATTGATTTCACATCAGTGGCAGATCCAAGGATGACATACCCTCACTTCAAAACCAACATTTTTGTAATTTTACTTAGTTAATTTAAAACAATTACCACATTTATCACATCACATACCAAGGACTATTCCCATTATTAATTTACTTTTTTAAAAAAAATCCAATCCAAAAATCTTTTCTTTTTCAAATATTGATGAGGGTCCGAACTCACCCCCCTTTCACCGCAAAAAACTTTTCTGGATCCACCCGTGTTCCACTTTAATGAGTTTTGCTTACGTTCTTTACCTATATACTGAAGGGAAAATTATCCTTACCATAGACCTTGTAATTTATGCTAATTAATTTAAAATCAGATAAAATGCACCCAAAAACATAACTTATGAAACAACCTTGTTTGTCGATGACACGAATGTTCTTTGCAAAGAAGAAACAATAAATAGTATGATTTCAGGAGTTTCAAATTGGTTTTGTAAGAACAAATTAATAGTTAACGAAGAAAAAAAGAGTTTAAATGCATTTTTGCATTTCAAATCGGAAATCGCATACTCTATTGAAAATGAACAATATGCAATTAGCTGATGTTCAGGTAACAAAATTTATAGGTCTTTCAATTCAGTCAAACCTCAAATGGAATGTACATATAACAAAATTAAACACTAAATCAAGTTCATTATGTTACGCATTCGCAATTCTTCCAAATTCTGTCAGGCTTCATGCAGCTCGTTGCGTGTATTTTGCAAATGTGCATTCCCGCCTGAGATATGGCATAATATTCCGGGGAAGCGCATCATGTAGTACTCAGGCCTTTAGATTCCAAAAGAAAATTATTCGAATAATGGAAAAATTCCATCCGCGTGATCCTTGCAAGCCTCTCTTCATTGAGCTTGGAATCTTACCATTATCTTCCCTATTTATTTACGAATATGTAATATTTGTCAAGTGACATACTTAACGGTGGGAACAAATTTTCATGCACTACTGATATTTATAATTACAACACACGTCGTAAAAATCGCGTTCATCAAGTGTCAGTATTAAAAGCTCACTACCCGAAATCCACATACAATACATGTACGTTACTTTTCAACGCATTGCCAGGTGAATTCAACAATTGAAGTCGGTTCACAAATTTAAGTTAAAAGTAAAATCTTTTCTGCTGTAAAACTGTTTCTATTCAATTAGAGACTATACTGAACATCAAAAAAATGTTTATTTAAAAAACAGTGATATATAATGAATTAGTTTACATTTGTAATGTATAATTTTTTTAGAGACTTAATATGTTTGTAACAAATAATGTACTACAGGTTCCGGGTCAAAGACCCCCATCTCGATCAGGTTTTTGTTCAGTTTCCCTGATCCATTGAGTAAATGCTGAGATGGCCCTTTTTTTTGCTTCTGGACGTAAATGTAGCTTCACTATGCAAACCTTTTGTTTAACTCTTCTTTTGCTTGTAATGGTAGGAGTAGAGGTAAGGGTGAGTTACTATTTTGTTGGCAACGCAGAAAAATCAAATCTGCAGTTTGTTTACCGTTGCAAATAAGTTTTCTATAACTCGAGATCGAAAATATTTTTTTTCAAAAATTGCTAATCTCGCGCTTGTTTAAAATTTATTTTTATTTATTTATTTTAAACTTTTACTTTCAACTCATTCAACTATTTAGAGTTAAAATGATGGGAAGGGATTCTGGAACTCAAGAAAACGTGTGCAGATGATCTTCTTCCCCACACGTCACATACAGTTTTTACTGTTTGTTTTTGACTATATAAATCTAAATCTAAACCACCTAATTTGCACGATTATTTTAATTTTGAAGGAAATAGTCTATACTTCGTCAACAGTTATTGGATGTCTGAAGCAAGCTTAAAATTAATTATTTTTGTAAAAATTAGTAACATTGTTGTGGAATTGTGACTGCACGGGGGCTGTTTATGTATTTAATGTAAAAAAACAGTTAAAAACTGTCACCTACTATAGGGAAGAATGTAATGATGTGAGCGCAAAGCAGTACTATGGCAACATGTGCAAAAATATAATGTATATACCTAAATAATATTAATTTTTTTCGTCCATAAAATTCTAACGGCATTCTAATCATCTCAGCACCTTCTCCTGGCCCACGACTCTGCAAGAACTAATGAATTAATAAATCATGTCAAATAAATCAAATTGAACTAACAGTCTAATCTTTTGTAATGCCTACGCTTCGTCGCCTCTCTCAGTCGAAGCCACCCTCCTTCTCCCGGTTCGTTCCTGAGCAGAGCTTGGCAGTACAGTTCCATGTAGCAGAGGAGTACAACGCTTGTTGTAGATCTGTCTCAACAGTTTTTTAGCTAGTAGCTTACAGAAAGTCTTTGGCCTACGAATGAAATGCTGACTGAAAGGCTTTGGCCTACGAATGAGGTGACGATAGGTGTCGAGCCCGTTTTGAAATGAGTACGCCCAACACTTATACGAGTTGCGTACATTTTATTTAGCACGAATTCATGAGGACTTATACAATCACGTAATCCTGTTATCATTCTCAATATGTGAGACGGCAGTCATGTTGATTTATGTCGCCCAGTTTTGTTTCTCCCTTTACTCTATTGCTTTGTTTATATAGATCGTGATTTCTTTGTTATATGCGTACGGCAAATATCAGTAAAAGTACAGTAGAGTCGGGGTAATTCGAGGTGGACGGGACAGGGGGCCTAGCTCGAATGAATGAAAACTCGAATTATCGAAAATGATTAATTTATTAAAATAGAAATATAAGCACAAATTTTAAAACTCAAAGTATGTATATTTCAATAAAAATGTACTTGCACAATACTTTTACATTACTTGCTGAAGATAAGTTAATTACATCTTAAAGTAATTGTCAGTTTTTATTGTTTATGTATATTGTTTCTTTTACGTGCGGCAATATCCCGCCATCTTCTGGACATCACAGTGTCAGCTGGAATTCCCTCAGGTTGTTGTACTAACTGCACAGCTAAACTAATCGTTATTTGACCGATTGGGCGGAACAACAATGCTTCGAACGTGCCAATCAACAATAAGAAAGATGTAGTACTTTTTTCATGTTTTGGTATTTTTTTCGGGAATACATTTATTTATCTTTATTTGTTTATTTTAATTAATTTTTGGTAAGACTGATTATAGAAAATCGAATTATAGAGCCTACTGTAATAGTTTCGATGCATAAGTGTTGAAAAATATAAACACGTCAGGAAAGACAGCTATTCGGCGCGCTTCTGGCGTGAATTCTGCAATTCTCTTACTGGCGTTTTGCATTTGTCGGTTTTGCGGTTACCTAACAGATAATGTCTCACGGGCGCATGTACTTATCCCCAGGGTTGAGTTCCAACAAATCTACCGGTTTCTTCCCTGAGACGTACTGTACTTGAGCACTTGAGTGGTTTGCCATTGTTGTGTCAAAGAGCGCTAGCGCCTTCCGACATATGAATTTGTCCTAGTTCCTGATTCAATATCTACGTCTACCTGCCCGCCAATTGAATCTCTCACAGGTTGCTGAGCTGTCCAGAAACTAATTTTGTCGAAAGCATCCAAACGGCAATGTAGGGATCTTTAATCACAGGCACGCATCGTCCTTAATTTTGACACCCAAAAAATCTGCTGTCCCCGAGACCACCAGACACATCAAACTTAAACTGTGGATGAAAATAGCATATTTTGCTTTAAAATCGCTGATAAAGTGACAATGGCACACACTTTTTTGAGCTTTGCAATCCCTCTCCCATCTCCTTTCCCAATACAGTTGAACTATAAATAGAATATAGAAATTTCGCTTCTCTATAATAGTACCCATTTGCTTCTATAAACGAGCTACAGGTTGTTCAAAAGAAAATAATAGATCGCAAGTTGATTTAAGACAGTTAAAGAAACTGTCTTTAATCATCTTGGAATTATTATATTTATTTAAAAAACAGTTTATAAAATTTATAAGTTTATTCAATCATGAGCTATAGATTGTATTCGGTAATACTGCCATCCAAATACCCAACCCCCTCTCCTCTTACATCTGTCAAAATGAGAGATCCAGAAAACGTGCGCGGATTGTACTTGTTTTCCTCAAGATTTTGAGTGAAAAATGTTGAAATTTGCTGTTAATCAGAAAAAGTTATACATGTTATAGTGAATTCCTGGTTCTATTATTTCTCAAGAGAGTATGGATATTATTCCAAATAATCTGCAAGAGTTAGGAACCGCTTTAATAGGGGCCACCTCAAAGTAGGGGAAAGAAGGGGAAGGGATCGGTTCCGGCAACTCCAGTTTGGCGAATTCGCAGTAGACTTTCCGCCGTTGTCCGTGTCAGTGGCCAGTAATCAGTGGCGATGTCTCTTCGATTCAGTATCAACTGTGAAAACGACTCTTCGGGTAATGAGGCGGACTGCGAGTCTGATTTCGATCATGAGTGCATGTCTTCACAGAGGGTCCCATCACGTCGCTGCAGTATTGGCAAAGCGATAAATAAGTTTCGCTCCGTAGCCAAGGAAGAAAATGGATTCAATGCGGATTCTTGTACATCAGGAGCGAACGTGAGTGGTAAGAAGACCGTACACAAAATGGTAGCCACATTAATTGAATCGGTAAGAAGCACAAAATTGCCAAGCACAAGTGAAGAGGAGGCTATGAGCAAAATGGGGGCCAGATTATTTACGGCATCAGCTGCTTGTAAGAAACTGTCCGTCCCGAACGATAATTACTCGGACAGTTCGTGCTATTCTTCTTGTTATGAATGTACAAATGAGTCTAGTGTCACCGCGCATTCAGATACTGAAATAGATTCCGAATCTGAGGGGCAACTGACACCGGAAGCCTTTTACAGTTTGGAGGCCTTGAATTCAGAGTTTGTTGTAAAACTGCAGTCCATAACTCCTGAAAATAAAACATCTGCTGCATCCCTGATGGATATGGACGGGGAAATGGCTGAATTGATGTGCTGTTACAAGAGAGAATAAATTTTTTTTTAACCAAAAAATCTTGGCATGTTTCCTTAAATTCAATGTGTGAAGAAGCGCCTGTAAAGAAAGTTAAAGAAGTGTTTGTTTCCAGATATCTGAAAACTTACTAGGGTATGGAATTGATAATCCCGAGCTTACATTGTAGTCAAATTTAAATTGTTCACATCACCACCGTGAATAAACTTATTTTATTGTCAGATTGGGGACAATAAAAATGTGCAACGCCACTGCTGAAATCGAACTCTTTAAAAACCGAACATCTAAATATGTGTTTGTACTACGGAAATGTTTGTGAATGAACTGTTTCAAAATAATCGAATATATAGGCGTACTAGATATTTATCAATAAATGTTTTTCAAAGGAGTGCTTTTTTCTAAGGTGTTACTTAATATGCATTTTAATTTAACTATATGGAGTTGTTAATTTAATTAAAGCACTATAAAGATATTTTAAATTTCCAACATTAATACTCTTCCATTTCACTTCACTTTATAGGTTTTGTAACATAACTTTTGGAAGATGCATGTTTAGTTTCAGGTAATTATTCATATAGTTAGATTACACTTAGAAAGTATTATCCCTTAAAAGTTTATTTGCCGTAGGCTGGCCCTCTGGAGATGTTATTTCTGTTGTTTGTTAAGCTTTAGAATAATAATTTTACTTGAACATTGTTATTATTAAAATGGAAAAAAAATAAAATATATATTGTATTCGAAAATTGTTCCTTTGTTTCCTTTGCAAGTTTTTTCCTTTTTTAATATTGTAAAGGTGTTAGTGCAGTGTATAACATGTGATTGGTCTTGAGCTGATATATTGTAGCATTATTTAATCATGGTTACAATGTGTCATATTTCTGTAGATTCTAATTTAAATTTCTTGCATTACATAATACTGTGATTGTGTGTTTAAAACGTAACTAGAGAGCATAAGAATTTTGGATATTCTGTAGAGTGTCATTTAAGAAATAGACCCTTAAAGAAGCATAAGTTTATATTTTGAAAGAAAGTTTGTTAATAATATGAATAAATATAAAAAATGCATTGCAGAATGTCTGATTTGTAAATTTTTTAAAATTTTATTTTAAACTATGGTGATCCCTTTAACTAGTTAGTTTATTTGCAATTCTGTAGAATTTTGTATATGTAGTTTGTTTTATGGGAAAAATTTATCTCTTGTCATATCTCATAAAGTTTTGAGCCTAATTTATAAAGGAAATGATAGCTATGGAATTATGAAGATGTGGACTGTAGTGTGCATTGAACAGGGGAATTATTTGCCTTCATTTTACCTGTAGGTGTGTATTAAAATATTTTAATAATGAAACGGTTCAATTTTCTTAATCATTATCAAAGATCTCTTAATATTGAGGTTTATATTTTTTATTAAAATATTTGAGCAGTGATTTTTGTCATGTTTGTCTAGTACTGTTCTAGTTGTAAAAGAGGAATATTAATATACTTGCAAATACATATTCTGCTTTATTTAATTTTCTTCCTTCTCCACAGGTGGTGGTGATTGAAATTGCTTGAAGATAAGAACTGATGGCAACATGTAATGAAAATACTGAATTTCCAAGAAATAATGCCATTGCAATTACAAAATGTTTCAATATTTGTTAATTTATTGTAGTTGAATATTTATGAAAATACTGATGTCTTGTAGAAATTGTCAATACTTATATCTTGGAAATTAAATTTTTATTATTCTTGCCAGAATTGTAATTTATATAAATTTTCCATAATTCTACATATCTTCCAATTGAAGTCATTAAGGAAAGGATATCCAAGTTGATTAATGCCAAACAAGAAAAATCCACTGGGATAGAATTCTTAGATCCTGCCAGCAACTGAAAACTGCTTTGCAACTTAGGAAAACCCACTCTGTTTTATTACATACTAGAGTATTGGGGTACTTTTAAGGCTTTTAGAGTAATTAGCTGATACAGTGCTAAGTTTTGAAAATGGAGCGGATATGAATGAGAATTGGCAATTGAGAATTCAACTAGGATAGGTTCTATAAGTGTTTGGTATTACATGACTGCTCTTGCCATATTGTTGCACTATTACCAAAACCATGTGATTATTTCTAAAGCAGTATTATTTATTTCTCATTCAAATACCTTTAGATATAATTTGCCATTATTCTAAAGTTATTTCCCACGGTGTGAAGGTATGTAATACTAGGTATGAATGTAATAGAAGGAATAACAATATGTAATACAAGGTAGTAACTCACAATAACAAAATATTTTAAAACTAATAATTCATTAACATTTCAATATTAAATCTAGAAGTTAAAGTAAATGAATACATTAATTACCTTAATTGAAAATGAAAATTGCCTTTTTTTATTAACAACGGAAACGGCGAACGCAAAAGAAACGCCGTTTGGCTCGAGCGTATCAGAGAGTGTGAAGTCGCTGATTCGATCCTTGCAAGGTGTCGGAAATTTGCATGAGTTTAATATCAATGAGTTGTGACGCATGCAGAAATCAAATTCGTAGCCCAACTGCTCTGATTAGTGGTTTCCGTGGTTACTTCCAGGCGAATGCCGGAGCAGTATTCAGCAACATAAAAGAACGTGCGTAGAATACACTTCTCGCCATTGTACGTCACACAATTTTTAACGTTTTATTGACGTTAAATAATTACTTAAAAAATATGGGCCGTGGACTGCGGGCGATTCATTCATTCATATCCGTTCCTTATTCCATTGATCATTTATCCCCCTCAAACCGGAGAGGGAGGTATGGGGTAGGAATGAACTGGTCCTGCAACATTCCCGTTGAGCCGTAGCAACCCTGGCATCGCGATGACCTTCCCGCCACCCCTCTGTGGGAGAGATACCTAATCACCACAATCTTGTATTGGCTGATACCACCAAAGCTGTAATTTCCTTGTTTCCATCTTTATTCGAAACACTAAACGATGTCGCAGAATCTAGTTTGCTTGTGTCTGGGAAAATGTCAATCAAAAATTACGCCAGAGAAGGCTCAATACCATCAGGGACACTTACTGGTGGTCGAAATGTCGAAATCTTTGATTAAAATATTTAGTGCCCACGTGAATCCGAAATCTGCATTTCAGGTCGTGTGGAAGTGTGGCCGTGGACTGGCAGTGCCTTGCTGCGCTAGTGTACGCAGCACCGCGCACTGCTCGCGAGCCAAAGCCTTGCCAAGACCTGCTTGTGAGGCCGCCTTATCTTTCGTACGGCCCCGCCAACGAACTTGTGTCCAGTGGTTACAATTTTTCTGTCCTTGTTTCTTTGCAAATAAATGGTTTGTCAATGTTGATGTTGTGTTTTCCTTATGAAGATCATAACATGTCGAAATAATTGACACGTTAAATTCAATTGAAAACGATGGTAAATTCAATTCTGATGAACGGATAAAGACTCTATGTAACTCTTTTTTAGTTATACCACTATGTTAACAGCACATACTTTCATTCGAGTTCTCAATTGAACAACAACACTGTCCCATATTTTGCAAAACTCAAATTCAAAATTCAGAGGTCGAAATTTAATCAAGAAATTTCGAAATTTAATCAAGAAATTTGGTGCAGTTTAAAATACATAATAATTAAAAATTGCCTATATTTCACGCAAAATTACTTGAAAACTACTCAAATTTTCGAAAAATTATGCATGACCTTATTTCAAAATCTGTTTTTAAAGAACAGATTTCATGAAGGAAAAAAAATATGTTCCATATTTTAATTGTAGGAAGACGCTGAAAACTTGCACATTTCCAATGTTCTAAAAATCAGGGATTTCAAGTAAAATACCTTCACCATTCTCTTGAGCGTTCTTTACGCTATCCGGGGGCAAAATTTAATAAAAAGATTGTTGCTATATTTTTTGATAAGGTTTGAGAATGTTATAGGTACTTCATATAAAATACCCCCAAAATTAAAATATCAGTTTCAAATTCAAGAAGCCGCGACATCAGCCAAATCGATTTGGGAATATCAATTTTAGTGAAAATCCTGCTTGCGGTTTAGCCGCTAGCGTTGTTGACGGACGGAGGGACAGACTGACAGACAGACAGACAGACAGACAGACAGATGTTTTGCCGTCAATGGATTTTTCGGTGTCAAGAACCCACTAAACATGGATTCTGACTACATGTATTACAGGAAGTAATTTACTATACAGGATGTCCACAAGCCCCCGTTACAAAAAATACCCCAGATTCTATGTTAACATTAATGAAGAATGGCAAATCCAGTTCGTTTGTTTCTTTTTTTCTCGAAAAAAAAATTGTCGTCAAAAAACTGAATTTAAATCTAAGTTCCGGCCGGTAAATTCAAACCGGCTGCCGCCTCATTGACATTCTGTGTAGCGTGTGCCAAAGGGGCTGAGTATATCGACGTTTCATTGTGTTTTCGGTTTAAGTGTCGAGTGACGCAAACATCGCTTGCCGCGCACTATAGTTCCGTAATAGAACCAAGTTGTATGTGTACTATTCATTGAATCTATTAAATCTACTAAAATTCATTTTTGCTGTATATTATAATCACGGTTAACAGCGACATTACAATTAACTCTGAACACGAAGTGTTATGTAAATTAACAAAATTCCTGGCATGCTCGAATTATGTTTTGCATATCTTCAGTGTGGACTAATGTCTTGTTCTTTAGAGATACGATAAATGATAGTCCCCAGGCGTTGCATTTCTTAATATAATGACACACGCTAACGTTCATTTATTTATTGAGTTCATTATTTCTGGGCGCACAGTTTGAACGGATGATTTCGCCAGTTTCATTATGTGTAGTCGCAGGCCGACAATTGCATTTGTGAATACTGTGGCGAAACCGATTTCGTCATACAAAATTTCATAAGGCTGAGGGGCAGTTGGGAGAATGTAAACAGATTCAGCTGTAGCCCGGAGTTCGACTGGGGATGTAAACACTGCGTCGCACGTGCAACTTCACTTATCGCGGGAGGCCATTACCGCCTCCTCCCCATTAAGCAGGCCGTTTGGAGGACTGCCGTTGACAGACACTGTGCAAGTGTTCACAGCCGGCTGCAGATTTCGAGACCACCCACTTTCGGGGGAGCCCAGAGCAATACTTCCGTCATCGAACGCGCCCCCCTACGCAAGCAAGGGCCAGAGTCTAGAAGGTTCGAGAACAACCCTGCATGCTCGCAGCCTGCACAAAGAGTGGAAGTTTCCTTCGCTTCTCACGCTGCGATTGGGTTAAAATATTTCACTACGCAACAACTTCTGACCAATAGCGACACTGCTATCAAAGGGAACTAGGACACATAAGAAATTGGGGTGGGGGAAAGAGTTAACTTGGAGCGATTTCGACGGAGAGAACGGCAGAAGGGATTTGATTTCTAGACGGAACAGTCGGGGCAGAAGTTTCTCTTCGGGGGGGAATATTGTGCGGTTAGAGGCGAGTTCACCTCTACCGGACTTCAATTTTTTTCGACGCAGAAATTATCAGATTTGATTTGAGTTTTGGGCTGACGGGAGTCGGGAGAGAATTACTTCACTGGGAGGAAATTATTTGTCGAGGAGAGGCCAGTTTGTCTCTGAAAAGCTTAGAAAGATTTCGGAAGGGGCGAGAGCTACTAGCTGACAACAATTGAGAAAATTAATTCTCTGGGGTGGGATTTATTCGTCGGGGAGAGGCAAGTAGACCTCTGTGGCGTTTAAAAAGGGGTAGAGAAAAAATATTTCTCTGGGGTGGGAATTATTTGTCGCTAGACTTTCCGAAGTTATGTTATAAAAATTAAAGAGACATTAGGCTGATTACTACGATCCGGAGATAGAGATCGCCCGACTTCTACCAGTTTCTACCAGTATCAACCAGTATCAACCAGTATCAACCAGTATCTCCCAGTATCAACCAGTTCTGCTAGAATCTACTAGACGTCGCTGCCAGTTCGCCCGGACATCGCCTCCCCTGGTTGAATAACCAGAGGATCGCCCAGCTGATGCCACGCGCCAAGAGGGCGTGAAGGACGGCCGCGGTCGCGTCCTCGCCCAAGGCCGCCGCCCCCCTTCCAGACGCCATCCGAGGGCCCGCCTGGGCACACAAAGGACCCTACGAGGTTGAATGACCCGAGGGGCATTCACCCACAAGATTTATGTAACGCAGTAATGTGCTTGGGCACGTTAAATTATCATCCTGTAACTCATGTAAATATTAGTTGTAATAAGTTGACCTTCTTCCTAGTCATAAGTCTTTTTCTATAATTACTAACATGCCTAATTTTCTTTTCTCTTTAATTTTCCTTTTCCATTGTTAGTGTAAAAATCGTAATTTCCCTGGTGCAATTTTGTTTATTTTTTGCCCAGGAATAAAGTGAATCATTTTACCAGTGAACAAGTGTTTATTTTTGTTGTGTTTCTCTTGTACTGTGTAACAGTTCCTTCCATCACCGATCTGAGCTAGCGGCAGGGTCGCTAATCGATTCCACAGGTAATCGGTAGTGTTACAATACTAATTTCAGTACACATTTGGGTGCACACTCAAGCACTCCTACACGGTGTCCATGATTAACAGTGAGAAAATGGCATATGCACCATATGATGACTAACGAAATAGTTACTAATATGGTGTTGGTGCAACGGACTAAAAAAAGGGGGAAAAGTTATGTTTCATACACATCAGTATGTTGCTTGTCCGCGTGTAGGCTTGTACCTGTCTGAATTTGAACCTGAAAAGACACTCATTTAATGTACCTAGCTGCTACCTACATCCCAAGAGAAACAGCCAAACAAACACAAATTTTCCCATCCCGCTGCCAATTTCGTCCAGACATGATTTCACAAATTATCTCAAGGATTCGAGAGCATGGCATGTGTTGGCTTCGTCTACGGAACAGGAAAAACAAGGTCACAATACACATTCGTCTGAAAGAACTCTATGCGTGGTACTGGAGGTCATTGTCGCCTCGTCGATGTTCCACAGAGCACGTTGTGTAAAAACAGCCCATATCAAAATAAATTTCTAGCAGAGAGTTCGCCATATCAGCTCATAGGATCATCCCTAAGTAATAATAACGTAATTTGATAAGTTGTTTTAAGGAAGCTCATTAAATACTCACAGTCCCTAAAAATTATGTTATTTGAGGTAACCTTCATGGAGTTAATCATCATTGGGAGCAATTACATGTTAATTCGTGTACACTCATTTAGCGGGTTATTTAAGCAGGCTATCGTTGGCTGTTGTTGCCCCAAACGGAAGCATCAGTTCGAACTGCAAGCCACGAAATAATCAATATACTCAATATTTTGTGTACGGGTTGCAACTTCGGCACAACTCGAAAAATACGAATTTTAAGACGACACTTATTTTAAAATATTTTATAAAGTTATTTTATTATTGTTTTAAGAACTTCTATGGACCCTTTTAGTAGTAATGCTTATAAGAAATGCACCAATTACTAAGCGTGTGATACCTGTAATTTAATCACCATCTAGGGGTTCCTACAGACCGACGCGAAAGATCCGCAGCACGTGCGGCGCGGAAAGTTCCGCGCTAAACACGGCGACGAAATCCGCGGGACCGTTCACACCGGAGATTATGACTCAGCGTTTGGTGAATGTTTTCCTTATCCGATAAACAAAACGCGTTCGCTTCTGTTCATGCACGAGATAGAAAAGTCAGTTCTCGTAGTATGTTTTCTGAGCACCTGATGCACGGTGCTTTTACATTCTTTATCTTCGATTTTCCACCAAATTGTTAATATCTGTTTAGGAAACGAAGAAAAGAAGTCCATGATTTTGACATAGAAAGGAAAATGTACGGAAAATGTCATATCTTCATGCCACAAAGGACGAGAAACGCTTTTATATTTACTAGAATGACCAGTGACTGTTAAAGACATTACTGACATGACTAAAATGTACAACATTTTGAGAAAAAAATTAAAAAAGTAATGTTATTTAAAATTATTGAAATTACTGAACACGATTAGACATATTTTTTCTGACCGTTCAGTCGTGTCAGATTCACTGGCAAGCTCAAAATATCGGACATCTTGCGAGTCTTTGCCTTGACTTCCATCGCGAAATTCGAGCGGCAGGGTTCTACGCGAAGGCAAGGGAGCCTCAGGCAAAACCCAGATGGGAACGAAGACTCCCGAAGGCGGGCGGACTTCCACGAAACTGGTGCTGCAGCGGAAAAGACGCGTCTGACTGCGTTACAAAATCGGCGGCGTATTAAACGCTGCCAATCCGCTGTCGCGACGCTCGCCAGCCGTGCAGGTCTGAACGTGCTCATAAGACAAAACGTGACGCAAAATGTCCCCTGCGGCCATTTCGCGTAGGCTGCGCATTTTCCACGCCGGTCTGAGGGAGTCTTAAAACTTTAAACGTGTTTATCTCGAAACTTCATTTTTCGATTTACGCCAATATCGCACCCCCATAAACCGTTTTAATGAACATTTTAGCTACAAAACGCTATATACATAAGTCATGATATTAAGGAAAGAAATTTCAGGGACTATCATTCATCGTATGTGACTTTCTAAAGCACAAGGTATTAGATCTCATTGCAATTATTAAAAACATAATTCGAGCATTCCCGGAATTTGTTAATTTCTGAAAGGCTTGGTTCATGTTCAGTGTTCACTGTTACGCAGCTGCATATCGTGATTATAATATACAACAAAAGTGAATTTTAGTAGGTTTAATAGATTAAATGAATAGTACACATGAAACACTTATGCTACTAAAGTTCCCTAGTTCGCGACAAGTGATGTGTGTCTCACTCGACAGCTTCGCCGAAAAAGGAAAGAGACGACGTTACGTCGTCGAGCCCCATTGGCAGCCGCCGCGCCGGTGTCTGCTGTGACGCAATAGCGTTTGAATTTCGCGCCCGGAACTAACACTTAAACTACATTTTCTTTACGTCATTTGTTTTCGAATAATCTGGATCTGCTTCATGAATGTCAATATAGAATTTGGGCTTTTTTTTGTAATGGATGCTTTTGGACACATTTTTCGTTACCAAGTCCCGGCAATAAGGGTTTTTGCGTTGAAAATTTGTCGTTTTTTCTCTCTCGCAGCATTTCAATACTTTCTCTTTACTGCGTAAGTAGTAGCGAGAAAATGGGTCGTTCATAGATTACGTAACGCCGAATGCGTCTGGAGGGGTTTGAGGTTGCATAATGCATGGGCAATTGGGGTATTAGCTTGGTGTTATGTAATACTTTTTTTGAAACATTTGCTGAAATAATTATTTTTTTCAGTTTTTTACTAAAACATTTAATGTTAGCGAGGAAGGGTTAATAGTCCAACGAGCCGAATAAATACACACGATTAGTAAACAAACAAATCGTATATTCTGATGTACGTGTTACACTGCTCAGCGATCAATAACAACTGAGGAAAAAACAAAAGGTTGAGCGCGATGCGCACGGACAAATCATGGCGCATGCGCGCAAACAAGATAGATGGCGCACAACCGCTACTCGCATACAAGAGATAAAGTTCAAGTTACAACACTTCCCCTCGAGTCGGTTGTTCATCCGTCGGTCATGCGTTAATCTTCATCCCTGCTAATTGTACGCAGTGCTTATGTTTGGACTTCGGTAATCCCTTCGTCAGGAAATCTGCAGCTTGGTCTTCAGTAGGCACGTGTTGCAGACGAAATTCCTTCTTCTTCAGTACGTCTCGCACAAAGTGATGGCGGATATCAATGTGCTTGCTTCTTGCATGGTACGTATCATTTTCGGCTAATACCAGAGAGCCACGGTTATCGCAGAAGATGATGAGATCATCGAAATCATAGAATCCCAATTCTGAGAGAAACCGTCTAAGGAATATGGCTTCCTTCGCGCTCTCCGATAAAGCCATATATTCAGCCTCCAATGTTGACAATGCGACAGTCCGCTGCTTACGAGAGTCCCAAGAGATCGGTCCCCCGTTCAACATAAATAGATAGCCGGAATAGGATCTCCTGTCACCGGCACAGTTACCCCAGTCAGCGTCAGCGTATCCCTTGAAGGAGCCTGGATCTAAACCGTACGTCAGTCCCAAATCAATCGTGCCCTGTAAATAGCGTAAAACGCGTTTAGCGGCTCTCCAATGTTCGGAGCCAAAACAATTGTTAAACTGTCCAAGGTAACTTGCTGCGAATGAAATATCGGGTCGTGTGCTTGATGCCAAGTACGTAAGAGCTCCAACAAGCTCACGATATGGAAGGCGTGAGTCTTCCGGCGATTGTGTCTCGTTCTTCTGCAGCTTGACATTCGGGTCCAGTGGGGTAGAAACGGCATTGCAATTTCTCATTCCGAACTTCGAAATTAACTCCTCAATATAGCCTCGTTGATGAAGTGTCACGTGCCCGCTTGATTGCTCGAATTCCATTCCCAAACAAGACTTCACGAACCCAAGGTCCTTCACGACAAAATTAGTACGTAGTCCTGCGATTAACTCGGATATTTCATCCTCGTTGCGAGAAGCTATCAGAATGTCGTCGACGTAAGTCGCAATGAGAACCACATCTTCCCCTGAACCGATGTAAAACAAGCAAGGATCGGATTTCGATGGTACGGCTCCCAGCTTCTTCATGGTTGCGTCTAGCTTCATATACCAACTCCTCCCGGCCTGTTTCAGTCCGTATAATGATTTCTTCAAACGGCATACCTTTTCACCTTCGCGGAGTTTGTCGAGCATCTTCTTCGCCTTTGATCCAATCTGACTTTCGCCTTCAGAGTCTACGATGTCCCGCAAGATTTGTTGAAGATTTTTCGGAGGCTTCATATAGATTTCCTCTTCAAGTACTCCGTTCAAATATGCAGTTTCGACATCCAGTTGTCGAATCTTCATGCCATGACTGGCTGATAGTGATGCCATAAGTCGAATGGTACCTCTTCGTGCTACCGGTGCAAACGTCTCTGTGAAATGTATTCCAGGTTGTTGGCTAAATCCCTGCGCAACAAGCCGTGCTTTCCTCTTTTCCAGCACTCCGTTAGGATGAAATTTATTTCTCAGCACGATTCGACTGCCTACAACCTTCTGATTATCCGGGCGATCGACCAGATCCCAAGTATCATTCTTCACGATTTATTTGATTTCAGCTGCAATGGCTTGACGCCATTCGTCTGCTTCTGGACTATTCAGTGCTTCTTTAAAAGGTACTTCGGAGAGAAGTATCTGGTTCTGCTCATCGTGAAAATCGTTGCTAGGTTCTGGAACACTGTTGTATATCTTCCTCGGTCTTCCCCTCAAACCTGTTCTAACTATCTTCGGTCGACCGCTGCCTCTATGGCTGATTTGTGAAATCGGATTCTCCTCGGAAGCGGGTTCTGGAGGGCTTTGAAAAACGTCTGATCCTGGCGATGATGCTTCCGTCTCGGTGTCATCGTTCGATTCTGTAGAATCTTCGTCATCAGAAGAGTCAAAAATGTGGTCTATTTCCACAGTAGGTTCCGGATGCCTTGATGAAAACTCCACTTCTCTAAATTGTCGAACCTGCGGTGAATCCTCTTTTCCATCGATGGCCTCTTCTTCGACGGGAAAATCAGTCGATTTACTGTGATCCTCGTCTTCCAAAAAAGTTACATCACGAGTTATCAGAACCTGCCGCTTCTCCGACGACCAAACGCGATATGCTTTGGACTCTTCTCCATATCCTAAGAAAATTCCCTCTTGACCTCGATCGTCGAATTTTCCTTTCCCAGGAGTTCTGTCCAAGTAGTAGACCTTACTTCCAAATATCCTAAGGT
The DNA here is from genome assembly GCA_038098605.1 of Gryllus longicercus. Lineage (NCBI taxonomy): Eukaryota > Metazoa > Arthropoda > Insecta > Orthoptera > Gryllidae > Gryllus > Gryllus longicercus. The sequence continues at coordinate 169,877 of JAZDUA010000955.1, forward strand.
TGGAAACGTCCGGAGCTTCGCCAGTCCATGCCTCAAATGGTGTCCTCCCATTCAGACTCTTTGTCGGTAGTCGATTTCTCAAATAATTCGCAGTATTAACTGCCTCTGCCCAAAAATAGTCAGGCAAATTCGATTCCTTGAGAAGGCATCTGGCTGCTTCCAATAGTATCCGGTTTTTTTCGCTCGGCGATCCCGTTCTGTTCCGGGTTGTAGGGCACAGTAAGTCTCCTTGAAATCCCTTTTTTCTTCAAATAGTCGTCGAACTCACTGTTCAAAAATTCTCTGCCGTTATCGGACTGTAGACATTTAATAGTAACACTCTTCTCGTTTTCGACACGTGCGGCATAATTGGTAAACGCCTTAAAAACTTCGTCCTTGGACTTTAAGAACTGGATCTCACACCATCGTGTACTGTCATCAATAAATTCGACGAAGTACTTCGATCCACCCAAAGATGCTGTCCGCATGGGTCCACAGACGTCCGAATGTATCAGGTCCAGAGTGTTTGTCTGCCGCTGCGACTTGTTGGGAAAAGGAGCCCTCGTCATTTTACTTCGTAAACAGACGTTGCAGTTGAGTTTTCCGGTCGTATCTGAGAGCAAAACACCCTTCAAGATTCCCTTTTGAATACCTTCCTGGATATCTCGTATATTCGCGTGGCCCAGACGTCGGTGTAGAAGTTCGAGAGTAACTTTGTTTTCCTTTGGTGCGGTTGCAGCAGTATAAGCGCCTTGTCCAGATTCACGGATGAAATATAAATTTTCAATTCTTTCGGCTTCCAGCACTATCTTTTCATTTTCATCTCGAATAAGTGCTCCTGTCTTTCGGAAAAGAATTTCGAAGCCGTGATCTGTAATTTTACTCACCGACAATAAGTTTTGTCTCATTTCCGGTACATAGATCGCGTCGTTCAGTGTGACATTCGCTGTCTTGTCATGCGCGCGTGCGACAAACTGCGCTTTGCCTTCGCCTGCCGTGACTGTTGTAGCATTACTAGCGAATTTTACCTCTTCAGGATTCGGCACGATTTCGCTGAAGTAGTCTGCGTCGATGCAGAAATGACTAGTCGCTCCGCTATCTAGGCACCATTTAACATCCGACTGTGACCTCTTCTGACTCGATACGTAAAAACTTACATTCTCCGTGGATTTTTCTTTTGCACTTTTCTTCTTTGTCGGACATACGTTCGCTTTATGACCGAACAGTCTACACTTATAACACCGGATCGTCGCAAGATTCTCTTTCTGTTTGTCGCCGTCACCTTTGTCTTGTCGTTTTTTAGAATGTTCTTTTTTCTTCGCGAAAATGGCCCCTGACGGTGTGTTTCGCGTGACACTTTTCCTCGCGTCACTTTCCTCGAGAATTTTAATACGAAGTGCCTCCGGCGTTGGCAATTCGTCTCGCGACTCAATGGCACACCGAAAATTTTCAAACGTCGTTGGCAAACTGTAGAGCAATAGAATCGCCAGCAAATCTTGATTTATTTCGATGTCCATATCATTCAGTTTGTCTACCGAGTCAAAGAAACTGTTCAGATGCGCGCGCACGTCGCCGTTTTCCGCCATTTTCTGCAGCGTCAAACTTTTTAACAACGTCGCCTTCCTCGCTGGTCCTTTCGACTGATAAGTCTCTTCGAGTTTTATCCACATTTCGCGCGAGGTTGTACAATGTTTAATTTGTTTCAACTCGCTCGTTGAAATCGACAATATCATGTCCGAACGCGCCTTCGCGTCGTTACGTGTCCATTCCTGAATGTTGGCCGCGTTCGCGTTATTTTCACCAGGTTCAGGTTTCACCGATCCACCGTTTACGTATTCCCACAAATCATTTTTAGTGAGAACTGCCTGCATTTGCAGTTTCCACGTATCGTAATTGTCTTTTCCCAATAACTCGATACGTCCCACGTTTCCGGCGTTCATAATGGCAAACACAAAGACACAAAGAAAACTTTTCACGCGCGTTCGTTTTTGATCTGTAACACCGCTCGTTGTTCACTTTTCACAGTTTTTCACAGTTTTCGCGAACCAGGGCTCATAACCTGTTAGCGAGGAAGGGTTAATAGTCCAACGAGCCGAATAAATACACACGATTAGTAAACAAACAAATCGTATATTCTGATGTACGTGTTACACTGCTCAGCGATCAATAACAACTGAGGAAAAAACAAAAGGTTGAGCGCGATGCGCACGGACAAATCATGGCGCATGCGCGCAAACAAGATAGATGGCGCACAACCGCTACTCGCATACAAGAGATAAAGTTCAAGTTACAACATTTAAATATTAACTAATTATTTTTAAATTAAATAAATGGTAATGTGTAAATTGCTAAAATGAATGGAAGTATTTTTCATTAATAATTAGATAGAATCTATTCGAATAGGAACCATCCATACATTACGTGAGGCCTTTAGGGAGGGAGGAGGTCGAGGCGAATTTCACTTAATACACGTGAGGGAGAGGAAGGTCTCAGCAAATATCACGTGTTTTTCGTTAAGAACAGTGCTAAAATTCGAGAAAACTGAGAGAAGGTAAGTATACTGCTGACGAATGCTTTGAATTTTCCTCTTTTTATTGGGAATTGTAATTAAATCTCTTGCGGCTTGTTTTGTTGCAAATGTTGCATGGTTGTTAATTGTAAACATTAATAACCATTTGTTTCCCCCCTTATAAAACACAACCTCGCTTGCACTTTACTGGAGGTAGATCACACATTTTAAATTAATTTTGCGAAGAAATAGAAATTAAATTTAAAACATTGTAAATTAATAAATCTACCTCAACCTAAATACCAAAATAAAGAAAAGTAAACGAAATTACATTTAACTTTCACGTGATTAAAACCATAAATCTTAAAAACAACACAACAACGAAATACAAACGAACACAGGTAAAAAACAGGAAAGCGGGGTAAACATCAGAAACACAGGTAAACAAGAGGTGGAGCACGTGTCAGGGTGGCTGTGGCTGACCCAACAGTTGAGCTCTCCCTTCCTACAAAAATTAATAAATTGTAGAGATTGTGGTGATTATTCACCACAATTCGTTGCAAATATACGGCCGGGCCACCCTTAAGGCGGGCCTTCTATGCACTGACTTCGCATCGCGGGCGTACGACCAGATCCCAAAGGCATCAGCCCAAATGGGGACTGGGCAGAGTAGAATAGATTTCACCGCGCTAGACAGTAGCCTCCGGCTACTTTGCCTTGGACCTCAATGTTAGGCATAATTAGTGCCAAGGTGGAGGCCATGCGGGACGCTATTGTGCAGACTATAAGCAAGTGCTCGTCCAAGTGCAGTCTCGTGTCAATTTGGACTCCTAAGTATCTTAGTGACTGCTGGGAGGCTATTTTACTACCACCTACATTGCGAGTAATACCCGCCTTCACTTTCCTGCTTGTCACCAAGACAGCTTCTGTTTTATACTCGGGCCCACCGACGTTCGCAGCCACCGCCAGATCGCAGCCACAGCCTCGTTCGCAACGCGCCTGACCACTTCAGTATTTTTGCTGACCACAACCACCGCAACATCGTCAGCAAATCCAATAGCGCTTGCGCCTTCCGGCAGCTGGAGCTTCAAAACGGACTCATACATAATATTCCCCGACAACGGGCCAAGTACCGAGTCTTGCGGAACACCACCTGAGATACCATAAGTCTTTATTCCGGTCTCTGTTTCGTACAGTAAGGTCCTTTCCTCAAAGCAGCTTCTGACTATTTTCGTATTGTAATTCGGAACTCCCAGGTTTTTAACGCAGCAAGTATGGAACTCCACCTTGTCGTATTAAATACTTTCCTGAACATCATTGTGAACTGCGAGCCTAGAAATTAAAAAACTCCATATTTTAATGACTGATCCTTTTAGCTGCTCAAAACTCTTACGATGTTTCATGATATTAAGGATAGAAACTGCAGGGGACTATAATTTATCTTATATAATGCATTTCTAGGTCGTCCAGTCAAAACATCGGCCAGAGACAGCTAAAAATGTCAAAATGTGAACGTAATCATCCCGAACAATGCGGCCAAGTCGTAGTCGATACCTCCTTCAAACACCCAAAAATGCGTTTCAAGAATTCAAATATTGTTATATACATACGTAAATAAAACTTAAAGGAAAAAGTGATCAAAATGTACTTGGCGCCTCTTGTGCACGCCTATGGATCTCGAGATATGCTGCATAACGTTCGGGGATCAAGAGGATCATGGTTACGTGGGAAATATGAAAACACTTGAATGATGCTACCTGTTGTCTTATGGAGAAAATTATAAAGAGTAATTATGGGAGGCAAACATTAAAATACAGATGAAAATCAAGGTATTACAAGTCGAATCAATATCTAGTTAAATACTACATAAGAAAATGTGAATCATTAAAATGATATAAAAAATAAATTCTTTGCACCGCGGGTATTAACTGTTTCTAATGATGTCGCTCGATCATTGGAACTTTTATAATGTCCTTGGTGCGTTAACAACTACTATTATTTCACATCAAAATCTAAGACACCCCCTCCAAATAATCGTCTGGATCCGCCTCTGTGAGTATCGCTGCCACCCTCCACAACCCCACCACAACAGTATGCCGAGGTGGCGAGAGCTTTTCATCTCTCAATTCTGGTCCCTGTTCCCTTCCGACCACTAAATGGTAGGTCATCCCTAAGACATTCTTCTGAGCCTGATACATGCATTATTACCAACGTGCCTGCAAATTTCATACATACTTATAGTTTACCCTGTGTAAATTTGAATGTAATTATTGTTCATTTGTGTTGATACTGACGTTACAGAATAAACAATGTTATAAATATTTTAAGGCATGGTTTGCATGCTAAGCTTACTTTGAATATTTGCTTCTGGTATCTTAATGTTTTCAAATCATTGATATTTGTCAGAGCAAGCTGTTTATTTCATAATTATATTTTTTATATTTTATTCAAGACGCATATCTCTGAGGTTCCTGCACGGCCATAGCGGCCCACTTCTCAGAATTTGTATTTCCAAACAAGCTTACAGATACGCCACGTGCGGCAACGCTCTGCTTCTCGGAATTCCGCTCACGCCACAACGATGCCAACCCACTCTCGCAGCAACCGCCTCGTGCAGCTGCGCTTACTGGAAATCTCCAGTTGCGTCATATGGCGCAACACATAGAAATCATTTCTTGCAAGACGCTTTATCTCGTTAACGGCCACGAGGGAGCCGGCCTGACCACCGCCCCTCCGCGCCGCTGTTTCGTATTAATCCCTCCTCCTCTGACCAGAGTGCACCAGCTTCCAGCACTCGCCTGCCCTCGCTTGCGGCTGGCGACGTCCGCCACCACCGCAGCGCCGCGCCGCCCGCGGGCCGCCGCCGCCAGCGCCCCCCTCCCTGAGGCGTGTCGCCGGAGGGTGGGGGCTGGCCCCTTGCCGGTGCCTGCGAACAGCAGCGCTCGCGCCAGCGGCCCGTTTTCTTTGTGTGGGCTTCCAGAAACTTCGGCCGCCACGCGGCCAAGGCTTCCCCCACCACCGCACTCCAGCAACCGCCTCGCGCAGCTGCGCTCTTGGCATTCCTAGAAATTTTCCAGTCGCGTCACATGACGCAACACTGAGCTCCACGCTCGCAAGACGCTGCCAACCGCCAGGCAGTCAGTACTCATCCGATCTCCCAGCTGTGCGGATGGGTCTCCGCGCCTCTCTCCTGGCGTCATCACTTGGGCCCCACGCTACGCATGGTGCTGCCTCTAACAATTGCTCCTCTTGCTGAGCAATTTTCTGCTTCTACAACGTGGCTGGCGAGCATGCTGCCTCGCCGCTCAACCTTGCGGCCATTCTTGCCGTCTACATTCAATGCTGCTACTGGTGACTATTGCGCCCTAATTACTTGCCGCATGCAACTATATTTGTGTTCATGCTTGTGTGGCAATCTCAATTAACTATTCTGCAAACTGCACTACTTGCCATGTGTTCAGTTAACCTTTTATTCACGTCCATGTGGCGCCTGTGTTTAACTATTCTACAAACTGTGTTACTCGCCACGTGCTCAGCTAATTTATATTCACGTCCATGTGGCGCCTGTGTTTAACTATTCTACAAACTGTGTTACTCGTCACGTGCTCAGCCAATTTATATTCACGTCCATGTGGCGCCTGTGATTAACCGTTCTACAAGCTGTATTGCCGACATTATGTGTCTAACTGGTGTTTCGTGTTCTCTCTGGTGCTCACTTACGGCACCCACAATCTCCTGAACTACATCTGCCTTTGTCGGGCCTGGCTTAGCTAGCCGCCCGCAGTCATACCAACTTCAGCAAGATGCAAGAGAAACAAGTTCTGTGCTACCGCACTAATATGATCCCATGTCATGGGCATGATTGTATATTTACATTGTGATTTTGTGTGTTGCAACCCTTTGTTCCTTCTTCCCCGTATGGTTTAAGATGTATTTTGTTTTAAATAGAATATATGTTTACATGCCTTAATCTACAACTTTTATGGTAACAAGCACTCTCCTTCCTCTTCTATCCTTGCAGTCCCAGATCTGCAAGGGTGGTTATAACCTGTTCTCTCATTACAGGAATCTGGGTGGTCCTTCGAAGTCAATTAATCAATTAATTAACCTGGGCTATGGTAGGAATGTTTGGGAGGAGTCGAAGTTTCATTATTTCACAACCAGTCCACTTTGCTCGACTCACCCCATCCAATATTGTAAGAGAAAAGGTAAACAAATGAAAAAATAGTTAATATCATAAAGACTTTTCTTTTTTATACCAATATGACAGTATACATAAAATACAATGTGTATTTACTTGAAATATGTATGGCCTCGAAAATTATTTCAAAATACGCACTTTTGTTGTATCAATTTTTGTAATAAAGATATTTTAAATTAAAATTGTTTACCACTTATTAATTTTGACTATATATGATAACTGAAACTGAATACGAAATGATTTTATTTATAAAGGAGTCGGTTTTTACTATAACTCCAGGGCGGAATTCTAACCTCAGACCCGCTCAGGTGGATATTTGGGGGGATGGAAATTCGAGATTTTATTTCCATGTGTTCATTAAATGTGAAGCTGCGTCTATCTGAGTCTTACTGCGTATGAAAACTTTGTCAATTCCGAAATTGACTTCCTACTACTGTGTAGATGATACTTTTCTACTCCATGATTCTGTCACAGTTCGACTACCGTTGACATAGTTTATGCTCCGTGCCTCGTGCAGAGCTCAGTGCGTAGGATTTAGCATACGGAAAATGCTTGTCTGAGCTTTTGTTTCAATGTGGGCAAAGGTGGTAGCGGAGTTAGTGAAAATAGCCCCGGGGGGTAATGTTCTTCTGTACTTATAAACATGTTCAAAACAATTAAACAATGAAATTTATGTTTTTATCCTTCATTTTACCCCTACCTTTAATCTGTAGAACAAAAGAACGTGCTTTTTGCTCTTTATTTAATTTTTTTGAGAAGGAAATAATATTATTAATGGATTGGCGTAACAAAGTGAATTGAACGGTTCGGAAAGTCCATAAAATTTCCTAGTAAATGCGTTTTAATTGATTTCAATACCGTAATTAGGCTCAGAATGAATGGAGATCATAATTGTGACTAGAAGTTTGCCGGGAGTATGAAACAATGCATCCGCTTAGAGCTGCCCATACCCATACCTGCCACGACTGTGGTAACAAAAATAATCGTATCGAACTTGACAGGGCGGGCCAGGTGAGATAGGATGATTTTGATTAATAATACCCGGTAACTCAGAGTACTTCGTTTACTTAAAATCTAACACTTTAAAACGGCTTCTTTTTTCATTCACATTTTGCAATAACTGATTGCGGATTTCGCTATCGACGATCATTGATCATTTTCACATAGTGTTACATGAGAACGACAAAGTCATCTATTGGAAAGGGCCCAACATTGCTTAAAGTTTCCTCCTCGGCAAATTAAGGAAAGTTAATTGTTTTTCAGCATTGTCAAAAGAAATAATTGCTATGGGGAATGCCACTTGCGTAAGGTCAATATTTGAATTTCGCGCCTTTATTCTACTTCATTGCTACAGCTTAAACTACAATATAAAATAAAGAGTGGAATTGACACCTACGCACTATGTGTAATGAAGTTCTAGACTTCAGTATTGATGCCAAATAAATAAAATATTTGTTTTAATTACCTTGTGAAAATTAGAACCAGTAAGAAATGAGAAGTTACCTACGTTCAATGTATTTGTTTTCAATATAATGTATTTATGTGCGAATATTTTAGATATTAATTATAAAACATTTATGATGGCTGATATCGTGCTATTTGTATTCCTAGCAGAAATACGAGTAATTCATTACATAACATATAGGTCATTTAGAAGGCCTCGTGTATTGATCCCCTCTCGAACTTCAGACGGTCGGTGCCAGCGGTGTCAGCAGGCGGTGGAGAGTCCGGGAAGATCATTCGTCTCTTCCCTTTGCTACTTCGGCCATGATGTTGAGCGCAGTGTCGAGAGCTTCTGCCGGGCTTTTGCGGGGGGTTAAATCCTCCATCAGCACCAAAGTTCTACAAAATGAAGCAACTAAAGTATTCTCCGCCGTTTCAAGCAGTAGTAAGTGATATTTTGTGTTTCAAGCTTGTAATAAACCGAACGTAATGTGACCAAGTGGGAGGGAGCGGCATCCATTTTATCGTCTGCCCGTTCCGCTATTTTGAGAATATTTTATGAGTATGCCAATTTGATAAATATTACGACGATTTTTGTATCATTAACCTGTTTGTTCAAAATTCTGGGAAGGACGTAATTAAATTGTACTATATCTATCCTCGTTGGTAGCTACATAACGGGCGGTCCACTCCCATTGATTAAATCGACCATCTGCTAGTAACATAACTTGTGCCTTTATAGTAAAATTTTTTGACTGTCAGCTTTCGGAATACAACTCCATGGCGTGCAGGTGTACTGCCATATGATACTTTTGAATGGCTTCCGTGCAAAAGAATCACATCAGAATATTATAGAAGGAGGTTTGTTTCTTCTCTCAAAAACTGGGAAGATTTCAATTTTAATCCATGTATTTTAGGTAATCCCCGTACAAGTTATGCCACACAAGCACAGCCGAAAGCAAAATTAGGAAATGGGAAGATAGTAGCTGTTATTGGTGCCGTCGTGGACGTGCAGTTTGATGACAATCTTCCACCAATTCTCAATGCTCTGGAAGTGGAGAACCGAAAACCCAGACTGGTGCTGGAAGTTGCCCAGCATTTGGGTGAGTGAATGTTAGCCCTTATTGATCATTTGTTTGTTGTTAAGGTAGAAGATTTAAACAATTAAAAAGAGAGGTGTGAAAATAACAAAGTACAAGAAAATTGTTTCCTCCTTAAGTAAAAGTTGTAACGCAGGGTTTTGGTACAATTTTTTGGTGTAATCACGTATACATTTAATGTGTGAACGTGGAATAGAACTGAACTATGTGGTGGTGCAGAAACTGTGCAAGAAAAATAATGAAGCCTTGCATAGGAAATAGGTTTTTAATTGATGTATTGTTTTCTTTGGAAGATTAAGTCCATAATGAAAATGTATGAGAGTACGTGTTTGTGCATTGGCTGAAAGTCGTATTTGTGAATTGAAAAGGACTCTTGATTAATTTTCTTTCATACCTGAAACTTTTGTGATTTGATGTTATGTTGTGATCCAAATTACTAATACAAAAATTAAAACTGCAAAATCTTCAGAGAGGAATTTTTTATTTTATAAGGAAACTTGAGGAAAATGGTTCATTGAAATTTCTTGCCAAAATCACTAGGAGTAACAAAGTATTTTACAAATTAAAGACATTGGGAGGGTAAGTTGATTTTGATTCATTTTGTGAAGTTTGATAGAGAAGAAGCAGAAGTTCATTGGAAATTGGCATTTGCACTTTTAGTTTTAAAATTAACATATGAATCACTTTACAGACAATATGCAATTCAGTAGCGCAAACTTCTTAAATTAGGTGTCCAAAATTTGTTGAATTAGTTACCTACCCATGATACATGCACATTAACGAGTGATAGATGGGTTTCCCGTGCATTTTCTGTTAAGGGCAATGTAATAACATTCTTACTGTTTTTGGTTAAAAATAGTATACATGTTCTAAGATTTTTTTTTAGTCTCATGGTGGATTGGGAGTTACATAACATCACTTACATAACTGATATAACCAGTGATGTAAATTCTTTGCTGAAGATAGTAACCTGTAAGGTGCCACTGAAAGCTTGAAAATACAGTACTGTTTGTGTGACTAAAAGAAATAGAGATGTTATTGCCTTCAGAACCTAAGTTGTTTTTGAATGTTGTAAAATTTTATTATTCACTCATAATTGTGAGATATTGCACTTGTAATAAGTCATGTGAAGGACTTGTAGGAATGTGCAAGTCTGAAGTGTTTGAAAGATACCCAAGTTCTGCATTTAAAGTAATGCGAATTAATTTAATAAGATTGAAATTAACTTCACATGAAGTGAATTGAAGTACAGGTATCCTCGTAAGTTTGGCAGAAGAGATTCGTAGTATGAGTCAGTGAACATGTTTTGAAGCATGCTATTTTAAAAATTCATTTCAATTAATTGAACTTATGATTTTAAAATTTTGATTGCCTCATAGTAGTCAATTGTGTGTGTTCGATTTTCTAAGGCAAAAAAGGTTTCCCGATTGTCAGAAGTATTGTTTGAGGTGTGGAAAGTATTTTAATATGAAAAGAGAATTTTACCACTCATACTGTAGTGAAACTTTTTAATTTAAAGTATCTGCATTCTAATTTTATGGTAATGACAATAATGGATTTCTCTTAATTTTTTTTGTTTTACACACATTATTAAATTGTTCTTGTTACTTCATTGTATTTACTTCTCCGATTCTCGTCCGTATGCCTAACCTGTGCTAGTGCTAATCTGAACTACTTCATTTTAGGTGAAAATACTGTCCGAACAATTGCCATGGATGGTACTGAAGGTCTTGTCCGTGGACAGCAGGTATTGGACACAGGTTTCCCTATTAGGATACCTGTTGGTGCTGAAACCTTGGGAAGGATTATTAATGTAATTGGTATGTGTTTTTTTTGTAATCAGCTGTAAATATGTTTGGTTTTTTGTTTTGCTCACTTTAATATTTCATCAGGTGAGCCTATTGATGAGAGGGGTCCAGTTAACACCACCAAGTTTGCTGCCATCCATGCAGAAGCCCCTGAATTCGTTGAAATGAGTGTAGAGCAGGAAATTCTGGTGACAGGAATCAAAGTGGTAGATTTACTTGCTCCCTATGCCAAGGGTGGTAAAATTGGTAAGTTTTTGTATGTAGTGTAATGCCCTTGAGAACAAATGAAGGTCATATGTAGTTGAAATTGTTTGTGCATTATAGAAACTGCTTTTAAATTAATTGTCCTTTGTATTGCTTTTATTACTAAAATAAAGGCATAAGTTTTATTTATTTCATTTTTAGGCCTTTTTGGTGGAGCTGGTGTGGGCAAAACTGTACTCATCATGGAACTGATTAACAACGTAGCCAAGGCTCATGGTGGTTATTCAGTATTTGCTGGAGTAGGTGAACGAACACGTGAAGGAAATGACTTGTACCATGAAATGATTGAGTCTGGTGTCATTTCTCTGAAGGATAAGTCCTCCAAGGTACAATTGTAATAATCCTACTTTTTATTTAATTGCAGCTTTATTATTCAAACTCTTCACATTAGTATTGTATTGTCTGAATGCATAGAGAAATTATGCCAGCAAAATTCAAATTTTCTCTTGTAACGTTTTTGTTCACAATTTTTTTCAACATATACCATCTTTTATTTTTTAAATGTTAATGACATATTCATTCCTGACTTTACAAGCAAATTATCACCATCTTGATTATTTTTAACTTTAGAAGCGACAAATAAATTATGAAATGCTGTTGTGTTAACTTAAAGAAAATTACATGATGGTAGGGTTTGACAATGAGTAAGAAGTTTCAACTGATGGTGAAGTTGACTTTTCAGAGTAAGGTACTGCGAAGAGGTTCACTTGGGACACATCAGGACTTAACAAGTTTGCAAGTTATATGTGAGCTGTATGTCGAAGCAAAAAATATTAATTTGTTAATTTTATATAAGCATTTAGGAAGTAAGTGTTCAGGAATTAACAGAAAATATAGGAAAATATATAAAGGTTATGTTAAATGGGTTTTCAGGACTACTGTGTATAGTGTAGTCAGATCATTAATTGTTATTCAGTAGGTATTTTGGAAGTGTGTTGTGACTTTTCTGTAAATTTTTGTTAGTTAAGACCTTAATTGATATTAAGGTTAATTTGTGGATTTATCATTTTGTTGTTTTTTTAAAGAAATTCTTTTGTTTACTCCTATTGTAGGTAGCGTTGGTGTATGGTCAGATGAACGAGCCTCCTGGTGCTCGTGCCCGTGTGGCTTTAACTGGTTTGACTGTTGCTGAGTATTTCAGAGATCAGGAGGGTCAGGATGTACTGCTCTTCATTGATAACATCTTCAGGTTTACTCAAGCTGGTTCAGAGGTAGGAACAGAGTAAAATTTCGATATTATTTCTGTCATTAATAGTGTAGTGTTTGAAAGAGTTTGAATTTTGAAATGTTCGCTTGACAAGTTTATATTTGGACTGGTAACATTAAAGGACAGTGTTGTTGGCCAGTGATGCTTTTTATTTGCTGCCAAGATATGTTGATAGTTAGTTGTAAAGCTACTATAAATTTAAATTTAAGCGAATTAAATGTTTTTAACTCCTGCTAGTGTTTTTTTAATTTTTTTTTTTTTTTTTTTTATTTTTTATTTTAAATTTACAAAGCTTGTTCTAGAGCCATCATTATTATTGTACCACCCATTATGGTGGAAATGGTAATAAGTTCTATCAAATTCCAGGTGTCTGCGTTGCTGGGACGTATCCCCTCTGCTGTAGGTTATCAGCCTACTTTGGCCACTGACATGGGTTCTATGCAGGAGCGGATCACAACCACCAAGAAAGGATCCATTACATCAGTACAGGTATTAATATCCCAAGTGGCATGATTATTAGATTTGTTTGTAAGACTGTTTCAAATGTGTTATGTTCTCTTATTAGGCCATTTATGTGCCTGCTGATGACTTGACTGATCCTGCCCCTGCCACCACCTTTGCTCACTTGGATGCCACCACTGTGTTGTCCCGAGCCATTGCAGAGTTGGGTATTTACCCTGCGGTAGATCCTCTGGATTCAACATCTCGTATTATGGACCCCAACATCATTGGCCAGGAACATTACAATGTGGCCCGTGGTGTCCAGAAGATTCTTCAGGTGGGTAGAGGTTTTATTAATTAGTTCAGTTAAAAAAATGTAAAGATCATTTATTTATACATTTTTAATATACAGGATTACAAGTCACTGCAAGATATTATTGCTATTTTGGGTATGGATGAATTGTCTGAGGAAGATAAGCTTACTGTGGCTCGTGCCCGTAAGATCCAGAGGTTCTTGTCCCAGCCTTTCCAAGTTGCTGAGGTGTTTACTGGCCATGCTGGCAAACTTGTCCCACTGGCAGAGACCATTAAGGCAAGTCTGTTTTATAATAGTTTGTGTTTTACTTATATTAAACTTTCAGCATAGAAGAAGAAGCATTTTTAATTTTCTGTAAAGCTTTAGCATCAGACAAAATTGTAGGTTTACTCTTACCTTCAGGTGGTTTTTGTATTTTGTGATTAGCACTGATCTTTGTGCATTGAACAATGGTTTTCAATTTTTCTTAAAATTGAATTACAAATGAACGTTTTTTGGTATTGAAGTGGCAATAGTTTTCGCTAAATATGCTAATTTTCATTTTTATCTGTAGGGTTTCCAGGATATCCTTAAGGGAGAGTATGATCACTTGCCTGAAGTAGCATTCTACATGGTTGGACCTATTGAAGAGGTGGCTCAAAAGGCTGAGAGACTTGCAGCAGAAGCAGCAGCGTAGACAGTGAATGCTCTGAGGTGAGAACTGTTTCTAAATACTTGGTGTAGACTGTAGTGATAAAACTGTGACTCGTGAAACCAGAATAACCATCCCAAGAAGCACTTCCATCACAGTGAACTTCATAAGTGTTGTTGAATGTACATGGAAATATCAAAATTCTGCAGTTGATTTGTAATTTTCATAATGTTATTAAAATTTACCACAAAAACCAATCTGTAATTTTCCTTTGACCCTCGCCATGTTCGTGTAACAGCATATTGTACATAAAATTGGTGCTATGTTGGGAATAGATGAATGGTCATGCAAAATCAGTATGTGTATTTATTGTGTGAAGTTGTTCATTAAATTTGAATAAATCCATTCCACTATAATAGTTGTTGATTTAATTTTTGGTCTACTTCCTCTGCATGTGAAGAGGTGCAGTCCTATTAAAGCAATTGGTGTAGTTTTGGGGTATTTTGTTCTTTAGGGATATCAAGTGTTCAAAAAGGATGTAAAAATTAACTTACTGTGGATGTATGTTCAAACTTGAGTTTGTGGGAAATGTGAAGCATTTTGTTTTAAATTTAGAACTAGCGTGCAATCTTGATTGGAAAATATTGAAGTAGCTAGTATGAATGTTCTTTTGATGTATTGCTTGCTACAATGTACAGGAAACTCCGCTTTTACATTATAGCATTTTAGGTTTCTCTGCTTTTCTCATTTTTTCACTGGTCACCCCATAAAGCATATGTTTACAATGTGTTCTCTTCCCGCAATTTACAACATAACATGAAGAGTGCTTCCAGTCTTTTTTCTTCTTTTCATTTTTTACTTTCTCATATATGTAGTGCAAAGTAAGTTATGTAATACTGTGGCTAAAAACTGATTTTTTGACAGAAAAACTCATACTGATACAGAAAAAGCGAATAAATCTTGTTCAAATATGTAGTGAAGTACTACATATGAATGTAACGGACTTACAAAAGCTTAGTTTGTTCAGAGCAATTGGGGAATATAAAGTTTGTTGAAAATTGGCTGACTTAAGGAGTTAGCATTGTTCATTGACGGACAGACGTTTTGCTGTCAAACGATTTTGCGGTTTCAAATACTCTTAAATGTGGATTCATTCTATAGCAAGTGTTTGAGGAAGTAATTTACTATATATAGAAATGATTTATCCACTTTTTCATTACCAAGACCTGTCAATAGATCAAATATTTTTCTTGGCTAAAACTTCTGTAACTTGGAAATTTGCTCCCATCTCTCATGTAACTTTGCAATGGAGTTCACAACTTCATCACACAAACATGAAATGTGGATTTCAACTATACTATGTGAAAGACGCTGAGGCCACAAAGAACCAGGACAGCAGGAAAATCTGTTAATGCAGAAAAGAAAGTTAAGGTGTTGTCAGATAAGATTAAATGCAAATTCATGTGCAAAACTGAGGGGCCTAAAAGTCATAGAATGTTGCAGTATGGGAGAAGGGCCAAAAATAAAGAAACCAAAATTTGGGATTGACTTAATATTGGGGTAATTTCCTGATGATTTATAACAATGGGAAATTTATAAATATTTTCTGAGTGAATTGCAGGAAAACTAACGAAATTGTTATTTTCTTGACATGGTAAATTGATTTTGTTTTTCAATTCTAAGATGAATATGCTGCAATATTGATGCAATTGGTATTTTGAAATGAAAACTTGAAATATTTTCCAGAATCCCCTTTAAAAAGGGATACATTTTGATCTTTAAATTAGGTCTCAATGAAAAGTTTTATTCAGTTTTCTGAACTAGGCACAGTCTCTATTGCTATTTGTGTGCTAAGACAATTGGATGGTGTTTTGGGGCAAATTACATTTTGATAATTACTAGCTTTATCATGAGGGCCACATTCGCTGAACTTGATAATGTCGCTGGGGGAGGAGTGGTGTAATTGCCATGGCTGTTAGGTCACATGCATCCTCTTCTTGGAGCTGGAAGTTACACCACTTACTCTTGCATCTTCAATTATCTTAGGACACCAAATCTTGTAAGTTTGTTAGTAGAGTGATTCTGAAATAGGAAAATAAAGCCATAATTGAACATTTTCTTGTAGGTGTACTTTGTATGAATGTTAAAAAAGGAATTAATGATGATAATTAATCTTCAAAGCTTTGTTTTGATGAGTTTTTGATTAGATATTAGAAGTCAATACTATTCATGCTTGGAATGGTTATTGGAGTTCTCTTATAAAAAAAGTACTGATAATGGTCTTACACTTTACTGGTGGTTTGGTGCTGTGTACTGTTCTTTGCATTTATTATTAGAATTATTATAGATTATTCATAACACAAAACTGTCTGATGGATTTTAATATTTGCCCAGTGGTTACCTATTAGAAGAAAATAAGTTAAAGGGTCTGTTTCATTTAAAAAATTTTAAAGACCAATTAAACTACAACAAGGACTTAGATTCATCATATTTAACACCCAGTTTGCATTCTGATGGTTTTGTGTCAATATATTTGGAATTATGTGCTTGCATATCAGAGAGGACCACTCGCTTCGTATTTGTGTAACATTTCTTCATTAAGTGAAATGTGTCTGCCATTGCAGATTTGCTGTGTATGTTCGAGTTTCACTGAAATGCTGGTTTATGTACAGCATTAATTCAACTTTTGTACCAAGACCAGATTCCAGTTACGAAAGGATATGCTACATCTGATTGTCTTGTTGATGAATCATCCCAAAAGACTAAGTCAATACCATGACATGGAATACTTGGTACAATGAATATGGTTCAAAGGCAGTGAACATTGTGGAGTGATATGAACCTGGATTTGAGAGTAATGAAAATGGACTTTTACCTCCATAACTTTCAAAGCTTCAAATATTCATTTCAAGATTTAACAATTGAACTGTGTAAAATAATTGTTTATTTGGTAGATAATAATAAAAATTGAATCCTGTCATGTGTTGTCAATTGTTGCCACTTCCTGCTCTTATTTGGAAGTTTCTCACTTGAGTGCTGTTACTTTTCATTTCTCAAAATACAACCCTTTGTGTGGGTGGGGGGGTGTAAATGAGAACACATTAGTTATATGCAAGTCAAAAAAAAAATTTGTAAATTTTAAAAAACAAGAGTGGAGCAATATGGTGTTTGTCATTGTATAGAGTGCATTCAGCACTATACCTGCTAAAAGTTTAAAGAAACAATTTAGAGCTTTCTTTAAAAGAAGATTTTTTGGTTTTTAAAATTGGAAATATTGCATGAAAACTACTAAAATTTTCATAAAAATGTGCATGGCCTCGAAAGAACTAATTATGGACAAATTTCAATTGAAGGAAAAATCTCTATTTTGTAGTTGAAAGACATTGAAATTCTGAGTTGTCCATGAAAATTGGACATTTGCCACTTGTATTTTTCATCATTCTTAGAAAAAATTTAAATTAAAAAAATTGGAGCAGTGTTTGAGAAAATGTCCGAGAAGCTTCATGTAAAGTACCCCCACATTTTAAGGAATGTTTTTCAACATCTCAAAGCATTGCCTAGAGTAAGATGGACAGGGGTTTCTTCAATGTGGAAAAAATCCTATGAAGGGTTTAGGTGCTAGTGATGTAAACGGGCGGACAGACTGACATTGGGGGACCCTAAACTATTTCCGTTGAAGTCTCGCAATCGATTTTCTGCAGCATTACATAACTTTCCCTGTACTACATATATATGTACGTATATTAGAAAGTAAAAAGTGCAAACAAAACTGGATATTTTGATCTTTGTTTTGAACAAACAAGCCCCATAAAGCATTAATCATCTTGTCAGCTAAATAATATGAATTTATGGTATGATAAATGTAAAATTAATTTATTTTATGGTTGCAAGTTATATGGTTATTGTAATATGATTTGACAGTACTATTGAAATTGACTTCTGCAGGCAGTAAGGTAAGAGGAATTTTTAAAACTGGTACTTGGAGAATGGAAATTCTGAGTGGGAATGCAATTCCATCTATGCAAGACCTGAACTGGAAGAAAGAAAGTTAAAAAGAAATTTTGCCAGTTTGGAGGGAGCCAGAGAAATTATTGAAATACACATCTGAAGTGGAAAAAGTAAAATTTTGGATATAATCATTGATGACCTCTTTGGTAAAAAAAACACAAAATTTTACAGGAGGAAGGGAATGTATGTTTTGATGTTAATAATGTATAGTTGGCTAAGTTAAGGCATTCTTTGCTTTCTATAAAATAGTATTAAATATTTATTGTAATACTTTTCTGCCTTACGAAAACCTATGTTTGTGCCTGTAAGTACTCTTCATTATTAAACTCAAATGTCATGCCTAGTTTTAAAAATATGCCCTTTTCAACAATGTTTATTTAATAACAGCAATAAAATTATCTTCTAGATAATAATTAGTAATGAATGCATTTAATTATCTATTGTATACTCTGTTACACTCGAATATCAGGCATGATTGGACAACTATTATTCAGTTTTTATTGAATGAGAGTTTAATTATTAATTAGGTTTTATTTTATTGTGCGTGTTGATTATCTCTGTTATCATATTTGAATATCTCGCATGATTGGATAAAGTTCTCTAACAATATTTAATGAACGGCAACAGTAATTTTATTATTGAGTAATAAATAAGTACTAAAAATTCGTATTAGTTTGAATCTATTTTTAGATTTGGTTGTACCAGCTTAACAGTCACGTCAGCACAACCGCATTTATTTTATAAACGGCCAAAGTAATAAAGTTAATTTTTGGGTGATAAAGTGATTAGTAATAAATGAGTACTAAATATTCCATTTGGTGTTATTGTGCTATGGTGGTTGTGCCAGCTTGACACACCCTGGTAACGGCATGGCGCAAGCTGCTAATGAAAGCGATCGCTTTTCCGCGCGGCGCGGTGGGTGTCGCCGGGCAGTGGCAGTCGTTTGTACCTGGTTTGCACCCATTTGTGCCACAAAAACATTCGTTTGTATCAAAACCACGTACAAGATACAGCACTTTTTATTGTGGTGGCGCCAATTTCACACTGGCACCACCATCATCGTTAAAATATTTGGAAACATAAATCGTTTGTACCCGATAGTTCCACCAGAATTTTCGTTGGTACCAGACAACTAATGAAGGTACAGCCATTTAATGAGGCGGAGGGAGGTGAACCGGAACTATACCACCATTCTTGTCACAGCAACTGTAGAAAATTGTGAAATCATACTCAATCGATTGTACCTGGTTTGAACCGGATTGTTCCACCACAATTTTCGTTTGTACTTAAGGAAGAAATTTAAAAAATAGAAATAAAATAGTAGAAAAATGATACCTATGGAACTCAAAGAATTTAATGTCTACATGAAAAATCGAGCATGTTTTGTTTTAATGCTGCAAACTATTATTTTTTCAAAATTATAACACTAGCTTCAAAGAATTAACTTAACCGGTGCGAACTATTTCATACAATTTGAAAATTAATAACATCTCGAAAAGACATTCTTGCTTTCCTGTGCGATGTGCTGCAAATATAAATAGAGAGCGAATATTAATGAAATGCCAATGGAATGAAAAATTGAAGCTTAAAATTAAACATAAAAAGCACTATTTAATAATAATAATAATATGAATAATATGCCTTTATTAATATGGCGAGGCTCGGGCCATCAGGCCCGCTCGGGCCATCAGGCCCGCTCTTCCGCCTGACCACATGTCACAAATATACAGAGTAATGTATTAAATAGTAAAATTACTATAAAGTAATGTTATCTAAAAATTAAATGTAATATAATCTACAAGTTGTAAGTAGTTAGTGGAAAGCAAACGTTATTTAAAACAACTTATAAATAGACAACATCAGAGGTTAAATGGATAAAATGTTACAATTATAATTTTGAAATAATTTTAAAATCAAGTCTGAGATTGAAAATACAATTTGAATTAAATAAGATTATGTGCTTTAAATATCTGCGCGCTACGCGGCAGCCTGGTATTCACCCCGAGCGACTGTGATCTATTAATACAGAAAGACACCATCACACGTCGCTCGATCCTGGAGGAAAACCCGCTAGTCGGGGAAAACCCACCTGGCAGACTGTGTCCTAATACAATGGAAACTAAGCTAACATGAAGTAACGGGTCTTTGGGATGGTATCCTCAGCTGCGGTCCATGCTGCAAAGGGTGGTTTTCTTGTTTAAACCCGCCTCTGCTCCTACGGATGAAAGTACAGTTCCGGCAGTATCAAACAGGTCGCAAGAAAGTAACATTTTTTACAAAAGAAACATTAATGTTATTTCTAAAACATATTAATCTTAACACTCATAAGAAATAGTTTTTATTTGATCCGTAATCTACAGTGATTTAAATAGCAAAATGGTGTATTTTACTTTGTAAAAAAGTCATGCAGGTGCTTCTTAAAAGATGTTAATGAAGAGGAGTTTTTAATATTGGGAGGCAATTTATTCCATTCGCGGGCTACAGTAATTGCGAACGATTTATTGTAGTAGCTGGTTTTGCGTTTTGGAATGCAGAGTAACTGGGATTTTTGAAATCTAGATGATTTAAGGTGTACAAAATAATTTGTTAAGTATGTCGGGGAACCCATTTTTAGCATCTTAAATAAAAGACAAAGGCTGTGATACAAGCGCCTATCCTTTAGTGTTAATATTTTGTGCTGTTTATAAACTCCAGAGATGTGATCGTATTTTTTTATGTTATAAATGAAACGAATACAGGAATTTTGAGCCCTCTGTAGAGTTTGAGCGAGTGAATCTTTTAAATTGTTATACACAATATCCCCGTAGTCGAAATGAGGACACAGCAGGGTTTTTACCAACATTTCCTTCGTATTAGTAGGGAGACATTTATCGATATATCTAAGGGATTGCAAAGAAGCATAAACTTTCCGACAGACATTTCGGATCTGATATTCCCAACTTAGATGATCATCAAGAATTAAGCCCAAGTTTTTGACTTGTGTATGACGAGGTACTACAACATTGTCTATAAGCACATCAGGAACATATGAACCTTCAAGTTTCTTATGCATTTGAGAAGAGCCAATTATGATGGTTTGTGATTTTGTAGGATTTAAATTGAGTCCGTTTCTCATTGACCATTTGACTACAGATGAGAGTTCATTATTTAATTTATTTATTAGCATTTCTACCTGTGATGGTTTCCCGGAGATATAAATTTGCAGGTCATCCGCGTACATATGATGACTACATTCCGTAAGTTCGTTTGATAGGTCATTCATGTAAATTAAGAAGAACAGTGGCCCTAACACAGATCCCGGTGGAGAGGTTTTGGATTGGAGTGCAGATCGTCAACTACTACAATTTGTTGCCTATTGTAGAGATAGCTTGCAATCCAAGAGATGGTGGAATCAGAAAAACTTAGATTTTTGCACTTCGCTATTAGGATGTCGTAATCTACAGAGTCGAATGCTTTACTAAAATCTAAAAGAGTTAATACAGTTACGAGGCCATCATCTAGCGCTTTTCGTATGTCTTCAGTTACTTTCAATAAAGCGGTTTGTGTGCTTCTACCTTCTCTAAAGCCGGATTGAAAGTTATCGAGCAGATCTGAGTCGGATACGTGTTTTACAATCTGTTTTCGAACAATTTTTTCCAGAACTTTAGACACTGTCGGCAATATGCTAATTGGGCGATAATTGCAAGACGCCGAGGTCAGTTCAGATTTTGGCAGGGGGCGAACATGTGCAAGCTTCCACGCTTGAGGAAAGGTTCCCGTTGTTAATGAGAAATTAATTAAATGCGTGAGTGCCGGAAGGGCAAATGGTAAAACAAATTTTAATTGTTTGGCTGTGATACCATCGGAGCCATTTGCATTTGATTTTAGTGAAAGAACAATTTTACTAACTTCTTGATGATCAACGTTATGGAAATAAAATTTATCCCTGATAGCAGGTGAGTTGCTTGAAAGTCTCTGTAATGTATTACGCTTGACAGAAGGTGGTATTGGTTTTGAAACATTTACAAAGTAGTCATTAATATCATTCAAGGGCATATCGATAGAAATTTCAGAAGAATTTGCTTTCGTGATTCCGAGGTCTCTGAGTTTGCTCCACACGTCTTTTGTGTTTGTATTTACTTTAAAGACATCATGATAATATCGAATTTTTGCGTTTCTAATTTTTTGTTTTACGGAATTTCGTAACTTTTTGTACTCTCTTTCATTTTCAGAGGTTTTATTACACTTGAAGCGATGGTAAGCTGAGTCGCGTTCGTGCATGAATTGCTTTAATGTATTTGTAAGCCATGGGGCCGCGGGACGTGTCACACGTCGCGTTTTCCATGGTGCATGTTTATCGAAAAGGTTAGATATAATTTCGTTTCGTTACTATTTCACAATTAGTACGAGCAAAATCATAAAATTTAACATATATCTATATATTTTTGTACAGTGATCGCTAATAATGGCAAACATTTCCAGTGGGGGCGAAAAGCCTCTAGTAAATAGGGCAACGCCGTAATGTCCTCGAAATTGGCATGACTTCTCATGGCTCATGCTTCTCAAGTTTCGTTGTTTTGAATACTGTTTGCTGCCTGGTTGACACGCGGAAAATATCACAATCTGAGCGAATTGGCCGAAGGTTTATTTAAAAAGCGGAATTTGAGAGAGAACGAAATAATTCCCCCAATATCACGAGAACGTAATAAAGTTTTCAAATATTTTTTCAATGTTTGTTTCTCTCTAATTTTAATTATTGAATTACCTGAGCCAATGGTAGGTCAAACCTTAGATTATTCGATTGCTTGACAACAAGATCAACAGTTTGGTTCTCTCCAACATTGTATGAAGTTTTATATTTAACTTGACAGAAATCGTAATCATTGACTCCTACGGTTCCTTATCCTCCATATCGCAATATGTGTTTTTTTTGTTTTTTTCTGTTATTCCTCTGTTTTATTTTTGCTTAGTTAATTAAACTGCATGATCAATTTTTATTGGTTTAATAGTTTTGATTGAAATATTTTTTCAATTATAATGGGCCATATTATTTCTAGCGGTGCAATTATATAATTCATAGAAACTATTTGCTGGTTTTCAGTATATTTTATATCATGTTATGATATTATTTTAAATGAAGATTATTGTGTAAAGTATATATCAAACTAAAGCTGATAAAATGAAGTTACTGCATCATATAATTGTAAGTGCTGTATTATTGAGACCTTCATTAATAAAATTATAACATTGTTGGTGATAAAATCTTAAAAATAAATTTCTAAGTGGCATAGTATTTTGAATTCATTTGTCTTGATGTTTCACTCAAAATGAAAAGAGGTTTAACTGTTTTGAAAATAAGACATGATAACCATTCAAAATGCATTACTACTATTCAGAAAATGCAAAGAATTAGAAGTTTTGAAGGTTGATCACTTTCACGCTCCCATTCACTTCTGCCCTCGTTGAAACAGAGCCCTTTCCCCTCGTTTCCGAGCACGCGTTGTTGGCCAGGTTTAATTTTCCAGGTCTTGTATCGTCGATAGCCTTGAAAGAGCTAATGTCCTTGCACAAGTTCGAGGTACACCCACTATCGATGCACCATGCGTTCCGGCCCTCGCAGCCGCCGGTACGGAAACTCACCTCCGGTGTGCCTCGACACATATAGAGTAGCGTCCTCGGCACCATTAGCGGTCTGCTGAATCTTCAGGTCTTGTACCCTTCTAGCCAGCGGACAATTCCTTGCTCTGTGACCGATTTCCGAGCACACATAGCACTTCACCCTGGAATCCTTTTCCGACTTCTCGCCATTCATGCGATTCCTCGACCTGCCTCCCCCGGCAACCATCGCGCTTTGACTTGCACTTCTCCTGGCGTCCCTCCGCGAATCGAACTCTTCTCCGATTTTGATGCGCAGGACATCGGGCGTCGGCAAGCTATCGCGTGTTGCGATCGCGCATCGAAAGTTGTCGAAACTGTCGGGCAAACTTCGCAGCAGGATTACCGTCAGCAAGTCTTGGTTGATGTTCACTTCCACGTCCGACCTTGTCCACTACGTCGAAGAATTCACGAGCTCATTCTCGCGCATCGTCGCCATCTTGCTTTCTCATAGAGATTAACTGATTCAGGAGCGCGGCTTTTCGGGCAGAGCCTTTTGACTGGTAGATTCTCTCCAATTTTCTCCACACAGCGCGCGACGTTTCGCATTCCTTAATCTGCTTCCGGCTGCGGTCCGGCATATGGCGAGGAAGATGTCTGACTGTGCCTTCAAGTCGGCTTCCATCCACTGTTCAATGGCGTCGGCGTTGGCCCCTGTTGCTTCCGGCTTCACTTTCGTGCCATTCACGTAACCCAAGGCATCGTTCTTTATCAGTATCGCGCGCATCTGTACCTTCCAGGTGTCGTAGTTTTCCTTATTCAGAGTTTCAAACCTTACGCTGGACGTATTCATTTTCTCGGCGTACGTGTATTAAAACAAAAGAAAAGAAAACGATAACCTGACTTCGCGCACGTGCTCAAACTGTCCTCACGTATCTATTCGCGTTACTTTGGGCCCATAACCTGTTGGAATTCAGGACCGTCAGTCGATTGCTCGGAATATCGATAGGCACTCTCCTGATGGGATTGTATCGCCCTGTCGATAACTCCAACAATACTAAAACTACTAGTGGCTAAATATATCATTCCTCTTAAAAGTTCAATAAAATGTAATTATTAGTTACACATGTAATTATTAAATTTGCCCATGGGCGGATTTAGATACTGTAGGCCTTAAAACACAAAACTATTCTGGGCACTCCTTCAGAAAAATCTTTAAAACTAAAAAACTAATTATGAATAAATCTAAAAGACATTAATTGATAGAATAAATCATTGTTCCAATACAGAAGTCAATTAACAAATTGTTTACGAAGTAGAAATTGCTTTTTAAATTTCTCATTTACATATACATGTTTGGTTTCTTATTGTTCATTCAATTTATTTTTAAAATCAAACATTGTAGTTCAGTAAACTATTTGATTAACGATGATTCAAATAAAAACTTTTCATGAAGTTTTTAATAGTTATTTTAAAAAATCCAGGCACGGGGATGGGAGTCCCAAGCCTAATTTTGCTAGAAAGAAATCCAGCTCTGCATTCACTATACCTTGAAAATCAGCAAAAGAGTATTTTCTCATTGCAACACATTTGAAGCCACTAAAAAGTCAGAAAGAAAATATTATGGCCGAGGTTTGAGTGGAAAGTGGGAAGGTTGTTCATTCCAAAACTGTGCGGAGAGTATTAAGAAGTGCGGACGAAGTACCCGAAGGAAACCGTACGTAAGCAAAGTCAATGGCAGGAAACGATTGGAATTTGCCAAAAAGTATGTTCACAAGGCACCAGAGTGTTGGCGAGATGTGATATTTGCTGATGAAAGTAAATTCAATCTTATGAAGTCCGATGGAAGAGTTCTTGTGGCGTAAAGTGATTACAGAACTCAGCAAAAAAAAAAAAAAAAAAAAAAAAGCAACCTACGGTAAAGCACAAGTGTGTCGAAAATTTGGGTATAAGACACGTTTCATTTTTATCAGAGCGATGACCCAAAACAGCGTATATTGTAAGAGAATGGTTACTTTATAATTGTTCAAAGGTTTTGGACACTCCTCAGACCCAGACCTAAACCCCATCAAGAATCTGTGCGACTCGACAAGGAAATCCCAATTTCTTCAAAAGAAGAGCTGAAGAGAAGATAGAAAAAGGAATGGGGAAATTTAAGTCCTGAAGAAACTGAGACAATTTTGTTAAATATGTCCCAACGTTTGCGAGAGTTATTAATTGTAAAGCTTACCCCATTAAATATTAAAATTATTTATGTTTGTAAATATTAATTCTGTAGTCAGCATTGTTTATATAATTAACTAAATGACCGAATATTAAAGTGACATATATCATTCTATTTTATTTTTTCCCAGAATGCAAAATGTATATGTAAAGTTCAATAATTTTGATTTGTTGCAATAAACATACTATTGAATGCACATACCAGTTTTATTGGTTTTTGTCCCGCTTTTTTTGTAAAAATCTTTAGAATAAGGCCGTGACCGAATCTTAAAGTGAGCTTCTGAACGTGACTTCAGGTATCTAGAATCATTCTTGTAAAAAAAAAAAACCTGCTCAACTCAGCGGCTCCGCTAGCCGGCGTGAAAAATCGTGATATTGTTCGAAATTGTTATCTTTAAGGCATTTGTGTGCACTTCATTTTTCACGATTAGGGATTGGGTGTTGTAGAGAAGCGTAAGGGTGTCGATGAAGCGAACAGTTCCTTTAAAAGAGGTTTTTGAAAGAAATAGGTTGGGAATACCTGGGGTAGACTAACGCTCAGTCAGGCTTGAACCCTGCACGCACGCACACCGCTGCCTGAAGCGTCTTCCCGATAAAGCCCGCGTAGGGCCAACCCACCAGCTCGGGGATTCTAGCGTTCCAGACTGGTTCCCAAAGTTACTTTACGCCGGTGGAAAACCCTTCCTCGATTACCCATGAGTATCGAGAACTGCCACGACGAAGTCAAGAACCCAAGTGCGGGCCACTGGGATGGCATCAGACCCACTGCGCAAACATTTTCTTACTCGCGACTTATTGCCGGAAGTTAGAAACACCGAACGAGGATGTCTATCTTTCCTCTGGTTGCTCTATGTGGGTTGCGGTCTAGGTCACGCCTGCAACCTTCCCTGCGGTCAGCGGGTGAGGTAGGAGTCAACGTGGGGTCCGCCCAGGCATGAACCAGAGGGACATGGAGCTTTGCACCGACTACTCACAACTCACATTGGCACTAACAACGTGAGTGACGCCGAAAAACTCAAGGTACGGGGACGGCCGTTACCAATCTCCACCAGAGCCTTTGGTCAGTGCAACCTTCACTCTCCCTGCGGGGAATAGTATTGATAACAAAACTGAGAAATAGCCACGAAACAAGAATCAACAACGACCACAAAGGAATCGCCAATATTCATGTATCGAATTGAGAGATTTCAGTGACTCAAGCGGCCGCTGATAAGCTCTTTCGTCATCGCCACGGAGAATCTGGGTTGTTCCAGCCACTACCTGGTGCAACCCACCGCTAGGTTAGGTGCACAATTACGAATGAACTTGTGAAGCAGTGCAGCGTGAGGGAAAAACTTTGTAATGCGTCTTGATAAGATATATTTAACGGCAACTGTGTGGAAATCGTTAGCAATAACTTATACAATTATTATTAAAAATCGAATAATAATAATAATAATAATAATAATAATAATAATAATAATAATTAATATTATAATGTTATATGCGAAGCAATACATAACTCGAAGAGCTTGCCTCACGGTTAATTTCACATTTCTAGAAATCGTACTTCTTGTTAACGCAATTTTCACTTTTTGATGATTCTTTTGGTACGAAAAGTCACCAAATTTAAAGTCACCTTTCTTTTTCCAATAGCAGTTAATAATGCCCCACAATCCGCACATGGCATTTGAGTGGCAACGCGTCGATGTTCACGACACCACTGCACACTGGCTGCTTCATTTCCCACAATATTTGATAAACTTATCCAGTTCAGGTCGACAACACTGAATATTATTTTCGAAGGCTGGCAGAACGAACCGTGAATATGTACATTTGTTAAGATGGCAAACCTATAGTGACATATTGTGACGTCATGGATACTCACAGCGAACACAGACACGAGCTTTCATATAACAAATATTTATTTACTAGGAAAACACAACAAATATTTACAATAAATTTACACTTTACACCCTGGCTCTGATAGACCTGCTATACCCTGATCGCGGGAGCGATCCCAACCCGATTGATGATCGGTTTCAATTGTGGCACTCGCCACTCTACATCTGAAGCGCGCGCAAAGCCAAGCTTCCGTGACCGGACACTGGGACACTAAGTCCGTACCGGCGTACCGACTGATGGTTTGCCTCGATCGCAGGAGCGATTATACCCGATTGAGAATCGGCCGCGAGTCCTGGCACTCAACCACTCCTCACCTCGGAGCACGCGCACAGCATCGCTCCCACGTGACCGCAGTCACCCAAGGACCCAAAGTCCTCCAGAGGTTCGTCAACACGTGACTTACCTCGCGAGCTCTGCTCGCCGCTGCACCGTCGTGGCGCCAAGCTACATCCGCCCAAAGTACTATCGCCGCCCAAAGTACATTTTCTTAATTTGTTCGTTTCCTAATAGTAGAACGGAAATATTATTTTAAGAATATTAAAAACGAGTAAAACCTCGTGCTAAATGGCATTTTTTTAAAAAAAACATTGGTGCGTTTTTTAAGAAAATGGCATTTATGCGAAACTGTAAATTCGAATTTTGTAGCTCTTTTTCACAGAAAACTTTTGAGTTTTCGAAAAACTTCATTGGAAGTAATTTTAAGTACTTAAACTCACAAACACAATAGTGTTTATAAATTGTGTATCAACGGCGTGATAGATCTTTCAAAATATTTACATTTGTGTAATTTTTGAAAAAACAAAAAATACACAGAAATGAACTTTACGTCGTTTTAAAGAGTGCAATTAGCACTATCCGTTCGAGACAATTGTGGTGTCATACGGGTGTAATCGGAACACAGACGATAGTGACAGTAGATTTAAGTAGAGAACAGTAGATTTATTCACAATCTAGACCGTAGTCTCAATTAAAGAACTACCCTGCTTACAATAAACTAAATAAACAGACCCACTACAAGGAGAGATAATTTACGAACGGCTACCACACCGCAACATACTACCAATGTTCCCTGCGTGAAGCACCGCACTACCTCGAGACCATCTACGCGTCTCGCAAGTCACGACAATGAATTGCCGGCCCCTCGCCCTAGTGCACCTACTCGCACAGACACGCGCATCACCTGTCGCCGACGCCGCTAGAACAAGAAGACTGGGGCATTGTTCTCCTGGCTTTATATAGGCCCTTTGACGCTACCCGCCGCCCCCATTGCCTCCTCTCCACCGCCGCCCTGGCCACGCTACATCCACGGAAAGTCCCAGTGCATCATCACTCCGCCCTTTGTTCAACATCCGGCGATGCCTGCCGAGTGCCACGTGTTTGACTCCGTTGTGTAGCGCGACACGACGCTACACAATGTAGAATCGTTTTTGAGAAAATGGCGTTTGCGCGTTTCTGAAAATGCGGAATATTGAGCTAGTTTTCATAGAGGTGAGTTTTCGAGAAACGTTATATGACATTATTTAAAGCACATGTACTTATAAATACAACAATGTGAATAAATTGCTGCTAACATAAATATTAACGACATGAGAGGCAAGTCAAAAAATTAAATTTTTATAATTTTTGAAAAAACAAAAGAATAGAGTAATGAGACGTTTATGTCATCTTAGAGAGTACATTTAGCACTATCCCTACCAAAAGTGTAAAGAAAAAAATTGGAGCCGTTTTTGAGAAAATGCATTGCAATATTGCGCGAATACTACCAAAATTTTCAAAAAAAACAACAAACATGTGTATGATCTTAATGACAGAACTGAATTTGGGCAACAAATTTTATTTGATGGAAACATCTCTATCTTCAATTTTGTAGTTGTAGGAAGACACTGAAAAACATTTATACTTGTGAAATTTTCGAAATGAGACTTATGGCACGTTTATAAGTGTATCTATTCTTATAAAAAATTTAAAGAAAAAATTGGAGCCGTTTTTGAGAAAATTTTGAAAATGTCCGGAGGTTTACATAAAATACCCCCAAAATTTGAAGAATGTTTTTCAAACTCTCAAAGTTTCAACTCGAGCCAGATGGACAGGAGTTTCTTGAATTTGGCAAAAATCCTACGCATGGTTTAGGCGCAACTGTTATAAAAGGAAAATCTATCGTTGATTCGACTTGATAGAGATACGTTAGGAAAATATGTTATTGCATAATTACCCGGGCCCTAGTAACGAGGTTTGGTTTCATCTGAATGGATATGTTAACCAGCAAAACAGTAGACTTTGGAGTTCTGAGAGACCACAAGAAACAGTAGAGAGACCATTCCATTAAAAAAGATTGGAATATGATGTGCCATTTGTCATCGCGGAATAATTGGTCTGTTGTTTTTTCAAAGAAACAATAACGGCGGTAACATATCAGGATATGAGAAATCGTGTATTTCTTCTTGAAGAGGATGAGAGATGAAGAAGAGAAAAAAATGTTGATTTCAGCAGGATGGGGCGACATTACATACTGTCAAGTCGACAATGCACTTTGTCGAAGAGGTTTTCTTTGGGAACCGAATAATTTCACTAGGTTTGTGGTACTCTGGTTCGCCTGATTTGTCACCGCCTGATTTGTATCTTTGACGATGTCTCAAAAGTAAAGTTGGTGCAAACAAGCCTGCAAATCTCGAAGAGCTCCAGAGATACATCGAAGAAGCGATTTGCAAGGCTGAGGAAACAAACTTTACATCGGGTTGCAGCAAATTTTCTCAAGAGAGTTAACACTTGTTTGTTAGCCAATGGAGGGAATTTTGATCATTTTCGAGAGGTTTGCTTGTTTTCGACACCAATTTTTCTTTAAAGTAAATCATTTATTTTTCTCCTTTGCCGATTGCTTAACTAGCTTTCTATTTTGCTTGCAGGGAATTTCCAAAACCTTTATCGTTATGAAATATATGAGATTAAGAGCAAGGCTGTGATGTATTGTTAACCAGCGATTATCTTTAACTGACAATTTCACTAGTTTGGTTGTGCACTGATAACTGAGTTCGCTCTTTCAAAACTACTTTTATTTTTAAAGTAAGATTATTTCAACAATAGCAACAACAATAATAATAATAATAATAATAATAATAATAATAATAATAATAATAATAATAATAATAATAATAATAATAATAATAATAATTCGTTCTGCGTATGTTGAATTAATAATTTATTAATACATATTTAAACCAGCAAGTATAAAACATGTGTACGTTTCTGGAGCATATTTGTTGTGAAACTAAAACAAGCAAAGTTTGTTATTAAATCTACCTCAATGTATATTTTGCTTGGCTAGCTTATTTCACTTTTTAACAATTTACGACGGGATCTCAGTAACTGTCAATACAAGTTTCTTTCGACGCCAAAGATGCAGGCGTGTGCCTTTCTTTTTGAAGCCGTCGTGGCCACGATGGTGACCTGCTCTCCTCTGGGCGGCATTGGGAGAGAGGGGGTTAAGCGTACTTCCCGATTTACCTGCGGGAAACCACCAGACACCATCCGACTCACTCAAACATGTTTGCCAGTGCAATGCGCTTTCCTGCTGTCGGTTGCATTTTAAACTGGTCACCCAGCTCTCTGCACCATATATCGAGAGGCAGCAAAACAGGTGTTGTCTGTTTTATGTGTAAAGAAAGGCGCATATATGTAAGAACTGTGATGTTCCTGATACTGCACAGAGGTCATTGGGGTTATAGTCCTTATAAATTGGTTAGCTAAGCATGATTGCTATTGGATCGGTATGGACAGAGTTACCGAAAAACGGCCAAACATTGCGAAGCATGTCGAAAACGGATCTCTTAGCATGGATTTGGTCGGCGGAGTCTTCTTCTTATTTTACTTATTTTTCTTCTTCTTTTTCTTTTTCTTCTTCTTATTCATTTCATGGTTTAGGCAGGGCTGCCTGTTCCGGAAACCATCTTCTTGGACGACCGATACTCCTTAGGCCAGCTGGTTTGTAGGCCCTTGCCAGTCGAGGAATTCGGCTTCTGCTCATTTGCTCTAGATTACTGCATCAGCCCATTTTTGTCACTGATATTCTCAAGACTAAATATCCCTAACTCTTCACGTGCTTCTTCAGTCCTCATTTTATCCTACTTTTTAGTATTTGTAGGCTATCTGCTTCTTTTTCAGTTCCATTTAGATGTTTAATAACTCCATATTGTAATAAAAGCGATCAAGTCGCCTAAACTAGCCCGACTAGGGACCAGCCAAATGTAAACAAACCTAATGTGCACGGGGGAGGGCGCCAGGTTCAGCTCCTGAAATGTAACTGAGTGGAAGAGTTGGGAGGTCAAGAATGAGCAATTGAGTCATTTGTGACAAACAACTGTTTATTCCTGGCACCAAAAGCTGCCAGGGGAATTTACAATGTCGCAATGGGCGACGCAAGTTCTCTTACTAAAACTACTCTATGAATTAATTACAAGTGGTTAATTCTGCTGGGTCTGAGCGCGGCCACTTGCAGTTTTTCGCTGTTATAATTGTTCAGTGAGACGGCAACGTCTCATAGTTATCACCAATGGCTGCTGGTCTTCGTGGGCGGGCCGAGGCGACAGCGGCTCCGGGTTGCTGATCTTCTGCGGCGCGTCTTCTCTCGCTCAGGTAGCGGCGATTCCAGATTGTCAGCTCCAGCAGGCTCAGAGGAGGCGAGTGGCCACGGGCGTTGACGTTGCGAAAAGGGCTGTCACTTAGCCCGGGACGAGAGGCGGCAAGGCTGGCGGGCCGAAGCGAGAAAACGGCGCGGGAGGCCGGTAGTTTCCCGCCCGAGTTTTCTCCGCAACAATTTACGAGTCGCGTCCTGACTAATTCGGCTGTGGGAAAGTCTTTTCCCAAACTCGCGTCCCGATCGTGAATGACTGAATAACTTTTAGAAGTGAAGTTCTCAAGTAACGAAAATTTCGAAGTTCCACGAAGAAATTTTACAAGTCGAGACTGTCGAAGGAATTTACAAGTGAAGTTCGCCGGAAAATCTTAGAAGTAGTCTCTTCAAACAAATCTAAGAAGAAGTCTCGTTTCGAGGAAATTTTTAGAACTGTTCCTCCGAAGAAATTTTACAAAGTGAGACTGAAGAAATTTTAACAAGTGTTGTCGAAGAAATTTTAACAAGTCCTCTATTCCTACTCTGCATCGCGTTTATAAAAGAAGTTCCTTTCCCCTTCCCAAATTGTTCCTGGCACCAAATTTCTCCCTTCCCTCATGGCGAAGCTTCCCATTGGCCGAGGGTGGCTGCGTCGCAGAAATCTGATTAACCAATCTCGTGTCGATTTTTCTGTATTTTTCCGTAAATGTTCTCTGTCTGTCGCTGGCTTCGCTATCTCGCTCGCTCCCCTTTGTCAGTTACACCGGGAGCTGATCGCAGCTGTCCGGACACGTGCGCGCGAAAAAAGCGCATTTCACGGATTCCCGATTCCCGGACCGTCATGGGCTACTTGACTGCCTACTGTATTTAATTTGTTAATGGCCCGTGCAGGGATTCGGGTGCCTACCCAGGCGCGTGCCGAGGCGCGAGCCAGAACGAATGTGACGAGTTAGCATTGTCCGGTGGAGGGATCAGTTTGATGGCCGAGAAAGGTTTCGCTCACGACGTGTCGTAAATGCGTCGTCGTCTTTAATTGACACCCGGCCAATCCTTTCTTTGGGGTTTGCACCACTCGGTCGCGCGGCTGGAGAAAGGACGCGGGGGTGGCGCTTTGTCCCAGGAGAGGGCCGGCGAGGGGGCAGCAAGTATTTTTATGAGGGGGTAATAAACATTCCGCCTCTGAAGACAGGGGGGCTGGGTGCGTTCGGGGCTGGCCCGATGCGCGGTCGGGGGGTGGGCGGCATGACGAAAGAACCCTCCGCGGCGGTGGCCGCGTCCCGTTGACCCACTTACTTCTCGACACGAGCTATTTCCAGATGCAGAAACTCATTTGTTATTGGCGATGCCATAATAAAATTATATTTAATTAATCGGTGACGCCACATTAGCATCCCCCTCCCACTAGATTGATAATTCGAGTTTCTTTGTTAATTTCTAATAAAGGGCGAGAATTCTCAATCGTCGAAAAAAATAACAGTGGTGTCACCTAAGATAAAGAAATGCTTAATTTAATTTTTCATTGGAGGCTTAAGATGCTGCGCCTCTCTGTCTACATTACTAATTTTCTATAATTAAAACCCTTATTATTACGATGCTTACTTCTAATCGTGACAACTAGTGTCGTATGGGTCGCAGGTTCTGGCGAATTGTGGGCAGAGTTCTCTGAAACGTGATATTTTACTTATTCTTTGAAACAAAAATCGTAAATTAAAAAAATCTTCAACCTGTCATAACCCCGTTCTCGTCATAATCCCGTCATAATCCTTGAAAAAGTCTTCAACCCGTCATAACTAAATTCAGTCAATTCTCTGTCGTCCGGATGGGTGATTATCTGCCTGTACAAGTGAAAAAAAAAATCTAGTGCCGTAAATATTTTTTGTTGTATTATTAGTTCAATTAAGTTTCCTATAATCTCATCTACATTTTTCGGCGCCTCGTTCTCAGGTACTGTAGCTTTGTTAATGTGCCTCTCTTCTAGGCAAATTCTGACTCCCGTCTTTCTTTTACAACAATAGGATTTAATTACACCGCAACACTTCTCTCTCTTATTCCCTCATTAATCTTTCCCCCCAGTAGTTTCATTAACTCGTTCCCTCATTAATTATTCCCCCAGAAGTCTCATTGACTTGTCCCCTAAGTGATTACTGTGCAGGATAATTATGGTCGGCAAGGGGTATCGTCAGTGACGTTAATCCGAAACAAAATTCTATAACAGAATGAGTTGGACGCGCGAACACATTCGAAAATTAAAAAAAAATACCTGCTCTAGCTAGGAGCGCTCGTGGTCATTAATTAAGTCATTTTCTTTGCTCTCATTGGGCTTATGACCCCACTCGCGTCATCCCCCTGACTCTAGGACGCACACAGTGTATTTGGTTCTATTCCGCCGTCAACTTCATCCGTAAGTGCAATTTCCTTACCCCCACCAAAACTCATAATATCTCTGGAAAAGTCAATCACCCCATCATTTTCTTTTAAGAAATCAACCCCCAAAATTAGATCGTGTTTTAAATCCTCTATAACTAGACAAGGGACGTCAAATAAATGATCTTGTACCTGAAACGAGATAAGGGCCTGCTTGTTAATTGGCTAACTTCGTTTATTTCCTACCCCGATAACATAACACTTAGCAGTGGGCAGTGTTGGCACGGGCACTTGTTCACTTATAAGGCGAGAAAATAATTTTAACGAAATGGCACTGATTTCACTGCCTGTGTCGACCAGTGCACGGACAGGAATTCTACTCAATTTAAATTCTAAAACAGGGCATTTCCGGACACGCTCATTGACTTGATTAGCCTCCCCATTGCCAAAGTCGTGGAAGGCGTAATCTACAGATATCGTTTCATCGAATGGTATCTCTGCCACAATTCGTTTGGGACCCAGATGACCCAAACGGTTCTAGTTTGACGAATTTGATCTTACATTGTTATTGCTACTAGTACTGGAGCCGTTTCCCTCTGTCGAATTTTCCGGTCTCCCCACGGGCGGTTCAGAAGGCGGTCGCCTCTCATTACTAACTTGCCATGCTTGTCCCATCTACCTTTCAAAATTTTCTTTTCAAACTCGTAGCGGGCTTCGTCCCCCAAAAATTTGTCCACGAATCTGTGTCGGAACCCCTCATAACTGCTCGTGAACGGGAACCGATTTAGTTAGGGCCATAGAAATTTCGGCTCGTTCCGAGAAAACTTTCGGGTTCTCGTCCGGAGATCCCGAAAAACAAAGGTTTTGTGGGGGCGCCCACGAAAATCGCAAGCCTGCCTCAGCCGTGGGAGAGTTTCCTACGCCGTTTTCTCCGTTCCAATTTAAAGGTTCTTGCCCTAAAATTTTGACACTCCGGTCTATTTCTTCCCTAATTTTAGATTTGTTTCCCCTCACGTGTTCCTCTTGCGCATTTCCCATAGAATTTACTTCTTCCTGTGTGTGGCTAACTTCCGAGCTTAATTTCTTATCAGTCTTATTAACGTTTTCATTAAGCTCTTTTTTTGTTTCCTGAGTACACTCTTTTAATTCTCTGAAACGCGCCTCCCAAATTTTCCTATCTTTTTCCCGTTGCGCCTCCCGAATTTTCCTATCTTTTTCCCGTTGCGCCTCCCGAGTTTTCCTATCTTCTTCCCTTTGCGCCTCCCGAATTTTCCTATCTTTTTCCCATTGCTCCTTCAGAATTTTCCGATTTTCCTGTTGCGCCTCCCGAGTTTCCCTATCTTCTTCCCATTGCTCCATAAGAATTTTCCAATTTTCCTGTTGCGCCTCCCGAATTTTCCTATCTTCTTCCCATTGCGCCTCCTGTATTTTCCTATCTTCCTGTTGCTCCCTAAGATCTATCCTACTTTCCTCCAGTCGCGCATCCTCTCGCGCCACCTGAATTTGCATCAATTTTAGAATTTTCGCTAAAATAGTTTGACTGTCGCCTTGCGCCGGTGGGTCACTCGAACTGTCTGAGCCTGCTAGATCGACACCTGATTCGTCGAGCATTTTTACTGAGTTCTCTTGTTCACTTAGTTTACTATTAGACCGCACACGCAAACACCGACACACGCAACACAGTACAAAAACAATAAACACAAAAACACAAAACAACAAATACATCAGAGTACACAAATTATTGACCCTCCTACAACTTTCTTCCATCCATTTATTGCGGTAACTTGTGATTTAAGCTGTCGCAATAGAATTTTGAAGGAGCTGAACCAAAAAAAAGTTAATAATAAAATATTTCATGAGCAATCTGACTTCCTAATCTCGGGGTCGCTTACTGGGGTATTTAACAATACAAATCGTGCCCCACTTGGGAAAGCCAAATGTAATAAAAGCGATCAAGTCGCCTAAACTAGCCCGACTAGGGACCAGCCAAATGTAAACAAACCTAATGTGCACGGGGGAGGGCGCCAGGTTCAGCTCCTGAAATGTAACTGAGTGGAAGAGTTGGGAGGTCAAGAATGAGCAATTGAGTCATTTGTGACAAACAACTGTTTATTCCTGGCACCAAAAGCTGCCAGGGGAATTTACAATGTCGCAATGGGCGACGCAAGTTCTCTTACTAAAACTACTCTATGAATTAATTACAAGTGGTTAATTCTGCTGGGCCTGAGCGCGGCCACTTGCAGTTTTTCGCTGTTATAATTGTTCAGTGAGACGGCAACGTCTCATAGTTATCACCAATGGCTGCTGGTCTTCGTGGGCGGGCCGAGGCGACAGCGGCTCCGGGTTGCTGATCTTCTGCGGCGCGTCTTCTCTCGCTCAGGTAGCGGCGATTCCAGATTGTCAGCTCCAGCAGGCTCAGAGGAGGCGAGTGGCCACGGGCGTTGACGTTGCGAAAAGGGCTGTCACTTAGCCCGGGACGAGAGGCGGCAAGGCTGGCGGGCCGAAGCGAGAAAACGGCGCGGGAGGCCGGTAGTTTCCCGCCCGAGTTTTCTCCGCAACAATTTACGAGTCGCGTCCTGACTAATTCGGCTGTGGGAAAGTCTTTTCCCAAACTCGCGTCCCGATCGTGAATGACTGAATAACTTTTAGAAGTGAAGTTCTCAAGTAACGAAAATTTCGAAGTTCCACGAAGAAATTTTACAAGTCGAGACTGTCGAAGGAATTTACAAGTGAAGTTCGCCGGAAAATCTTAGAAGTAGTCTCTTCAAACAAATCTAAGAAGAAGTCTCGTTTCGAGGAAATTTTTAGAACTGTTCCTCCGAAGAAATTTTACAAAGTGAGACTGAAGAAATTTTAACAAGTGTTGTCGAAGAAATTTTAACAAGTCCTCTATTCCTACTCTGCATCGCGTTTATAAAAGAAGTTCCTTTCCCCTTCCCAAATTGTTCCTGGCACCAAATTTCTCCCTTCCCTCATGGCGAAGCTTCCCATTGGCCGAGGGTGGCTGCGTCGCAGAAATCTGATTAACCAATCTCGTGTCGATTTTTCTGTATTTTTCCGTAAATGTTCTCTGTCTGTCGCTGGCTTCGCTATCTCGCTCGCTCCCCTTTGTCAGTTACACCGGGAGCTGATCGCAGCTGTCCGGACACGTGCGCGCGAAAAAAGCGCATTTCACGGATTCCCGATTCCCGGACCGTCATGGGCTACTTGACTGCCTACTGTATTTAATTTGTTAATGGCCCGTGCAGGGATTCGGGTGCCTACCCAGGCGCGTGCCGAGGCGCGAGCCAGAACGAATGTGACGAGTTAGCATTGTCCGGTGGAGGGATCAGTTTGATGGCCGAGAAAGGTTTCGCTCACGACGTGTCGTAAATGCGTCGTCGTCTTTAATTGACACCCGGCCAATCCTTTCTTTGGGGTTTGCACCACTCGGTCGCGCGGCTGGAGAAAGGACGCGGGGGTGGCGCTTTGTCCCAGGAGAGGGCCGGCGAGGGGGCAGCAAGTATTTTTATGAGGGGGTAATAAACATTCCGCCTCTGAAGACAGGGGGGCTGGGTGCGTTCGGGGCTGGCCCGATGCGCGGTCGGGGGGTGGGCGGCATGACGAAAGAACCCTCCGCGGCGGTGGCCGCGTCCCGTTGACCCACTTACTTCTCGACACGAGCTATTTCCAGATGCAGAAACTCATTTGTTATTGGCGATGCCATAATAAAATTATATTTAATTAATCGGTGACGCCACAATATGCTGTCTGCATACACGTCGTGTTCTTTGCTAGAAACATATTTCTCACTTCTTTATTTATGAGCTGCTTTCACTAAAGATTTTGTAATCCTTACTTGAGTTTTGTAGCACTCTTGTGAATTTGAGGTCTTACGCCCTATCCATTTCAAATAACGTTCCGTTTTGGTTCTAATAGTGTTCTGCAGCTCTTCATTCAAAACATAGGTCCCGTTTTAATCTATATATCATTATCGTACCTAATGTCTCATTGGATACTTTTTCCAATAATTACTTAAATTCTTTCTACTCATTTCTCACTTTCCACTAACCCCTGCGCAATACACATTTACTTGAGCCGATCAGTCAACACAGCCAAGAGTCGAAATGTTAACCTCGAAACTGCATACGCAATGCCAGTGACGTCGCTCGTCGGCCCGTTGTCAGATGGTGAGATGGTGTGTGTGTGAGAGAGAGAGAGCGAGAGGGAGAGCGAGAGCGAGCGAGTGAGAGAGCGAGAGCGAGCGAGTGAGAGAGCGAGCGAGAGCGAGACCGAGACCGAGAGAGAGCGAGAGCGAGAGCGAAAAAGAGAGAGAGAGAGCGAAAGAGAGAGAGAGAGCGAAAGAGAGAGAGAGAGAGAGAGAGAGATACCGGACCCCAACATGGTAACGGAGTGTGGTTTGTTGAACATTTATTGACACAAAGATAGTGTGTGAACGTAACCAGGAAACAACCGAAATACCTTTGTAACGGTCGCGAGCATGTGTTTACTCGCGTGCATGAGAAGGACCAAACGCGTAAGAGAACTAGTGTCCCTTTATTTCAAGAAATAATTTATTCAGGAATTGCAAAATATGAGTGAAGAGATGCAACAACCAATGAGGAAGAAAACTGGGCCAGGTGGCGCATACTTATGAAGGTAGGGCTAGAATGTGATGTATGATGTACTCAGTGGAGAAAGAAATAACCTGAAGGGATTTTGCATCTCAATGTTGTTCTTGGGTTCAATGATAAGAAGTTCAAACGTCAAAGCTAGCAAGCGGCTAATGTTGGCACTCGATACGAAACCGCTATTTCGTGTTGCAACTTTTGAGACTGCCAGAGATGTGTACGATAAGCTGCATTAGAGTTATGACACACAGTCAGCGGAAAATATAGACTTGTTACGCCATAAATTCCACAACATCGAATGGGAATGGTCAGAGTGTGTGCAGGGACATCTTGCAAAGTTCGAAAAGGAGCAAACAAAAATGAGTTTACATAACAAGCCAATAAACGAAGAAAGACCGATGTGCTCGGCCGCTGCAGACACTCCTGAACGAATTTGATTATATTTATGTGATATGGCATGATTTAGCTGAAGAAGAGAAGACTTGGGCAAAAATACAGAAGAGATGCCTGAACTATGAACTCCGAATAGCAGAAAGAGACGAGGTAAAGGTGGCCACTGCGATGGTGTCGAACACGAGGTTAGATGCATCAAAGAAAATCTCCCATCATAAGAGTAAAGGCGCAGGCAGAAGGGGTTCAAGTGGTGTTATTCTTATGGTAATTTTGGCCACATTTCGAGAGGCAGCAAAACAGGTGTTGTCTGTTTTAAGCGTAAAGGAAAGGCGCATATATTTAAGAACTGTGATGTTCAAGACTGTGATGCTGATCCAAGGATTTACCCCATCAGTGATGTGAATAAATTGAACTGTGATTAGTGCTACATAGACAGTGGTGCTTCACATCATGCTACAAACCGTCGTGACTGGAATGTTTCTTACCAAGAATTCAGAACATCTAAAGGAATGGACAGTGCTAAAAGTGGGTCGCAGATTGAAGCATTTAGAAGTGGGTGTGTAAATGTCAGGGCATTTAAAGGTGAAACAATGGATAGACACCTTGAAGATGTGTGGTATTGTCCGGATAGCTCTAGTAAACGTTATCTGTAAGGAAGGCAGGTGACAAAGGTATGGACCAATCAGACGAAATAATGGCAGAGGGGCTATTTTTGAAGAATAGAGTAACAATCGCACTAGTTGCATCAGGAGAATGGCGACACGGGGTACAAGTTTTAGAAAAAGGGCATGTGTACTTAGTAATTCACCAGACAGTTTGCAAGCATGACACGAAAGATTAAGCCATCAAAATAAAAGGCATGTACAAACTTTCCTTAAGGCTTGTGGCTGCCAAGTAGAAGGAGACAGCGAATTTTGTGAAGACTCTGTCTTTAGGAAACATCAAAGGTTGACCTTTGGAGAAAGAGTACAAAAGTCTACAGAACCTGGAGGACTTATTTTTACTGATGTATGTGGTCCGATGGAAGAAAAGGATTGGGTCGGCCGTAGGTACTTCCTTTTTTTTAAGGATGACTGTACGGGTTTTAAGGTGACATGTCTTTTAAGACAAAAGAGTGAAGTGAGAGGGAATCTACAGTTGTTTATGGAAATGATAAAAACACAAACTCAAGGTATCATAAAGGAACTACGTACTTAAGGGGAAAGGCGTTCGACAACCATGAAGTCCAAAGATATACAGAGAGCATTGGCCTGAAGCTTTCATTTATTGCCCGATATACTCCACAACAGAATGGGGTTGCAGGACGACAAAACAGAATAATTTGTGAGATCACACGCCATTGGCTTCAATCAGCAACTCATTTCCTGAAATCAATGTGAAGTGAAACAGTACTTGCAACAACCCATACACTAAATAGGACTGCTCCATCCAAAATTGCATGACAAACACAAATTGAACTGTTTTTAAGGAAGGAAAGTCAGTTCACACCTCTCAATAGTTTTGGTACAGTGTGTTTTGCCACAATTCACTCACAAAAACCTCAAACAGTTCGGTGCAAAGTCTGAAAGGGGGTATGCAGTCTGACTGTGGTTATAGGGTATATTTTCCTAAGAAGCACTCTATTGTAGCATGCAGTGATGTCAAGTTCAAGGACGAAGTGCTGCAGCAACCTCTGAAG
Organism: Gryllus longicercus; assembly: GCA_038098605.1. Lineage (NCBI taxonomy): Eukaryota > Metazoa > Arthropoda > Insecta > Orthoptera > Gryllidae > Gryllus > Gryllus longicercus. Next base: position 211,116 of record JAZDUA010000955.1, read on the forward strand.
ATGACCAGAGCCAGACAAGTTGATATTCAACTGATGAAGAGTTTGAAGGCAGTGAAGAAAACGATGATAGTGCTCGGAACAGTGTAACCAGTCCCACCCAAATGTCTGTAATAGTGAAACATTGCTGTTGGTGAAACAACTCAACACTCGTTGAGGAACAGATAAGAAGCCAGTACGTTAAAGAGACAGTTCAACCTAGCGTCAACAACTGAGAGTGGCTGAAGGATCCACCAAGACTGCAATGAAGCTAAGGCGGCTGAGGATGCAGACCAAAGGAAAGCTGCTGTGGATGAAGAAATTGAACCTCATCACAAGAATGGCACCCGAGACCTAGTCGACTTACCAGTAGGGAGCAAGACAATTGGCAACCAGTGGGTGTTTACCACTAACTTGAACGAATGTAATAAAATAGTAAGCTAGATTGGTTGCGAAGGGGTTCAGCCAGTGCCCAAGCATAGGTACACAAATACCTTCAGTTCTGTGGCCTGTGTTGAGACCATGAGAGCACTTGGGTGTAGTTGTGCAAAGGAAGTGGGATGTCGTCAAATTTGATGTGAAAACAGCTTTTTTGAATGGTTCATTAGATGAAGTCATTTTTATGAAGCGGCCACAAATTATGAAGACAAAACAAATCGTATGTGCAAATTAAACCGTAGCTTATATGTACTGAAGCAGGCAGTTAAGTGTTGGTGCCTGATTGATTATCTCAACATTTGTAACTTGAACCGAAGCATGGAGGACTCCTGTATGTTTTTAATGTAGATTTAGCTATTTTGTTTCGTGTAGACAATGGTTTGATGATATGTCAGAGACAGTTAGTCAATAATTGCATAAGACTTCCGCAAGCAAAGTTTGAAATTATAGTTAGTGATGCAGGCTGCTACATTGTGTTTGAGATACGAAAGGTTGGTAATACTTTCTATGTCAGACAAAGTGCTTACATTGAGAGAGTGTTCTCGCGGTATAGTATGGCTGAAGCAAACTTAATCTCGATGCCAATTGAGCAAGGATGGTCAGCTGGAAAGTCACCACCAGCTGATGATGCAGGTTGCTACTGGGAGATCATCGGCAATCTTATGTACCTTGCAGTGGGCACAAGACCAGATATAACACTTGCGATGAATGTTGCTTCAAGGGCTCACGACTCACGACTGAGGCCCTTTTAAAACTGGCCAAAAAAATTCTGAGATACCTCAAAGGAACAAGAAAGTGTGATATTCTATTTTGTGAGACCACAAATGTGGGTATAGAAGCTTATAGTGATGCTGACCATGCAGGGGGCAAGGAGACAATTCGTTCCACAAGTGGAATCCTCAAGAACTTCTGTGGGGGACCAGTGATATGGGCTAGCAAACTTCGAAGATATGTCGCTCTGTCATCAATGGAAGCTGAATTTGTTGCTGCAAGTGAAGCGGGCAAATCACTGGTGTGGATGGACGGTTTTCATGGAAGGTCCAAACACACTAAAATGCGCTACCAGTACATAAGGCACAAAATTATTAAGATAATTTGCATGGTAGGAATAGTAGATAGATTGGACTTCCAGTGAATGATCTGATGGTAAACTTTAGTGTATAAATGTGCAATGTGTCGTGTAATGATGATGACGTAAATAGGAATCTTATGGGGAGCTTCAACAGTTTTATATGTCACTAGATTGTGAATCTTGCGGGAGGAGTGTTGGGAAAGTCAATATTCAGTATTGTGAGCACGCTCTATCGGTGCACTTGGTGTGCTCTCCCAGTGCAGCTTCTGTGTGCTCGCCCAGTGCAGTTCCAGTGTGACCGGTGAGACGTATAGACGTGGTGTGGTGGAGACGTAATAGTGGTTCGCGTAACGTGTGATCGTGGTTCTGGTTAAAAAATATAGATGCGTATACTGGACCTCAACACATTGATTGGAATGGGGACCTCTTTCTAATTGAATCGGTGATTTTTAAAGAGAATTAAGTCAACTTTTTCGTAAAAGGATTTGAATTATACATTTTCTTTGTTATTCTTCAAGCTACAGATCAGTGTTAAAATGAAACTTGTCCTGCTTAAGTTTGTGTTTTATTGGCCACTACAAATTCTAATGTCCGGGAAAGAGAAGTCCAGGACTAGTTTTTGATCCTCACACAGGAGAACTAATAGTATCAGCTAGGAAACGCCTAAATGCTTCATGACAACAGTAAGAGACACTGAGGACATCACAAACGTCAAAACCTGGTGGTCAAACAATTTTAAGAAGACAGTCTCATGCTCGTCCTGGCAGTCGTCATTTTAAGCCTGGTGTGACTCTTTGCAAGTAAAGCAGCTAATGTATGATAATAATAGTTAATGTAATTAGTTTATAATGTGAAGCTTTATTACACGAGTGCATTTTTGAAATCGAGCTACGTTAGGAGCGAATTTTCAAATTTGTACAAATGCATTAAAGCAACATTATAAACGAGTTGTATAAGCTATTTTTTGCACAACAGCATTATAAATGTACAAGAAAATCAAACTTCACTTTGAGAAACAATTTTCTTGTGACGGCTCTGGTATTTGACATCTGTGCGAGAAAACGGTGGTCGGCTGTTCCGTTTACCGAAACCTCCCCACAATTCTCTCGCTGCGATTGGCTGGACGAAATCATACGTGCCGTAAAATGCTAATACGTCATTATTTGTGCCGTACAATACCCTTTTATGAACGATTTCTTGCAACAGAAAAAGTTTATAATGCTGGTAGACAAAAAAGAATATTTTGGTTACCTCGTGGCTCGTGAGTACATATATTGATGTGCTTATCAAGTACTAATTCATGTTGACAAAAAGGAAGGCACGTCTAGTTTTGCCTTTCAAGAAAGTTTATGTCTCAATAGTTCTTCCAATCAACGGAAAAAATAACCGATGTTCAAAAAATAGTAAAATATATCCCACACGAATATCTCCATTTCTACATAGTTTTGACACAGCCACAGACTCAAGTGGAAATCGATGATGAGTAGATGCTGCTAATATTAATTTAGTAAGAGTATTTTTCATGTCTGTAATATGTTAATTCACATCATTATACATTCTATGATGATATTGTTTCATAAGACCAAAAATAAGGGAAAAATGTTTTTATTCTTTACTTTTTGACTTATAGGACTTTAACTATCCTGCATTACACATCCCCACTTGTTACTAATTATTTGATAGTAATACAAAAGTTTAACCTTCCAGTTATTAACGGGAGACAGTTGTTTTGGAGGTTTTCAGCCCAGTAGTACGAATGGGATATTTCTCGCTTGACCTTCAGAGGCGTGTGACAGCACTTATCTCTCGCCTACTAAGAACGACAAGGTGAGTCGCACTGATTCTTATGGCCAATCGTGGGCTGCTTTGATAGTTCGCACTTACAGTGTTGGATTATGCTGGGCAGCTATTTCTGCCCAGCTGGCCTGGTTACAGGCGGGTGAGTAGGTGGTTTCTGGTAGCTCAGAAAAGTAGAATGTAATTTTACTGATTTACTGGATTCAATGCAAAACAATACAAATATTGATGAATAGTTGTAATTACAGGTTACTTAAGATTAGATGGGGATGATTTAACCCTAGCAATTGGTAACAAAGTAAAGTAATATGAACAAAAAATAAAATACAAATAATGATAATTTAATTGCTTGATGTTTGCACCAATGAAATTAGTTATTGTGAATGTTCGGTTTGGAGTATGGTGCGACATTAATTAAGTGCTATTATACAATCGTTTTAAAATTTACTATACTGGCAATAGTTCAAAGTAAGTTAATATCAGCAATTCAGGAGGATGACGTTTACTTGTCATTTGAATTAGAGAATGTTATTTTATTTTCGTTACTCGTTTACAAGTAGAATGAATGGCAACAGTTGCTCGTTAGCGGTTTTTAATAAATTAAAAACAATAATAATAATAGTAATACTAATAATAGTAATAATAATAATAATAATAATAATAATAATAATAATAATAATAATAATAATAATAATAATAATAATAATAATAATAATAATAATAATAATAATTTGATAAATCCACTGCAGTGCACGTGAAAAAGGGAAAAAATCCTTGATCCTAACAAACTCATCCTGATGTGTGGCACAAGTATCCAAGACCTTGGGCAAGAGAATACCTAGAATATTTAGGCCTGCACCAACTTTTGAGCTCAAGTGAAGCCAAGATGAGGTGTGATATTAAAAATAAAGTCTTGCAAAGAGTCAATAAAATCAAAAATCAAATTAATAAAATCAAAAATCTGTAAAACTCTTTCAAATGGAAAGAACTTCACATCAGCTATCAACACTAAGGTAGTACCTGCCGCTGTATATACGTTTGGTGTTCTTCACTGGACAACAACTGCACTACAGGAGCTTAATCGAAAAGTTAGGATCACTCTTACCAAGTATCGTATGCACCATCCCAACAGTTCAATGGCAAGACAATACTTACCTCGGAACGAAGGAGGTAGAGGTCTTCTGGATTTTGAATTCTTGTTTGCGAAGCAGATCAACAATCTTCGCGAATACTTCCTTCAGAAAACAACGGTCATGCATGAAGCAATTTGTGCCACGGACAAGAATTTTCTCCTCTGAATCTGAATCAAACGGACTCTGAAAGACAATGTATCACCACAAAAAATAGGCTGAGTGAGTGGACCCAGAAGCGTTTGCACGACAGGTATCCTGCTGAGCTCAAAGGGAACGCCGTGAATTCGGGATCGTCAGTCTCCTGGCTAACAAAATCTGGCCTCTTTGCGGAGACAGAGGGGTTCGTCATTTCTATTCAGGACGAAGTTACATCCACTCGCAATTACCAAAGGAATGTGATTGGGGATATGAGTGTAGAGGACCTCTGCCGCCTTTGCAATCAACCCGGCGAAACCCTTCAACACATAATGGGTAGGTGCTCTTCTTTGGCACAAGGAGAATACCTGAGTCGGCATAACGACGTTGCTGCAGTTGTTCATCAGGCCCTGGCTGCAAAGTCGGAGATGGTATAGAAAGAGGTCCCATACTACTTGTTCAAGCCGGATTCAGTTTTGAAGTCGAAACGGTGGAATGAAACAGTCACCACTGATCGCAGGGTCGAAGCCGACAGATCTGTCATAATATGGATTGATAAGGCCTCACGGAAAGGGATTATAGTCGACATAGCTATCCTTAGACCGAAATATAGTTGCCTCTATTGCCGAGAAGCGAAAATACCAGGCCTTGGCTATTGAACTGAGCGACATGTGACGGTTAGAATCCGTTGAAGTAGTCCCTGTGGTCATCTCTGCAAATGGTCTGATCTCTGAAGAACTGATTTCATAGTCTGTAAGGCTTGGCCTTAAGAACTGACACATTCAATTAATGCAAAAGGTCGTTCTCCTGAGAACTGCACACTTCGCCAGGAAGTTTTTAGTTATATAACTTCACGTTGGATCTTGACGCCCGATTTTGCAAGCAAAGCAGGTACCTTGTTTCTCCAAAGGTCCCGGTGTCTTCTGTAGAACACCTCGCTAAGCGACAGACTTGAAATATAGTAGTAATAATAATAATAACAATAATATAATAATATAATAATATAATAATATAACAACTACAATAATAATAATAATAACAACAACAACAACCTCCGTGTGATGTCAGGATTTTTAGTAAAATAGTACCACGGGACCTCCCCCTGTCGTAGAAGGCGACTAATCGGAGCAGCTGTTCGCAGTCGCTTCCCTAAACATCGTGTAATTCCCACAATCTTGGTGTGTCATTGCTTCCCCTGACTTGCGACACACTTATCTTTTCTGTCCTGTAGACCAATCATCTTATCGGCCAACTCTTGTGTTTTCGACTCCAACGCTATTAAGTTACGAGGGCCAGAGAGACGTTTCTATTCTACTCTTTTATTCTAACTCTATTCTTCACTGTCCGCACTCCTTGTCTTCCGTTCCCCTTTAGTTGGCGGAAGCTCAAAAACGCTAGAAGAAGGTGACCCTGAAGGAAAAAGCTAAGATGGAGGATCTGTCAGGATCGACAGTTACGGTGCAGGGGATCGGAGCCCCAGTACCGGCAGTCGGTGGTGAACAAGCAGGCCACCGGGCGTCGTCACCCAGCGACTACAATGCCAAGGGTGCGGATCACTCAGCACCTCTGGCGGAGATTGCTGCGAGTGAAAGCAGAATGATGAAAAATGGGAGACCATTCAACAGCTAGAACACCAGAGGAAGATTATGGAGGGTCTGAGCCACAATCTTCAGACGTTAGAAAAGTACATGTTGAACAACAATCCGGTAACCGTGAAGGATGCTTTGGCTATAAGAAAGAGGCCAGACCTGTATTTAAAAAAAATGAGGCTCTAAAGATTACAGCAAGACACGGAGTTTCATATGCTGACATCTTAAAGAAATTCAGTACCTCAGAGATGAAAGGGAACGATGAGGTTCTAAGAGAGAACAGGGAGGGAAGAACGCCTGATTGAGTTGAAAAAAAACAAGAGCGCTGATGCCTTTAGCCAAAAAAATGTCTAAAACAGTGAGCAAACTCGCTGAGTTGCAACCCCAGAAGGTAAGGGATATCGACGAAGTGACAACCAAAGAAGAAGTCATAGCGGAGGTGGAAATAGTGGTGGAAAGGAATGAGTCAAGAATTGATATTGAATGCGCACTGCCGAAATGTTATGTCGGAATGCAAACAGAATTAATAAGGGTTTCAGATAATATTTCTTGAGATAGCAAGAATAAGAATAGGGCTAGTGAACTGTGGAATTAGAGAAAGAATCCAAGTTCGTCGTTGCTTCTGGTGTCTGGGCTATGGCCAGATGATGCAAGGGACCCGACAAAAGAAACTGCTGTTGGAATTGTGGTAAAGAAGGGCATACTAAGAAAGAATGCAAGGATAAAGAATGCTGCGTAGCTTGAAAGGACAAAGGAGTTGAAGACGGACATGCGGGTGGAAGCGGTAAATGTTCCTTATTCAGAGAAGCCCTTGTACGAATTAAACAAACGACTTATGGATCTAAAGTTCCTGCATTTAAATCTGGGTAGAAGCTGGGAGCTCAAAATTTTCTGATGCAGACAGCGAGTCAGAATAGTATTGACGCGCTACTTCTTAGCGAACCTAATCGTCGACAGGACCTGGCTGAATGGTACCAGGATAGTACAGGGAGAGCGGCTATCGTCATATGTAACCCGCGAATCAAGGTGAGTAAATACAAGTCAACTAACCACGGCTTTGTGTGAGTGGAGACAGAGCCCCTGGAAATATACAGTTGTTATTCCTCCCCAAACGATAGACTGCAACAATTCATGGATAAACTTGAGGTACTGAAACAAAGCATAGACTTCAATGGGAAATCTCCCACGTGGGGCGAAGAAAGGTTGGACAGAACAGGGATCCTAATAAGCGAAATGATAGCCCGAAACGACATGATGGTTATAGATAGAGGAGTTACACCAACGTTTAATAGGAGAGACGCATAAAACTGTTCTAAGCGGACATGGATGCTCGGAAACTCAACGAAGAGAACGTAAAAAGATCCCTGACAGAATCTAGGTACATTCAAAAGCTACGGCGAGGAGTTCAACCCCAAACAATAGACAGTATGGCAGACATGTTATCCAAAGGGCCTTGCAATCTATCGATGCCCCTAACGACAGTTAGCAGTTATCGTAGGGGACCAAAATATTGATGGACACAGGAAATAGCCCTCCTAAGGAGTGATTGTGTAGCAGCCAGAAGATGTACGAGGGCGAAGGAGGATGAACTTCTGAAAAGGGATTACAAGCCGAAGAGGAAGGAACTCAACCGCGCAATAAGGAGCACGGACATGTGCTGGAGAAAGCTGATATTAGATGTTGAAAACGATCCGTGGGGCATGCCTTGCACAATTGTTATGAGTAAGTTGAATGGGAGGCAGAATATCTCTACTCTATAAAACGTGTGTGGAAGAAATAATTAGACATCTATTTCCCAAACGCCCAAAAAGGAAAAGGAACAGCTATGACAAAACAGTAAAGGAAGACATATTCACGACTCGTGAACTGCAAGAAGTTGGTAAATGTCTGAAAGCAGGCCAGACACCTGGGTTGGACGAGATACCGAACGAGGTACTGAAAGTAGACATTACAGAGTATCCGGACCTTCTAATGGAACTCTTCAATGAGTGTATGAGATATTCAGGCTTTGCCAAAGACTGGAAGCGTTGTACTATCAAGGAAGGGACATAAGTCGGTGGATAGCGCATCATCGTATAGGTCCATCTGCTTTCTGGATACCATGGGCAAAATGCTAGAAAGCTTGATTCTTCAGCGCATGGAGAAGCACATGATAGGGCAGAGCAGCTTGGCTCCTAACCAGTACGGGTTCCGTTAAGGCAGATCGACGATCGACGCTATGAGGGAAGCAGTCGAACTGACAAAAACAGCAAGAGAAGGAAGCGGCAGGAAGAAACGCTATTGAGCCCTTATACAATAGCAATAGACATTCGGAACGCTTTCAACTCCTTGGGCCGGGAACATGTAAAAGAGGCATTAGATAGACGGAATATCCCAGTCTACCTGAAGAATCTTATAGGTGACTACCTAAGCGAGAGAAGCATTAAAGGAGATAATTTGAGAATTAAAGAAGAAATGACATGTGGAGCCCCCCCCCCCCTCAAGGATCTCGGCTAGGACCAATGGTATAGAAACTGGTTTACGATGTCGCTCCCAAGGGTAGTAAATATTATTGGATTTGCGGACGACGCCTTGATTGTAGTCGCAGCAGGAAGCGAAGACATCCTTGAGATGCGAGCGAATGAAAGCTTGCATAGAGCAAAAATATGGTTGGGTAAACGGAAATTAGACATGGCGACAGAGAAAACAGTGGCAGTTCTGGTCACCAAGGAAAGGGGCTTTAGGAAGCCGAAAATAGAGGTGGGAGACAATGAAATACAATGGAACAAACACATGACCTATTTAGGAGTAGAAATCAACAATTTCTTGAGTTTTGGACCGCATGTGGAGAAGGTAGCGATGAAGACAATGGAAGAGGGAGGAAATCTAAGACGACTAATGCCGAATGTTGAGGGCTCGAGAGAAAAGAAAAGACAGCTGGTAGCAGGGTCAATTCTGTCCAAAATGTTATATGCAGTTCCGGCGTGGGCGGGCGTTATGAAAGTAGAATAGTATAGGAGAAGGCTGCTGTCGGTACAGAGAGGGATAGCACTGAGGATCATCTCTGCCTACCGAAGTCTGTGAAAGTGCCGCTCTTGCGCTAGCAAGCGTACCCCCTATCGACCTTCTGATAAAGGAAAGGTCATCCGTCTACGAAAACCTGAAAGAAATACAGAGTCCAGAAAGGGAGAAGCAGAAAGAAAGGGTGAATAAGGTAGCAAGAGAGAAGCTCTTTCAGATGTCGCAAGACCGTTGGAGAAAAGAAACGACAGGAAGATGGACTTAATAGACCAATACTATACAGTATTAAGATATGGGTATAACGAAAGCACGGTGACACCCATTACTGTACCTGACACAAGCATTCACAGGCCATGGAAGATTCAGAAGCTTCTAATACCGCTTCAAATAGAACAGAAGATAACGCAGAACATGTGTTACTTTACTGCCGAGATTTTTAAGTAGACAGTGAAATAACAAACTCCTCTATGTATTGGAAAGGAAATCTCACCAAACAACATTGTAGAAGAAATGCTAGAAACAGAAGAAAACTAGACAAAAATTCATAACTTCGTGAAAAGAGTTATGAAGAAGAAAGAAGCCCTGAGAGGACCGGATTAGAAGGATCCTAGAGATCGCCGAGCCAGTCTGGCAACATGAAATGCCATAGCTTTGATTCCTTCCTGCTGTTTTGGAAACCTTATGGTACATAAAGCATTTTCCCTGCCTAAAGAAAAATAAATAAATAAATAAATAATAATAATAATAATAATAATATTAATAATAATAATAATAATAATAATAATCATGATAATAATAATAATAATAATAATAATAATAATAATAATAATAATAATAATAATAATAATAATAATAATTATCATTATTATTATTATAATTAAAAAATACTCTTTCTGGATCTAGATTTAATTTCTCATCCAATTTAGGTTTCGTTTAAAAAATACACGTTTTATATAAGAAATAAAATAATTTCATGCTATTACATGAGAACAAACATACAAGTGTACTCAACCTAAGACTATTAGCATTTGTTTTGTATGAAACAAGAGGATTGAAGTGAAAAAAGGTTTCTTTATAAATAGAAAATGTTGATTTAATTCAATTGTGGATAGATTTTAAATCTCAGTTTAGATAAAATAGAATAATTATATTGCGTAACTAAATAGTAAGCCAAATTTGAATTTTTAAAAGCTGCAGTTTGCAGTTAATGTTTGTTTCACACAAGTGCATATATTTTTGAAATCTGTAGAGGAGAAAAGATAACTATTTAAAGAACAATATATCTGTGGGCACTTCTCTTCAGCTCAAAATTTATTGGGAACAATTGTTTACAGTCCTGTACAAATTTCATGACAAAAAACTTTTGTAGAAACATTTCTGTACAGTTTTATACAAATCAATACTTGAAGAAATTACCATTTATCACAAAGGATACTTTCTTCTTTTTTAAAAGAAGTTTATTAGATGGTTGTGGCTCAGCACTTTTCTAGAGGCAACTCACTCCCTTGGCTAGACAGCTATAAAACACCCACTAAGCAATGGTTGATCTTGTCTGTACCAGCACTGAACACAGCGTAGCAAAATTAGCTTCAAAAGGGTTCCAAATTACTCAGAAAATAAACAACTACATTTCATTGTAGTTACTTTCATTTTAGTATTTGTAGTTGGCATCAAAGAAATAGTATTTGGCAACACTGGAAAAAATCCACTGCTCTGAAGATGTACTGTTGTCCTCTTGCCATCTTGATTTGCAGATAATTCAACTTGCTTCAAACCATAAACTGATTTCACCAGATGAATACCCCACACATTTAACAAAGCAAAATTACATTTTCTTACAATAAGCTCAGATTATCACCTTCTGAACCTCTTCAACAAACATGGACAATTCTGAAGCGGGGCATTTAAAATAAAGATAAAGAAGAGGGAAAGAAAGGGAGAATTGATAAATGTTTTGTTTTCTAACATAGTTCACCAAACACAATTAATTTTATTAACAGAAATTTAAATGTTATGAATTTCACTTATCCTGGTCCAGCCAGGTATTTGTGTTAAATGGCATGCAAGCTTCAGATATGTATTGCAGAATCTTTCCATCAATCCTACACATTTGAACAATGAAATGGAACATCTAGAACATATTTCAAGAATCATTGCATCTCCACTGATCAGTCCTGATTGTGTTGCTACTCTCTTGGTTTTTCACTGGATGTGTTCAACTGGAGAAACAATCCACAACAAGTAAAACTGGGATGAATGTGAAAAAATGACACTTTGTGTCAAGGTTGACAAAATTCTTTCCCAATTGGAAAAGTAAATGAGGCACTTGATAATGCAAACCCGAAGGTCTCGCCAAGTAGAGGGTGGGGCTTGCTGCTATAAGTGAGGGTCTGTGTCCCCATGAACTGAATCTCCACCAGAACTGGTCATTTGAAATGAGAGTGGACGTCCTTGGCGTTCTTGCAGTAAGAGCCGATGTGCTGCTCTGTCCATTTCTTCTTGAGTCATATCTAGAGCTTCTTGCATTTCTCTTGAAGTGTATCTTACAAAGTCAGGATCACAGTATTTGCCAAGGCCTTGTTCCACTAATACCTGAAATTATATGGTAAGTTTATATTAATCCTCTATTAAAGAAAGTGTGATTTAAAAAATCATCAGAGTACTTACTCTGCCAACTAAACTTTCAGCTGAACCCACCACCTCAGGGAAGTTAGGTCTTCGATCAGCTGGACTACCAGGAAGTGAGTGTGATAAACGCTCAGTAGCCAGACTTCCATTAGATTCACCTGTTCGAGACACTGAAATTGGAAAATAGACAATTTTGAAAAAATTTAATTGCATTGCCTAAACAATACTTCAAAGAATAATAAGAGAGAATATTAGTGTTCATATTAGTGACATGCTAAATGCTGAAGGCACATAAATTGCATTATTATCCAGTGCAATGGTTAATTAATACAAATAACTGTCATGCTTTTATGGTCACATCCTAAAGCATATAATGAATATGAAAAAGTTAAAAACACATTCACAAGGGCAGGTGAGGAACAGTCATGCATTTCTCAATTGAAAAGCATTGCTGTGTTGCATTTTTACTCGAGGATGCAACCTTGAAAAGCAGAACTGTCACTTGAACTACTATCCATTGTACTGTGTATGCTTGCAGGAGAAAGGGCAGGGGGGGGATCTGACCTCTGCCGTGGAAGGAAGCCCTGTGAGTGAGGGGGGAGCGTCGCCCATGCACTTGTGTCAGCACTGGCACCACTGCATCAGGCACGAAGCTTGCCATTGCCACTGCCATAGCCTGTGCTTGAGCCATCTTCAATCCACTTGCAATGCGAGAGAAGCTGGGTGATGTTTCTCGGGTGTCTCGTCCCTCTCGCCCCATGCAGCCCAGACGGAACGAGCCCCCCCCAACCCCTCTTGGGACTCGCCGGGGAGGTGGCGTAGGGGGGGTCAGCTCAGGGCTGTATTCGTCCTGCAGACTGTAAGGCAGGAGGGGCCACGTATTACATGTTAGTAGGAGCTCCAGGCACCAGGGAAAGGAAACAAGCCACTCGCACGCAGCACACCATGCTCCTCACTATATCCCCCACTCCCGCTTACCGTAATTGTTGGGGTGAAGAAACTGGACCCCGCTGAGTTTGCTGAAATTTGCACAAGAGCAAAGGATAGTTGGAGATAACATTATGTGAAAACTATGTGAGCAATATAAGCTGTTCTAGTTATTACAGAGTTTGATTAAACAGTATGTTACTTTGGAAGTTCTTTATTGAACCATGATTGATTCCACGCTTCTTTACTTACTCTATCACTTGATATGGTCGATAGCCCTTCTCAGGATCACCATTGGAAACAGTCAGAGGTCGAAGAGGAATGGATTCTTCTTCCTTGGGCCCACCAACATCTTGCACTGACATAGCACTGAAACAAGTAGAAATTGTGGACCTTGTCCATGAAATTACTGTGTACTGATCAAGTTGTGTTGCATTGATTCAGTTGTGTTGGTTATGCCATAGCTTTCTTTGCTGTCTTTTACTCATGCTACTGTTATGGGAAATTGATCTGAAACACTCTGAATTTATAACAAGAGGGAACTAGGAATTCTGCAATGTCATATCATCCAATAATACTTATTTAGTAATATATATCACTCATTTGCTACAACTACTGCAAAATTATGATTTTGTGTATTTTGAGTTAATTGTGAGATGCAAATGTTCTGAAGCTCTTTTAATGTTATCATTATTCAACTCTATGGCTATGTGCTAACCGAACATACCCCTTAACCCATGACCACAAGACCTGGACACTGCTGGTTGGCCTTAGCTCGTAAGAGCTCTTGTGCCAAATGCATACATACATTATTCAACTCTACTTCAAAAACAATAAAAGAGAGAAAGAACTAGTGCTGCGCATCTACATTACATTCATGAACTTGAAATATCAAATGTGTCTTGTGAATACATCATTGTTGTAGCAAGGAGTAATATGTTTCAAGAGAATGGAGGAAAACCCTTAGCTTCTTAATTATTATTAATGTTTAACATTTATTTACTGAATATATTAATTAAAAAGTATAAAAATCATTATTCTTTGTATTACAGACATAACAATTAATGTAAACTTAAATTCTTATTTCATTCTTTGGTTGTGCAAAAATCTAATGCCTACATTATATTCATATTTTTTCACATACATTTTCAAGCATTACATTATATTTCCCAATAAGCCAAGAACACAAAGCACAGTACAGATTCTGCATATGCCTTGCAGAAAGTAACACTGTCATGGAGTCTCCTTGACACTTGTGACACTTAGAAAAACAATAATTTCGCTGAAGAAATTTCAGACAATAGTGAGCAACTGCATTTTTGCTTGAGACAATAAAAGAGGAAGGTACTAGGAAGAAGAATATTTTGAAGTAAAAATTGTAATGGAAATCTAAACACATTTCACCTGGCAGTATGACAGACTCCACCTCAGCAGCAGAGGGTTAATTCATTATTAGTATGGTAACCTGTATCAGACCAGCACTGAACTTTTCAGTATCTTTATATTATTGGCCTATAAAATATTTGTGTAAATTATTTGGAAGCATAGAAAAACTCTCTTCTGAGTTATGGGAAATTTTGTTAATTTACCTTGTTATATGCGGAACAAGAGCACTCTTCGTTATGCTTGTGATGTGATTCATGCCTTCTGTTACAGCTCTCTGAATTGAATTGTAAGGCAGATAATCTATTGAGTTGGTTGGAGATACCTGAAATAAGAATCAGTAGATCATAAAAATACAATTTTACCCTCTCTTTGGAAGTTTTGAAGACCATTAGTAGTTCTGAAAGCTAAACTTCAGCTTCAATTCATTTAAAGGAGTGCATTCTGACCACTGTACTATTCAACACTGTACTTCTTTCCTTTGCAACTTCCATAATTGTTCTAGAAATATCTTTCCAATTATTTGATTTTAATCAATTTGATAATCAATTCTCTATTGAGACCTGAGAAATCCTTTATGAGCAATCTTGAATTTATTTTTAATGGTTTATGTTTCATCAGATCTATTAGCATAACCTTTATAATTGCTTTACAACATTTTTTATTAATCTTGCAAGTTATAATTGAATTACAACAGAATTTTTTCTTAGATAATTTTCCACACCCAAAATTTCATTCTCATTCCCACAGAAGCTTCCCATTCACAATACAATACTGCAGATAATGAACATAGCTTCTTTTTTCAGGGATACAGTAGGTACTGCAGGTAATACATATAGCTTAACACATGTATTATATAACTGCATGACTGGTTTTGATTTTGATAATCTTGTTTTGGTGATTCACATATCCCACTTTTATTTATATTTAACCAACTTTCATTGTTAAGGATATTTCAACCATATTATCTTGTGATCAATTTTAGAAGTACATAAAATATTTTCCAGAAAATTTTTTGTATAAATTTTAATCGATTTTGGCATTATATTGAAAAGCTTAATAACAAACAATAGTGAAAACTTAATTATTGGTACATGTGGAGAAGCGTTTAATTTTAAGCTATTTAATGCTGTTTTTAACTAATTTTGTACAGAGGTGGGGTTATATATTTCAGTCAAAATTTACAAAAAAGTTTGATATATCTCTTCAAAACTATTTTTTCTATTAATACTCCTAAACTGTTAGTTTAACATAAAGTATATTAAATAATCCATATAGTCTACTTAAGTGCCCTAGCAAAACTCAATATGTGTATTATGTTGTCCTGTTGGTAAATCTATTGCAATGTAATTAGCATCAGGTTGCATTGGGTGCATGTACAGTACAATCTGAAATATCAATTGTGCTATTTCTGCATGCGGAACGAATTTAGGAAGCAAAGTGCAAATTAGTTCAGCATTCATGATGATCTCATGCCTTTTATTAAAATTATTTATTTAAGCTTATGCTAAAGAAAAAGTGAAAATATAAAAATTTAGCACAACAAATACTTCTATGATGCACAAATAAAATGAGAGTATCAACTCAATTGTATAGATCATGTACTTATGTAAAGCACTTTGTCGTGAAACTAGCATACACTTCTTTAGATGAAGCTGTGAACTACAAGCGTAATACATCTGGAACAGCTATGTGCTCTTTTGTATCAACTAGAACAATATTAAATTTGAATGCTATATACTACTATATTTGGTGGTTGTGTTCTTTAGAATAATTGTTACTAGTAAGTTAAAAGATGTAATGAAATAGTCAGTTATGCATTATTTTGGCAGATACCAGTATTTTAATGTTCTTTATAATGTGAATTATTTGTAACATAAGTGATGAGGAAGGAATAAGCAAAATGGAAATGATTTCTAAACAACTATTAATGATGCACCTATTAGATGAAACAGTGACAATGGACTAAAGAATGAAGCAAAGAAAACAAGAATTCTGGATTTTTATTAGGGCAGAAATGTGTATTGACTGGGTCAGTGGTATTACTTTAGTGAATATCTATACAAAAATGAGTCTATTATATTTGTTATTTCAAGTCAACAAAGTTGAATGTTACCTACACAAATCTCTTTCAAAATATCTTTTGTAAATCATAACATTATTTAAATCTCTGATAAAAAGTGCACACAGATAGTTTTATTCTTTGTCAATTATTTATGCATTCCAATTCTACTGCACTGATTTGAACTGAAGTGAACATGAATAGCTCAGTTGTCCATGCAAATCGTGCCTATCACTTCAAATGTAGTTAATCTAAGGTTTCTGACTTTCTTTAAAAGCTACCATGTGCACTAATATTGTATCATGCTTATACAATTTTCTTTCTATATGCCCTTTTTTCTTTTTCCCAACCTTCATATTTTTCTTGTAGTCTTTCATGCTTTTACTGACATATGTGCCTATATGCTTTAAGATCTATGTTGACTTTACATTTACTATGTATGTTCACATGTCCAGGATGATTCATTTCATTCACAATTTTCCATCAATGGGTTCATAACTAATTGCAAACAAATTATTCCTGGATTTCTCACAGGTGTCTGGTACTTCTAAAAATGCTTGCTACCAAGTACTACAGAGTGTTATGACTGAAGGAAGGGTGCTCCGCTGATCGACAATATGGTCCAGATACAGGACCTATGTTTTTTTGGACCCCAATCCATGGAATTAAAAAGTTAGCATTTTGTCACTGTGTGTGTGTCAAGAACATTTTCCCCCCTCATTAAGTGTAGAACACAGTGAAATGTATTACCTTAGGATCTGCTGATCTGCTGACCATGTTAGCTTTTCTAAACTAATAGATATATCTGAAAAAAGAGCTCTTTACCAGAGCATTTGCCAGCAAAATGTCCAAGGAGTTTTTTATCAATAAAATATTCAGAAAATATTGACGAAGAGTTTAGACGGAAGAAACTAATTTTCTTATACTGTAAATGCATGTACAGATTATTTACAAAAGCATACATTTTTTCTTTCAAAGCTGTATGGACTAGATGCTTTTTGCTCATGGAATTACAAAGACACTTAGTCTCATGAAAGATTCAATTTAACATTTTCAATGATATAAGTACACTATAATGTTCACAAATAATGTTCACATGTTCCTTGGCTTACTCTAGAATGATGACCTACAGATGTTAATATGGTTATCATATGTCTTTATATAGTATCTTTCAATTTTGCCACATTTCAAATATCAACATGAATATTTCCAAACGTTTGTTTATGTTCACAGTCAATGATCACAGCACATTGAGTTGTCAAATAAACAGACTTTTGTGTATTTTCTTGTAAATATGGTTTAAATTATTTCACTTCATTTCAAAATTTTCTCATATATAATTATTTTGCTGTTATTCACATTAATATCATTACCCAGAATGATCAGAATACATTTTTATAACTTGAAGTCAAAGATCAAGATTTAACAATGACACTTACTTTTAATGAACGGATGTAATTTAACTTTGTGTGAGGAATTTGTTATTAGGAAGATTCTGGATTTTGACTCCTAAAATTGTTTTAATTATTACATATAAAATCATACCCAATTAACAGTTATATCATGAAACATTTTTAAAACGACCTAAAAATTGGATAAAATATTAATTTTCTTATAGAAATTTTGTACAAATAGTGTACCCTAAAAGGGTGGATATTTCTAGTCTGAAGTAGGTCAAGAAGAAAATTTAATATATGCGAGCAAATGCTCATAATGTATCTGCAATAGAGTTTAAATAAAATTAATGGTGAAATTATAATTTATTATTTCTATTTAAAAAAATTAGTCAATGGTAAATGAATCGGAAGCTACTTCAGGCTGGGAAATTTTTTGCCTACAAATGACGCTCAAAGGGGTATGTAATATTTCTATTGAACTTAGTCAATAAGCATGGTGTTCATATGTACCTTTTTATGTCTTCGCAAGTTGTTACATAGTATACATAAAAACTACAAAACACATTTTTTATGATATTAAAATTAATTATATCTTCCCATATCATTTTGTACTCAATCAGATAATAGTCATTATTATGCAATTCAATCCTTATGTCAAATACCACAATTTTTGGAAACCTGAACTAGCACATAAAAATAAAATTATGATTTTTTTTTTAAATTACTTAAAATGGAGAGAGATAGTTCTGTAATTCAAGACAAATATTAAAGATTTATGTACAAATTAAAGAGTGGTTACATCACCACAAGTTAAGAATATCTATGAAAAATATCATGTCATCAAAATCCAGACTCTGATAAGAACAATATGTAAAGTAATATTCACTGTTCAGATAAACATGCTCTTTGATCATTGTGCTAATGTTGTCAGCACAAAATTATGGACATTTTGGCCCACATTATTAAATCTCATTTACTCTCCATAATGTGTCATCTCATTTGTTATCGATTGGATACTGATGTCTATTTATTTGGCTTGTTAACTGGAGCATTGATTATCATTAACTTAGCAATAAAATTTGTTCATTAATTTAATTTAAAAGTTATAATTAGGGAACAAATTTTCATGTTTTTACATGTTTTTAAAGTTACCTGCATTCAATTATATTTTTTAGAGTTTACAAGACATTCTGAATTATTAGAATTATTATTTTATAATTTTTATTTTAAATATTTTGGTATAATTATTGGTATTATTTTACCTATTACTACAGATATCATTGCATGTATTCATATCATGTATTCTGAGTCGGGGTGAGCAGATGTTTATGAAGAAGTAATTTATACCAAGTGATTCCTCATGTTTCAAACAGCAGATTTGCAACTCTATCAAAAACTAAGAAATTTGTTTTACAGATCATTGTCTTATTGCGTTGTTGAAGTTGGGAGGTGGTATGTTCTCCTCAACACCCTACCCCCCTTCTCTAAATTCCATCACTAGCTACATGGCACTACTATTCACTTTAGTACCAACTCCTCATAAACCACATTATAAATACGTCTATATTTTGTATTTCGATTAAAACTTTTATGTATGGTGATGTCTATGGTAAAATTACTTCTGTAGAGATAGAAATTTCTTTCTGACATTCCGAATCCATACTAAGATCTGATTGGTGAGATTTGTGTTCTAAAAATGCTAGTTTAGAGTGATTTTTAACACTATAATGGATTTTTATTTCTCATATTTTCTATTTTTTGTCATATATTTTGGAAAATATAAATACATATACAGTGAAACTCCGTTTATACATTGCCCTTTTTTCTTTAAGTCCCAGATAAATTCGTATAACTCCCGCACCAAATTATTTCAATTATGCATTTTACATTTTTCACACTTATACGTTCATAATAAAAGTCCATTTTAAGACCGTATAATGTTCAAATTATTCCGGTGAGGTGCGGGGCGACCTCCACATCACGGGAGACTTCTTCGATGATGGCCTTCGGCCGACGGTATTTTTTCCAAGCTAACCAGTGTTGTAATAAGTGGCTCTGAGGCTCTGCGTTAAACTCAAAGTACAGTTCATCTTCTATCGGTTTTTGCGTCAGCGATATTATACGAAAAAGGGCGGTAGATAAAGGCAATCCCTTTCAATATCAGACAAAATAAATATTATAAAAGTTGTTAGAGCGGCAATAAAAAAATTGATATTGCTAAAAAACTGGTAAAACAATGGTGTAAAAATACTGAGTTTTTATTTTGCTCATAATAATCAATTTCAGTTATGTGTTATTCTCACTTACACACTTTTTCCCTTCAGTCTCCTGAGAAACGTACGGTATAAGTGAAGTTTTTACTATATATACACATTTTGTGCTTTTTATTACAACAAATTCCATTCCCTGGTTATAATGCATGAAGATTTTGTATTTTTTCTTTATTAATGGTGATTGCATAAACATCAAGTTCATTAGTGATTAAGTTATTTGAAGTACAAGTTTTAGAAAATTAGTTTAATCACTTGCACTATTTGCTACCTGTTTTCAAGTGTGTTAAAAAATATATTCAAGCGACTTAGAGTCGTAAAAAGGTATTAGATGAAGAGTAAAAATATAAAACCTTTAAAAGTATGAAATTATGCTAGGAGGTATAGCCCCTGCATCAAGCTAAATAAAGGGCAACTGCATTTAGTTGCTTTTTATAACAGTAAGTTGGTTACATGTCACAGTTGAAGCTTTTGCACTTAAAAGGCGTAGCAAATAACATTGTTCAAATAATGCGATTAAATAAATTCGTGATTTTAATCCCTCAAGACCTATAAGAAAATTCTACACATAATGCAATTGACATTTTTGGGGTCTTGGAACTATTATATTATTAATTTTGAAGTTTCCCAATCTATTCTCTGTTGTTAATTGAGATTATAGAAGCAGGATTCCACAAAATCTAGGCCTTGCCTCTTAATGAGCCTTAAAGTATCCTTCATTGTGTACAGACTATCTTCTCTTCCCAGGACAATCCTATTTGTCATTGAATATCGTGTTGGAAACTTCTGGACCACAAGTAATGGCAAATCGTGTCAATGCTTCTGCAATTCTGCCAGACAGTTTTTAGTCAGCTAAAAAACTGATGATTGACAACATTCAACAATTCAACAATGTTCAACATTAATTTAATAGCAGGATATTGTGTAAAATTTAAAATTGGGGAGATAAAATCTTCCGTCCGCTTTAAAGTATCATTAATTTTTTCAAAACAGCATTACATTTTTTATCGTAAGCTCTAATTCGATAATGAACTAGCCATGTAAGCTTTTAAAATCCATGAACAAAAAATAGTTTTACAAATGTGTAATTTCTTATGTATAGTTAGGCATTGTTTTATTTTGTTGTTTTGTTCAACATTGTTGCTTCTGCTTATTGGAGCTGTTATACTGCTTATTTAACAGAATTGCAAAAGTGCCATTGTTGTGTCCTTAATATATTCCAGGTCAATAGAGGTTTTTAATTTTTTAAAATTTATTTATTTATTTATTTATTTAACTTAGAGTATGCAGGAGAACTAGAGTACCAGACAATGAAGTAATGCAGAAAACTACTACTCTATAATATTTTAAATTATTTTTGAATCTTCAATATCTACTTCAGTGAAAAGCATTGTTTCCAAGTTACAATGCAAAGTTTAATTTTTCTACGTCTTAAAATTGATGACTAATTTATTTCTTATAATTGATAATTGATTAGATATTAGTTTCTAATGCTTAACTAAATTTAAGATCTCTTCAAAGAGACAATTCAGTACTTATTCAAGTGTATCCATTTATATCTGCACTACCATTGAACTTCTTATCACATTTCAAAAATCTATTTACATTTTATGCTTCTAGCAACTCAATTTTTACAAGCAAATGCTACATCATGCAAACAACAGACTGACTACCTTTCTAAGATTTCTGCCCGGTACATCCAAGTGATTCATCTGTGGAAGAAAGTAATCAATTCTGAACCAGGAAATTTTGTGTTTCTATGGCAGTGCGACAATGTGCTCACAGGTGGAGTTGCACAGTAGGATAATAGTCTGTCTAAGCACTCAAAATCTCACTTAGCTCTGACTCTAGGAAAAACATTGATGGCAGCAAAATGTAATGAGGACTGAGTTTCCAAGATGTTGATTAAATGTTGACATTCATGCAACATGGAAGCAAAAAGCGTAGGGGTGAGATGAACGTGGACTGTTGGAAAAGGAGGAGGAACTGCGAGACATTCTATGAAACATATTCAGTCAAAGCATTAAAACAATTATTCTACTGCCTGCACAACTTTATGTACAGTCAATAAATTTACTGAACCTTGCTCAGAGAAAGGTAGTATGGAAACAAGAAATTAGAGAAAATCGAAGAAATTAGTGGCAAAGGTTGGGAAAAATAAACAGAGATTTTTTCTGTTCTGTAAAGACAATAGCTGGAGAAAGAACATGATGGACTGAATGAAAATGGTATTTTGGAGAATTTTGGAGAATATGAATTCTACGTTGTCCTTCACAGGTGCCCAGATAGAGGATCAAATCAAGATATTTTTTTCACTGTTTAAATAATAGTTTTATGGTTTTATATTTCTTGTCAATAAATCAGGATCTTACTGCTTCTTCTAAAATCATGACATTAATAAAAACGATGACAAATTTAAATGGTGATGTTACAAAATAGTAACATCACCATTTAAAATTTTAACAGGGAAAAGAAAACACAAACAAAAACAAGGGAAAGGGATAAATTGTTCCATATATTTCAAGAAAGATTCTACGTGATTATCTTAATATCACATTTTACTGTTCTCTTTCAGTTGAAATGAATGTGTGCTCTGAGAAAATTCTCCAGTGTTATCAACTAGTTTTGCTAATTAGATTGAAAGCAAGTTTAGTGATACTTTTCACTTTCTCACCTTTGTACAATAAAAGTATTGAAATCGTGTGCAGGAAAACAATGATTTTTCATCAGAAAAGCTCTTATTGTTAAGCTCTCATAATGAAAAAGTGATGTTAATGATGTGCTCTGATAATGAAAAATTCTGTGTATTCAGATTCCATGTTCTGTGGGTCCTTGATATCACAAACACAATTGACAGCAAAACATCTGTCTGTCTTTGGCCCTCTGAGTTTGAAATGGATTGTTTCTTTTTCGTGGGTACTTTACTTGAAGCCTCAACAACATTTTCAAAATATTCTCAAAAATGGCATCAAATTTGTTGATTAAAATTTGTTCTCAGATAGACTACAGTATACTTAAAAGAATGGCGCAGGTCTCATTTTTATCGAAATCCCCAGTTTTTTGAAATTGCAAAAGTTCTAAATTTTGACCATGTTTTCCTATAATTACAATATTAAAGATAGAGATTTTTTCCTTAATGAAATCTGTTTGAAGGCAGATCTTGAAAGAAGATCTTGTACAATTTTTAGAAAATTTATTAGTTTTTATATAATTTTGTGTGAAATGTAGGCAATTTTTAAACAATTATTTCTCAAAATGGTTCCCAATTTTTGCTTCAAATGTTCTCCTCATACGTATTAAAACACAGTAAGAAAAAAATTGTGGCAGATCTATTTTCAGGGAACTCTGAATATTTGAAAATTTATCATTGCAAAAGTACAATATTAATGATTGAGATATTTTTCTTGAAGAAAATATGTTCTGAAAATCAGATCTTTAGAATAGGTCAAGTACAATTATTTGAAAAAAATAGTAGTTTTCATATAATTTCTGCTTGAAGTTAAAGTAAATTACTAAAGAAAAAACAAACCATTTTCTCAAAGAAACCCTTAACATTTTTTTATTTAACTGTTTTGCACTGATAGAAACAAGAGACACCTAAAAGAATGGCATAGGTCTCTTTTTCATTTAACTCTCTGAATTTTTTAAAACAGCAAAAGTTAGAAATAATACAAGAAAATATATGCTGTTGTAGCATCACTAGTTTTTCTTCCTTTTCATTTTCATTTTCCCTCAGCTGTACATAGTATTGAGGAAAAATATTGGATTTAGCTAAAAATTCAAAATCTAGATTCTTTTTGGTAGTAAAATTTGTATTATTGGCCCTTAAGAAAAGCGATTTTTACCATTATGTTTGGATGGATGGATAGATGGATAGATGGATGGATAGATGTGCGTCATGCATAATTTGAGCACATCAAAAGCTTCTGACTTGGTATACATTTCAGAAATGTTCTATTAGATCAAAGATCATTAAGTTAGTATAATTTTTGGGGATACTTCATATACTTTTTGAAAATTCTCAAAAAGGCTTCAAATTTTGTTTTTAATTTTTTTGCTCAAAAGAAGACAGTGCACTTGTAATTATGGTAAAAGGCTAATTTTCATTAAAACCCTGAATTTTTTTAAATTGCAGAAACTTAATTTTTTTCAAATCTGACATTTTAAAAACTTGTGTTACTGAAGCTTGAGATTCTTAATACAATCCATTCTTCAATCTTAGGTATTTAAATAATTTTATGTGGAGTTTTTCATAATATTATTAATTTGCACATAATTTTGTGTCAAATCGTGACACGATATGTAAATATTATATTCTACATTTGTTGGAGGATTAAATATTTTCAGAATTTTATTTGTTAATAAGTGTAAGGATAAATATATTTAAGCTGTCACTTTCAAGTAATTCATAAAGTTAGGAGGAAACAGTTTAGTATGCCACGTCTCATTTATGTAAAGGAAGAACTCTTGTTATGAATGTAAAAGAAATGGAAGGTGATGAGAACTGAGGTACCAGTCTAGTACAAAATAATGTAAAATTTAAATCTCATGAGGGAACATTAATCTTGAAAATTTACCGACATTTTTGTTTCAAACTCACTAATAGAAAATTTGATGAAACTTGGAAATATTTGAAGGTAGATTGCATTAATGGGAATGAATTCTAGAGCGATGATGTAATGTATACACACCAAATTTATTTTCTGCTTGTGAAGTCTTGGCTGTTACCTCTCAGTTCATGTTATGTATGGTAATTCTTATAATGCAGTAAGTCATCTGACTAAACTGACAAAGAACAAAATAACTGAAATCTAGTAATAGTTATTCCTGAGAAAAAATGTAATTAAATGTGTGTTGAATGTTCTCATTATAATATTGCAAAATTGATTTTTAATTAATTTACCATTTATATAATTTTGGGCACCTGTTATGTGTAGTTATATGTCATGTTTTGTATTTCTAATTTCTCAGTTGTTGTGAGACAAGGTGTTGTGTGTTGCCTAACACAAAAATAGGATCAATGTTGTTTTCTTTGTATGTCATCTCATTTGTTTAATTTTCAGTAACTCTTAGAATGATGGAGTTGGCTTCCAAGGGAACTGCCATGGTTGTAACTGTTTTACTGTGAATTCAATGAGCATTTCCAGCTGAAGATAGCAAATTTTATAGGCCATGCAACCAGACTTAGGTTGAAAAATGTGTTTTGTTGTGCAGTAAATCTCTTACTCATCAATTTGTGTTGGTTTCTTCTCTGATTCAGTCAAGCTTGTTGCTTCCCAAGTACAATGGTCTGATAACTACTAAAAATAATGAATAGTTACATCATCTCACTTAAGAGTTAGAATTTTAGATAAAGTACATGACAAATTTATGATATGTAGGAAGGGAAGTAAAACTATGTCAAAATAACAGCAATCAGTATGATTTTTTTAAAGTGTACTAATCAGTAAATCATTCATTATAATATTAAGTTATACACTCTCACTAATATGGTTGGCAATGTCTTAGTACCATATTATTTAAAAATGTTCATTGACCCATCTATCATGTTCTAAAAATATTTCTCTCTCAATTCAATATTAACTTATTTGAAGAAAGAAGTATAAAAAAAGAAAAATCATGCAGAGACTAATGTTACAAAATGAATTTAGTTATTTTGAATAAAAATTGAAAGAATAAAATTTAATTTCTTAATCTGTTTACAAAAAAATTAATTAAATAGCCAGATGCTAACAGAGAACTTTTTGACTACTAAAAGAAACTGATTTGAGACTGGAAGGACAAGTTTGAAATGCTGTTTAATTAATTTTTTTCTTCTTTTTTTTTTTCATTAATACACGTATATGAATTTGACTTCTATAATGGAATGATCTTAAACGATTTCCATAAATCTGTAAGAATAATAAATCAAAAAATTTGAAATACAGTCAGATTTCCATATATCAAATCTGATGTTGTCTTCAATAACAATCTAAATATAGAAACTTTGATACACAGAAATAATTATGAAATGTTTGCATATGTTTTAAACAATTTTAGAAATTTTGGGTGAAATGGAATATTCAACAATAAATAATTAACAAATATTTTAATTATTCATACCACATACTTATGTACAGTAACATGAAATTAGTAATACATAGTACCTGACCAAATCATTAAACTGAAATTAAAAAGAAATCGAATGTCTTGTTGCACATATTTTGCACTCAGCTCAGAATACTGTTCACACACTTGATAACCCAGTGAAACGTTTCATCTGAAACATTTCCTCTCAATCAAAAACCCTACTGATTTGTTGAACACAATTGATAGTATGTAGTGTACATTTTTATTTCATATAAAACTAAAATAGTCAAGTCAGAAAATGAGTTCAATATATAGAAATGTTTTCAAATGGAATTTTCAAGGAACAGAAAAATAATTCAATTTGTAGCAAATTTTGATATATAGAAGTTTGATATATGGATGTCCTGCTGTATAGTGAGATAGATTCAGTAGAACTTTGTTCTAAACTTTGTTTTGAATTTTTTACAAATTATATGAAACAAATTGTTTAAATTTTGAGGAGAGATGTTTTTAGAAGTTTAATTTTTCCATTTCCTACTCTAATAGTTTAATAAAATATAATATTTGGTCTTTCTATATTATTTGCATTGAAATTTCATTTCGTTGTCAAAGTAAAATTAATCACAATTCACGTTTAATGTGAACCATAAATGTAACACCTATGAAAGATCATGCAATTTTACCTACCTTAATCTGAGTTGAGTTTACTTTAAGAGAACGGGCTCGGTGAAAGCCTCCATGTCCTCTACGCATGGAAGACCAAACACTCCCGAAAAGAGAGTGATTACGCTGGAATTTCAAAAAAAGGGTTATGAAACTGAAGTGAAAATCAGGTAAAAATTGTTTGATACATGGCTGTTACAATATTGGTACTACAAACATACTGATTTTAAAATGTAATTACTAAAGTAGTGTTAATTTTACAAGAGTTTTACATACCCTATGCATTGGTTCTGGATTGTCATCAATTAATTCTTCAAGATTTCCTGAAATTGCTCTCTTTAATTCAGGCCCTGCATCATGCAAAGTTCGAAGTCCAGCCTAAAATTAAAAAAAAAAATAGTTAGAAATTAATTTGCTGTGCCTTCTCAGAAACTAGACATTTTCTTCGGAATTTAATTACCTGAAGAGTAACAGTGTTATGAGATTCTTTATCTCCATCTTTCAGTTCTTGCTCTTTCCTCTTTTTAAAACGTCTGAAATAATCTTGAATGAGGAATGTAGCATAAAATTTACCCACTGTTACTTCATCATCAACTGTAATGAATAGATATTGTTAAATTTGAAAATATCTTTCAATTACACTGTTGTGTACCATGCACAATAGTTTTCCTTCCCTCTTTGAGGACTTTTTTTTACCTCCTGGTGGTGGTACTACTTGATCAAGAAGTTTAGGACTTGTTCGTTTCCAGATTTTCTTGATAACTGCTCTCAATTCTGAATTTGCATCATCTATATTTCCTTCAGTTTTTATTCTCAATGATGTACGAACAACGGCAAATAATGTTGCATTAAATAGGACAGTGCCATCACTGTTTAGAGGCATATTCATAGATACAAGTCTCTGCAAAAGCACAAAAACTGATGTAATACTATTTAAAGATAAAATTGTTTTAATTCAAGCATATAAAGTAAAAAGATCATTTAAATATTACAAACATACATACATTCATTTATACAAACATTTATATAACTTAACATTTATATATTCATACAAACATTTATATAACTTAAATATTTAATGTACCTTACAAGCAACTCTGTGAGGACAGAGTTTACCAAAACCTAAAGGTGGAGAAATCTTTCGTAATAGAGTTACTACATCCAAATGCTTTATTCGCCCTTTAGCATCTGGATCATATTCACTCCATAAGCGAATGAACTCATCCAAATGATGTGGGCCCAGAATTGACCAGTCTCTTGTAAGGTAATCAAAATTATCCATGATGACAGCAACAAATAAATTAATGATCTGAAACCAAAAGAATATTGAATTGTCTGAATTGTATTTTAAACAGTACTATTTCAATGGAATTTTTGAAATAGGAAACCATCTCAATGGTTGCAGAATATGTATGAAAATCATCACATTTATCAAGTGTTTCACTAAAAATTTCCTCTCATTAGCTTTCCCTTAAGTTAGTTCTGCTTAGTTTCAAAAGTATTTAGATTAAAATTTATGTGATTTTCAGGATAAAAGTGTATAAATTATATATTCTTCCTTAATTTCCTTACATTCAAAGAGCTGCGACTATTCAAATAAGAGTATATACATTTTGGTTTTGCTCAAATAAAAAGTAGAAAGTTCAGAAATCTAAATGTTAGTATGAATGTAATAGGATATTGATATTAGTTTCCAAAAGTTATTGTTAACATTTGTAATAAAAATTTCAACATTTTGATAGTTAATACTAAAATACTGGCATTTAAAATATTGACATTATTTTAACTTTCACTTAAAATAACATAACTTGACACTTAAAATAATGATATTATTAATGATTTGATGAATTATTGGTTTTACAAGAAAGAGAGAAACATTCTCATACATACAAGAAAAGAACAAAGTACGTAAAATGATATGAAGTAAATGTAGGCAATATCTGAACCACAAATATTGGCAGGATCTTCATCAGATTTTTTGTCACATTTCACGTTATCAATAGCTGCACATGCCAACATAATTTCTTGCCATGCCTCTCCTGAAAGTATATCAAGTTTGGAGAATTAATTTAATTTTTTTGTATAATTAATATTTGAACATTACTCTAAGTAAATAATTTTACCTGTTGCTGAACGGAAGAGTACAAGCACTGCTTGTGGAAAAGTTTGGAAATTATTATTACGATGTATTGCTGTTTCTTCATCTAGAGCAATTTTTCCAAAGAGCTGTAATAACACGTCAGAATTAATAATTTTTAATTATTTAGGGGTAATGAGAGATATTTAAGGATATTTAGAAAATTACCTGCATTCCAATAACAGCATAAATGAAGAAAAGCATAACAATAAGAAGAGCAACATAAGGTAGAGCTTGGAAAGACTTAATGAATGTCCATAGGAGAGTTCGTATACCTTCCCCTCGACTGAGCAATTTAACTAATCTCATAACTCTGAATAATCGGAAGAAGTTAATTGATATCATTGTTGATCCAGGCTGTAAAACAAAATGAAAAAGCATACCAATTAAAAATTTGTATTGACAATTTAAATCAATGACAATATTTTAAAGACTTTTTGATTGGAACAGGTCATGAAATTTATATTTTAACACAGTAGTGTACATGTGAAAGCTAATTGAATGGAATTGCTCAATCCCATATAACTGAAATTCTTTTTAAAGATATTTCTTTAGAGTTGTTGGCAAATTTGTAAATTTTTTGAAAATTTATTCCAACAAAGTTAAAAGATATTAAAGATTAAATTCATGAAGATTCATTGAAAATGAAATCGAAGCCAAAACTGTACTTTTTGATTTAAATAAGAAAGAAGCAAGTGCCATATTGGTAAACTTCTATAAATAATATTAAATTTAGACCTCAACATCATAAAAAAATTTCTCAATATTTCTAATGAAAATTACATATTTATCAAAGCATTGCTGGTCAAAAAGACCCTAAGTTGGCTCTTCATTTATTCAAATACCCTTTATCCTCTTATTGTACAAAGTGCTGTTACGAATCTTAAGTGATTTTAAAAATTCATTTTATATTTATTTCTAACCGATAAGCTTCTTGTTTACCATATACATAATTTTATAGAATTTATTCAATGTATTGGAAATTAAATTAAACTGGAGAAGAAAGAATCACTTCAATGGTACTATTAGGTTAAAAAAACTATACAGATTATATTGGGATCGTAATTAAACAGTAACTTCTGTTCTCAATAAGAAAACCAAATAGTGTCCTAAATAAGTTCAACAGAAACAAAATTGATGTCATAAGTCTTTAGTTAACAGATAATATTACATGATTTAAGACTTATGGCATCAATATCACAAGTATTTAGGGGTGTGTATGTGCATTGTGTATCATACACACATAAATGCATTATGATACTCTGTGTCATATGCACACTTGCATTGATATATAGAAGTCATTATGTTTCAATCATATCCAATCCCAATGCTATTCATGCTTTCATGCTTTTTTATCATTCTAATAAATTTGCAGTCTGTAAATCCTTGCAATATTAGAGAACCTGTGCGCAGCTGTATGGAGTATAATATAATGTTTTACATTAAATTATAACGTATAACACTGTACTGAACATACTCACACCTGAGCTTCATAAAATAATGTCTCTTAAAAAAATTATCTGATTGTTGTATGAAACTAATACTTCCTACCATTTCAAACCATGCAGTTATTGCAACACACACATATATATAGAGATCCTTTGCACACAAACATTGAATAATATTAAAATGCCATGCAATGCAAAATTTTCAACTGCATACAAAATTCAGAACTTAAAATTACATAGAACATACATACAAAATGACCATTTTACACATCCATCAAATCAAAGCATCTCAAGACAATGGTACTTAAATTCAGTCCTTATGGAAGATGAACATACTACCAATGAATATAACTCAATTAATGATATCTCACAAAAAGTAAGTTTGCATATGACAAATCCTTTCAATTAAAACTAGTAAGTAGTTAAAAGTACTCCAAGAAATTCATTATGTATAAATAATGAGAAACTGTATTTACTACAGAAAATGGACTTTCAACACATAATATTCAAGAATCTTATCATAAATAAAGATGAAGATTTTCATGAAAATCTCCTGAAAGTTTTGTAATTATTTCCTTCATAAAGAGGGAACAAATACAGAAATAAGAAACAAAATGTTAACAAGAGTAAAAAAAATCTACAAAGTAGTACTATTGAATATTATTAGAACTAATAAATCAGTGGTATGGTCTACAACCTGGAAAAAGCAAGGCAATCGGTTTCAAGCTACAAAGTAATATTTTAACTGATACTAAAAGTATGTAGAATTAGAAGATCAAATATTACGTACATTGTATATACATTACATTCATAATGAAATTAGACATTCTTTCAGTTGATAACTTAAGCTTTCAAAGAGAAGCTTTTCTAGGATACTCAAATGATCCAAAAAGAGGGAAAGAATTATGATACATTCTAATGTTAAATTCTCCACAAATATGTATAATATTGGAGTCAAGTCATTTGGAAAATTTTTATTCAAGGTAAATTCTAATTTTTAGAAATAAGTTTAATAAATTCAAAAACAAAAATAAACAAAACAGAATTTCACCTCATAGAATCCTCTTAATCTCAAGAACCTAATGAAACTCTGAGAGTTTTATAATTAATTAAATTTTACACATTTCAGAGAATTTAAACATTAGCACAAAATGTTACACATAATCAATATTCTCCGTATGTAATATCTAAAATCCACTGATTTCAAACCTTTTCTACTAGGTGAAACAATGTAGCTACATGAAAACTGAAAATTCTGTGGCATTTTCGACATGCATATGTATTCTATAACATGAGAATGCTACACTAGCAATAAGGATAGAAAAAGATAGAGACAGAACATTACACTGAAACTATCATGCGGTTCAACAAATGCCACTATATTGGAGCCAACATCCAAATATGATTGGGCATTCACAGATATAGAACCTAACTCTCAGAAATAATTTAAAATAGATAAGTTAATTTATTTATTAGAAGACAATCTTTTGTATTCTCATGAGTTGGTCTGTGGTAAAGAATCAGGTTTCTTTAAGAAAGAATTTATGCTCAACTCCATTTCATTACAGTAGAATTTATAAATTTAGGATGAGCAGTTTTAATTAAATATTTATAGTATTTTTAAATGAAAATGTATTCATTATTACTCTAGTGTAATCTAAGAACATGGAACACTCGGAACTGTTTAATTATCAATTTTAAATACAGTTTACAATATTTTAATTAGTTTTTAAATTTCAATCATATGCATTATAATGAGATATTCATCTAAATTCAAAAGTAAGTTTATTCAAAATATTCTGCCTACACCAGTACAGATCTATTGTTGTTCAATATTCAGTTTAATACATCCTTACATAGGTGACAGTGTTATCCTTGTTCCTATCATAATAAAAACAAGTTCCTGTATTTAGGTAGATCTGTGCCAGGAGATTCTTATGAAAGAGAGTTAGCTTCCTGCTTTCCCCCTCATGTCTATTTTACAGTCATACGCAACATGAATGCGACTGACTGCAATAATCACAAACCTTAAACCTCGTAGGAGTCTGCAATGATGAGACATGGAAGGAAAGATTTTTGTTAGTGATTCAGTTTTTTTAAAGATTTTGAAAGTCAGCAATATTCACAGTGTTTTGTGTTTGTAAAGTTTTCTTGGATGTTGTATACCAGTTAGTCAATAGTTTGCGTTTAAAGTCATCTACAAGATTGTCTAACAATGCTACATTTTCATCTAATGAAAATCAGAAAACAACATCCAACTACACTTCACAATAAATATCGAATAAATATTACATGTAAAATTGTTACTGAACAAAATAATTAGCTGTATATAATGAATTCTATGTTTTTGTTGATTAAAAGCTAACTACATGCATCTATGCTTCCTAAAGTAAATACGTATTACTTCACACATATCTTATAAATATGAATGAAAATTTCAAAATATTATTCAAGATACTAAATGAAAGTAATCCATATTGCTCCTGATAGCAAGCCAATATATTCTCATGACTTTATATTTTTGATATTGTATTATATTTTATTCAGGGTACAAATGACAATAATGCACTTTTATGGCAAAGATTGACTTATTGTTCTTGAATTTTTTGTGTATCAAGCAATCAAAATACAAATAAAAATTTCACATGAAAATAAATACAAAGTTTTGAACTATTTTATCATTATAATTTTCAAGTTAAAAGTATTACAAACCAAAAGTAATGAATTTAGAAATAACATGATTGTAGATGTGAACGTAAATTTTGGAAATATGATTTATTGTGTTTTTAATTTTATGTATGTACACCTTCAGAACAGTGCTGTCCTTATTAGTTAGAAATAATAATACTTTTTAATTTTTTTTTTTGGTTTGGGACACAAAGAACTTGCTATACAAGAAATATTTTATTAAATGGAACATGTTTCACTAATAAATAAACTGACACAATTTTCAAAATAAGTAACAATCTTTTAATGTATAATCTGATTTGTCATACTGTATATTATTTACTCCATATATACAAATAATTAGTAGAAGTAAACTTATGAATTAATTTACAGCTACAGAAATGTTACTACAATGAGAATTCGTAATACATTTTTCAAATACAGGGAGACATATTAATATAAAATGTGATTTTCTTTAAAAAGGTAATTGAAACAAAGCTTATTTATTTGTATAAATACAGAGTATTCTGATCAAATTAAATAAAGTCGTGAATTGGTTCCTATTCTTCACTTTTGTCTTCAAGGAAGATATTTTTTAGGATTACTGTTTAATCATTCTTGTAATGGACCAGCTCTTTTCTTTATTATGAATTTAACTATTTTAAAATGTTATGTTTCAAAAAAAGAATTGTTTGTGCAGACACTTTTTACATTGTGAAGATGCTCTAATATCCGTATCCAAATGCAATTAAATAGTATTTCTTTATGGTTTACAAATATTTACTTGACTGAATTAGCTAATTCCAACTAATTCTAAATCAACTTGTTACATATTTTGTCATTATGTTTCTCTCCTCTTGTGTTTGTTTGGTAGTTTATTCTTCTAATTGATTTGTACAATTCTTGGTTTTCTTTTATAAGAAATTCAATTTTTTTAATACATTATCTATATTAAAAAAAATATTTCTAAGTGATGAAAGCAATTTTAATATTCTTATTTCAGTTTCACCCAACAAATGTCATGATTGTTAAATATTGCATAATTTATCCAAAACTTAAAAGCAGTGTTTATATAAATGAGAATATAGAACAAATTATATACAATTCAAACTTATTCCTCTTCAATAATTTCCCTTGAAATATTCTTTTGAGAGAGTGCACTTCATATTTTAGGTGTCAGTGAATTCATAAAACCAGTAGTGAGGACAAAAACACAAAATAAATTAGAGAAGCAAAATAGTTGAGATACAGAAAAGTTATTTTACTTTATTTATTTCATCTAGAGTATTTTGAGGCACATTTCTATCAAATTAATGTCTGTATGTATTTTAAGGCAGAACGTTTCTCTATTTTTCCACATATCAAAAATGATATTGTAAATAAAATTTATTTTAAAATTTTTCCAAGTCTGTCTTTAGTTATTAGAATATTGAATTACTCTAGATGTAAATTTTAAGACCATACCCACATCACCACATACAAAAATACACAACATAGAATAATGCAATGCACTCCTATTCTGAGGACACACACTCAACATCTCTATACATCACATGCTTTACACTTTTCCCACCAAAAATACACACTGGAAACACACCATGCATTTACATGCATTACTGAACTGGCCTTGTACACCCATGTCCAAATAATACCAACATTCCTCAACTTATCATCATGACGATAAAATATAATTGCAGCAAACTACCATATATGTAACATAATATAGTAAAACATAGAACAACTGATAAACATGAACATTATTACATCTTGAGATATTTTTTTTCTAGATTCTTCAACTAAAAGACACATAAAAATAACTGATTTCTATTTCACAATTTAGAATATTTTGCTCTGTATGAGAACAACCATGCATTAAATCCACCAAAAATATGAAAATTCTAGAATTTCATAACATAGCTTCAAGAACAGTCACAAGTGCACAGATAGATCATTGGAAAGATTTCAATATTGGTACACAATTTATATTAAGAAGAAAACTTGAAATGTAGGAAGTACCTCATATTTTTTGTTACTAGATATATTATTTCATGTGGTTCAGTACATGATATGAGCTAAAAAATTGATTTCCCATTTTAAAGTAAACATTGTAGCATGTATTTTTTTTTTAACAAAAGGTTTTTGCCCTAGATGCCCCCTTATTGCCCTTGATGTCAGAAAGACTTATATTAAACTTTCACATAACTTAATTGAATGATGGGTTGGGATTTAGGATAATGGGAATGAAAAAGTGTTTATAAAAAAATTTATCCCATAGAACCAGATATACAGAAAAATGTAAATGTAAAAATATTTCATTTCCTAAGCATTATACACATTTATTCAAGTATGTGTGTGGTTTCTTTTTCAGAAAGAGATCTTTTCATTCCATTTCTTTTCTCCTCTTTTTTTAATGTAATAACATTACTGTGCTTGGACATGCCTGTACAAGGCTCCTACCAAAGTCACTCTCGCCAGCCCCAGAACACATCACAACCTGTCAGTGTCCATATGGAAATATCCCCAAGCAACCCTCTGATAATGGACTTGCCACGTCATACTTCTTGGAAAGCTCACTGAAAACTTGAGTAGAAACCAACATTGATACAGTATTCTGAAAACTGGAGCAACAATGTAATGCAGTTGTATTAATAACCAAAGGTACTGAAGCTATTTAATGTGCCAAAGTAAACACATTTACAAAATAAATATATTTCTTGATATTTTATCATACTATAATCTTGAAATTTATAAAATTTCTGAAATCAAGTATTTATTTTTAATTTATCTTAATACGATTATTATGCAACCATAATCATTATAATAAATCTATCAGATATCTTGTCTTCAGAAAATAAATTTTAGAAAATTGTTAGCAACTGTAATATAAAATCATCACAGTTGTCATTTTTTGTTCAATTTTTTTTATGGCTTAAGTTTCATTTTGCCTATCAGTGTGAAAAGAATAGTCTCTATTCCCATGAAAGTGAACATTTATTTCCACCTAAGTCCATTGGTGTTATTGCACACAAAAACTCAGCATTCTCTATAAATTTTACTCACGTTCACCTCATCATAGACGATGTCAATGAAACTTCCCAATACAATGATGAAATCAAAAACATTCCATGCATCACCAAAATAATTCTGAAAAAAGAATTTGATAACAATCAGATTTTGGAGAACACAGAAAAAAATCAGTGCTTCTGTTTACATATTATAAAAATTTTAAGAGGAATTACAACTATGGTAAGAATATATTTCTACTTCATTCATTAAAATTTTTATGAAACTTGAAATTAATTTATGATGAAGAAAATATATAATATTTTTGACACATACAGAAATCATTTAAAATAGATTTTGAAATAAATATATTAACACTAGTAAAATTATTATATATTACCTTAAATCGAAATGCTGCAAGTTTGAAAACAAATTCCATCGCAAAAACTGATGTGAAAATGATGTTTAAGGCATCTAATACATCAGTGTAAGCTTTTGGCTGGTTGTGAAATTTCATAGCCAATGTAATTGTATTTACCATAATAAGTATAAATATTGTATATTCAAATGGTTGTGAAGTTACAAACCACCAAACTTTATACTGAAGTCTGTGTTTAGGAATGTATCTGCGAACAGGCTTTGCTTTTAACGCAAATTCTATACAATTTCTCTGTAAATGACAAACAACTTGTATTAGAACCACTGTCAATTTAATTGTGAGGAAATGCAAGTCTAATGTTTTTTTCCAAGCCATTATTAATCTTATTAAAATTACCAAATGCTATTAATGGAGTAATTAATTCAACACTTAGCTTTAGTAATTTATATTTGAAATTATGCCTAATCTTGCATATTAAAGCAAGAATCCTTATTTTATAATTTCCATTAATAAGCTCATAATATTAAATTCCTCATTTCCATTAAAAGCTCATAAATTAAAGAAATCTTAAATAAAATTATATAGATTTCAAAACTTGCTGTCCACTTATTTTGGAACAACAGAACAATACATACACTATACACAATATACTTATACATATATAGCCATATTGTATAGCAATACATATACCTGATTCTTGTCCAATTCACAATTTTTATACTCTTGTTCACCTTCATTCTGAAAAGTGACGATAACAAAACCTACGAAAATGTTGACCATGAAAAATGCAATGATAATGATGTATATAATATAATAGGCAGCAACAATTGGGCGAAAGTTGTGTATTGGTCCATAGTCTTCCATATTGGAATCAATAGACACATATAATAGCCTGAAAAAAAGGATGTTAAATTCATTTATTTTATTTTCTGACTGTCGTATTAACATGCCCTTTTAATATAATTAAAAACATGAGGTTACCCTGGCCAGCCTTCAAATGTAGACACTGTGAAAAGAGTGAGCATTGCTTTTGCTACATCATCAAAATGAAACTTGTTGCGTGTCCATTCTCGATGTTTCACTAAGGGTTGATTTATATCACCTTCTTCAAAAACTAAGTACGTACCCCTGAAAGAAGTCAATATGATTTTACAATAATCACAGTTCATTTCATTTTTCTTACCTGGTCTTATAAGAAATACTTTAGAGTTTAGAAATAGAAATATTTAATAGATTCATTGCACAGCTTATCTATCAATAATATGATTTTTATTTCTTTAATCATAATAAAAAAAAAATTAAATTTGTATTTGGCATGATAATGGAAACAAAAAAGTTTTATTATACTCACTGACATTCTTCTCGAGTCATTTTTGATCCGTCTGAACACATGAAGAATTTTCCCTAAAAATTATAAAAAAATAATTATTGTATTGTCTACAAGTCTTTTATATCTCCTTGCCATATTTTATTACCTGTGAATGTCAATGTAAACATGCATTTATTGTCAGAATAGTTACTCTTATCATTCTTACATTTAAGAATAAACACTATCCACTGAATAGAGAAAACTGCTCCTACAATTAGCTTTATTGTCTGAAAAGATTGTAATATTTTACACTTTTTTTTCAATAAAATGTAAAATTGATTTGTTTGATCAGGGAAGCAAGACAGTGTAATTATTTGAAAGTCTACCATTCTTATTTTCAAGTGAGCCAGATTCACACATAAGCAAAGCATGCAACAGGCCTCTAACACTTAAGTTTTAATTATTCATTCTTACCTAAATGAAAAACAAATATTCTAGAAAAAATCTGACTCTAGAAAATCAATTCATTATTACTTGTAGCCCTACTCCTCTATAAAATGCAATTAAAAATCATATGTAAAAATTATAAATGCTTACTTTTCATGGTTTTAAAAAGTTGAAAGAAAATTATTAAGGGACACAATAATTCTAGTCCAATGACTTAAATGTATCATCCTATCTGGAAGAAAGCTATGAGAAAATTATACAAAACATAAAAAGTAGATAATGCATTGCAGTAACACATTTTCTTAACTTCAACCTATATCAATGCTTAAACATATGTCTAATTATCTTGTATCTTGTATCTCTTATCTTGTAAAGAAATAAAATATCTGTAATATTTCTACCTTCTGATATATTCTAAGTGTTCAACAAATACAAGAAATCATAAATTCAATTTTAAGACTATGATAAGTTCCCTGTAAAATGTGAGTAATTAGCTGGAAGTTGTTTCAAACAAGGAAGAAAATTAAATTTAAACTATTTCATAGTTCCAAATGTGCAATAAATGAGTGAAAAACACAGTTATTGATGAAATAGCTTTTTAAATAGGTTTCAGTATTTTTGACTGTAGGTATTGCCTAGCATCTGATCCTTAGGTATTCTGGAAAAAATTTAAAATACTAATTGGAAATAATATTATATTTAATTCTCAAAAATACTTAACATGCATATACTGCATGCATTCTATTTTGGTGAAATGTGAAACAATTTTACTACATTTATGAATAGTATTTGAACAAAAAATAGTCATTGGCATAAGCATTTTATGCATTCTATATTTTCAGTGCATTAAATCATGCTTTATGCTTTAGTTTGTTTTGGAAAATTTCTACGAAGCATACTATTAAGCTTCCCATATACATGGTGAGCATGGAATTAAATATGTAAATTATCAATGACAGTTTCTAAAAGTAAGTTTAAATGGTCATTTTAAAAATCCCTTATACACAAATTTCTTTTTTTTTTATTGTCTATTGTTTCTAAGATTTTTTTATAAATACATAATTATATCTGCAATTAGAAACACAAACCTTTAACCTTTTAGGCTTGCTTCCTTTCCTTAAGTTATTAGATTCATGCATGGTTTAGCAGCATAATACACCAAGGAATATTAATGCAAACTATCATAAGGAATGAGTATTTTACAGCCACAGCATACTTAAGTGTTCCAACAAGGATAGCTACATGATTTGGCATTATTTCTCAAAATTAGGGATCATAGGGTCTTGGGTTTGAGTTCCAGGATATATATATCTCCATTTCCTTCCATGTTTCCTATGTTTTTGTCAGTCTCATCTTACTCCACAGACTGGGTAAAAATGCATCAAAAATGTCTCTCCCTTTTCCTCTCCTTTAATACTGAATATAATTAAGATAATGTTAAGTTGACCCGCAACTGGTCTTTGAGAATGCCTATGGGGTTTGTAATAAAAGGTTTCAGTTATGAAGCCTTCACTCCTGGAAGAGGGACTGTGGCAGTAGCAAGCTCCAGCCAACTTAATGCCTGAAACATTCGGGTACTCGATGAGTAATAGTAGTAGTAGATTTAGATTTAGATTTATTCAGTCAAAAAACAGTAAAAACTGTACGTGACATAAGGGGGAAAAGATTATCTGCGCACATTTTCTTGAGTTCCAGAATCCCTTCCCATCATTCTAACTATAAATAGTTGAAAGGTGAGTAAAAGTTTAACATAAATAAATAAATAAATTTGAAAAATCGTAAGATTAGCAACGTTTGAAAAATAGTCATTTTCATTTCTGAGTTATAGAAAACTTATTTGCATCGGTACACGAATTGCAAGTAAGATTTTTATGCATTGCTAACAAAATAGCAACTTGCCCTTACCTCTACTCTTACCATTACTAGCAAAAGGAGAGTTCAACAAAATGTGTGCATAGTGAAGCTACATTTATGTCCAGAAGCAAAACAAGGGGCCATCTCAGCATTTGCTCAATGGATCAGGGAAACTGGACAAAAACCTGATCGAAATGGGTGTCATTGACCCGGAAGCTGAAGTACATTATTTGTTACAAACATATAGTCTTTTTAAAAAAATTATACAATATAAATGTAAACTAATTCATTATACGAGTATATTACTGTTTTGTTAAAATAAACATTATTTTTCTTTTTGATAATCGGTATAGTCTCTAACAGTATAGAAATAGAAAATATTTTACTATTAACTTAAATTTGTGAACCGACTTTAATTGTTTAATGTCATCTGGCAGTGCATTGTAAAGTAACGTACATGTATTGTATGTGAATTTCTGCTAGTGAGCTGTTGATACTGACACTTGATGAATGTGATTTTTACGACATGTGTTATAATTTTAAACATCAGTATTGCATGAAAATATGTTCCCACCATTAAGTCACTTTTGACAAATATTACAGATTCGTAAATATATAGGCAAGGCAGTGGTAAGATTTCAAGCTCAATGAAGAGAGGCTTGCAAGGGTAATGTGGAATCTAAAGGTCTGAGTACTACATGATGAGTTCCCCAGAATTTTATACCATATCTCAGGCGCGAATGTACATTTGCAAAATACACGCAACAAGCTGCATGATGGCTGACAGAATTAGTAGTAGCAGTAGATTGAATAGATGTGGGAGCCATTTTAGATAAATGAGATAAAATTCTTCATGCTGCTTCTGTAGAATGAATTGTGGTCTTCTAGCTAGTAGCCAGTTACCTCTCTTAGCTACTGCTCCTTGTCTGAGAATGGAATTATTCCAACATTGTTCCTGAAGTGAACCTGTCATATGAGAAATTTAGCTGCTATTTTATTTCATTAGTCATTGCATTTTTGTTTTAACCAGCCAATAGAATTTTTATTTTCAAGTTTAATAGTATATATTTGGGATGTAGATTTTGGATTTAAACAATGTTTTAGGGCTGTATCATATAGTACTGTTTCATGAGAATATTGGGAAAATTGTTTCAAAAATGCAACACAATTACATATTCAAGATACATAAACATGTGAAGACAAAAAAAGGAGGAATTTTGATCCACCAATTTATATCACATGATTTTACCAGTTTTCAATATCCTAATTCTGGACATTACCGGTAACCTTTTTTTTTTTCAGTGGTTTATGAAATGTAGTTTGTCAAAAAGAACAATAGTTCTCAAAAGCAATGTAGAATTCTAAATGACATCAGTTAGGCAGACTCATTTAGAAATTCTAAATGACAAAATTTATTTACGAAGGTAAAGAAAAATTATTGTTATTTCATCTTACAATTATGCAAAAGTGGTAATTTCTTTATTTAATTCCATGCAACATGAACAGTATACTCATTTTATGCAACTAGGTGTGACATTTAACTGACATACATGACAGTTTTAGAATCTATATAGGTATATTTAGTTTGTGTGTATTTTTATGTACATACACATTAACTTTTACTTTCAAAGTAAGAGGTGATAAATTTAAAATATCTACATTATCATGCACTTTTTATATTTTTAGATTGATTAAAGAAGATTATTTCAATACTTTTTTGAATTAATGAATCGTAAATTGGAAATAATACTTTTTTTGAAAGAATGTAATATAGTATCTATTTTCTTGTACATTTTATGATGAACAACACACATTTGGGCTCCTTATGCATCTTCCTATAACATGAGCACTAATAAACATTCAGGCAACTGACTAAATAGTGCATTCAGTGAATCTGACAGGCATTTGTTAATTGTGATTTATGTTTGAATGCAGTGTGAATATTTGTCCATGCATTTTGGTTACGGTTGGCATTCAATGTCTCTAGTAACATTGTGCAGCATAGATAGAGGCTCTGGAGGGAGTTACCTTGAACAGCTGCACTCCAATGACAGCAAACATGAACTGCAGGAGGTAGGTTACCAGCATGATATTGCCGATCGTCTTAATGGCTACTATCACGCATTTCACTACGTACTAGGGAAGGAGAGAGAGAGGCAAGTGTCAGTATGGAGGTCGGAGATCACCATGGTTATGCTAGCCCAAAGCCCTCAACAGGCAAGGCAGGCAGGCAGGCAGGATTCCAGTCAAATGCACCTAAGGGAGAAGACTGAAGGAAGCTGGCACTCCATGCCAGGGCAGAGTGAGGGCATAAGGAGCTGTAAGCTTTTCCCAGTAAGACCAAGATGTTGCAGTGGCATATTAATCAGTGTATTTACAATGTATATTCTTGATCATTTTCTTTGGAGTAATCTTTGCTAAAAATTATTTGATGGCTTGCAACTGCTTGATCTTGGAGAATATACAGTCTCCTAACAAATATTCACTCCATTCTTGGATAAATTGTCAAAACCCAAAACAAACCAAAAGACTGAGTCACTGGAGTTAAGAGGAGAATGTTTTAAATAGCATATGTAAGGCTGAGAAAGAGAGAGAGTACAGAGAGCCAGCACGCAACCTTAAACAAATTTGTTGTATATTTGGACTTGGAGGAGGAGCCCACAAGACACGTTATCTTTAACCTTACTGTGAAAGGTGTTTATATACAACTTACATTGCAGAGAACAAAAAAAATGTTTTCTAATGCCTGGTGGCTCCCTATCTGTTAAAATGAATAATTTTTGCCCTTTTCCCCACACCTTGTAAAAACTGACTTACTCCTCCCTGAACCCTGTTGGTTAGTATTGTATCGGCTGGCTCCTTCTAGGCTGCACAAAAGGAAACACTGGCAGGGCACGACAGAATTCCTAAGTCATCACACTGACATGCAAATATTAGTTAGGGCATGTACACAAATGGCGCAGCACAACGCAACAAGGCCAGGAGCTGGGAGTACAATCTTGCTGGCTGACTCCCTAATACTCCATAAAAATAAAATAAACAGTAAATAAATAAAAAAGGAAAAACCAACCAATTTACCAAGGAAATAACATAAGAAAACAAATGTATGAAAATACGTGACATGAAATGTGTAGAATATGAATTAATACTGTAAATAAATATGAATAAACACAAAAGGGGGAAAACCAGAAACCCATTAAAAGATTAATCTTTACCCAAAGGTGCATTTGTCAACAACACATGAATTGCTCTAACTGCTGCCTACCTTAAACAACTGGACTCCAATTACAGCGAACATGAATTGTAGAAGGCAGGTGACCAGGACAATGTTGCCGATAGTCTTTACAGCAACTATCACGCACTGGACTACATGCTATAGGACAGATATATAATCAACAAATACTAGACAATTATTGTGTCTGATGCTGCCGATGTGCTACTATTCAGTCTTGTTCTCGTTTTCTCTTTTGCCTGCATTTTGGAAACAATAAAAAAAACAAGGAAACCTACTTGTCTCAGTGTGACCTGAAAACATTCTTTCCCTGGAGCTCTTGCTGCAAATAAACTCAAAAATTTATCATCATGAGAAAGAAGCAGCTTGCCACTGACAGAAACATGCGATGGCTTGCACCTCTTTCTTGACTGATAGCATGTTAGTGAATAACAAAAACAGCAAAGTGAACAGACATGTACTAAAACAAAACTCAGAATACATGAACAGAACTGTCCATAAATGGAATATCTCTTTACAGTGCATTATATGAAACAAACAATTAAATCATCTTTGAACTCATCAATGAGTTTCCAGAAGGTTACTAAAAGACTACTTTCCTCACCTTAAGTCCTTTTGCTCTGTTGATAGCTCTTAGAGGTCTCAGCACCCTACAGACTCTCAGAATTTTGACTACAGAAATAGCATTTGACCTAAGAGAGAGAGAACACAAATAATATCTAGTGCATTATAAGTCATGTATATATGTATATATAGCAACTCATTGCATTTTCAAAAAGTTTATAAGAGAAATAAAAATCTTTTCAGGTCCAAACATTCTTGCATATTAATGGAATATGATGTTCTTAGGACATTTTAAATAGAAAATTAGCTGGATGTGAACTATATCCCTTCAAGTGGCTATAAAGAACCACCTAAACTTGGCAAAAGTAAAAAGAAGTGAATTGTGGTAAATAATGGCATGAGCCTATTTTGTTACCAAATTCCTCAGGATTTTGATTCAGTCTTTCATTTCATGAAGTATAACAGCCTATCAAATTTACTTGTTAATGTCTGTACAGGATGTAAAATGTTCTTATTAATGTTTGAAACTTTAAAAAAAATTTATTATATAAGAAGAGATGATTAATTTACTTTAGAACTAAATTTTGAAATTCAATTACAAATTTTCAGAATTATTTTTAAGAAACTCTAAATTCAATATAAATGGATAAAAAGTAGTTAAGAAAAAGAACGTACTGAACAAACATTGCAGTGACTGACACGCAGACCACCAGCAAATCAAGGAGATTGAACGCTGAGCGGCAGAAGGCACCTTCGTGAAGAACAAAGCCATAGGAAATCATTTTGAAGCAAATCTCAATTGTGAACACAGTAG
The DNA here is from genome assembly GCA_038098605.1 of Gryllus longicercus. NCBI lineage: Eukaryota > Metazoa > Arthropoda > Insecta > Orthoptera > Gryllidae > Gryllus > Gryllus longicercus. The sequence continues at coordinate 255,509 of JAZDUA010000955.1, forward strand.
TGAAGAACATGTCAAAGTAACCAAGAATCTGTAATAGAAAAGAAACAGTAAGTTGAAAAAGATGTCTTAAAAGATGGCATATACCAAAGAAAGTTAAGAATGAATTCTTACTTCATTTCTAGGAGTATGACTCCTAAGAGGATCTTCAGCTGCCAGCATGGCAGAAGAAATCATAATGCATACTAAAATGACATTTCCAAAGTAACTGTGATTGCAGAACCAATGACAGAATATTCTGAATCTGGAGGGCAAGAATAACAAACATAAATATTTTTATTTCATATTAATGAAATTTAAAAAGTTTATTAACCTAGGAAATAGAGGATGAGATGCTGACTTCTCTGCTTGTTGATCTGTTTCATTTCAAAACAGTCGTACAATAATAAAAAGCAAAAGAAATAAATTTCTTCAAGAAAGATTCTTGTTGTTGAAGTAATTGAAAGTTTTAAGAATGGAAGTATGTTGCCTAATTCATTTCTTTTTGAAACTTAATTATATTTTATGTATACTATTTTAGGTACTAAAAATACAATTGTTGAATTAGTAGTATCAGGTGCACTTTGTTTTGACTGCATTAAATTTTTATTTGAAATTTTAGTAATAAAAACATAATCATTTTTATTGCTGTACTATATTCTGTAAATCATATACTAGTTTCTCAAAGTACAATATTTTATCAAAAAAGAGAAATAACAATGACAATTAAGAAAAACACACACTTTTAGTGAAACTTAACATGAAAAGAATTTTGACTAAAAATATTTTTTTAAACAAATGGGTAATTGCTTTTAAATATAAGTTACTATTTTCAAATTTTATCATGCAGTGACAACCACACATAAGTAAAAATGTTTATTGAAGATATTTACTATTTGAGTGTGACTGGAATGGTTGAATTGAAATGTAGTATTTATGCAAAAGACATTTATTATATACAACATGCATATTTTGTAAGCCTGTGTGATGTAATTTAATAAGTAATTTCTCTTGCAGCACATATGTAGCTTGACAAACACCCCAAAGGGTGTACCAATAAAAAATTAAAGCTGTTGATAAAGAGTTTATGCATTCAAAATGTTTAGATTTGACATTTAATAATTTAATGGTTTCACAAACATTAAAATTCACTTTTGAAGAGCTTTTAAAAGAGACTTTTCAATTTGCATGATCATTGTGCACTGTAAACAAATTGTTTGAAAAGATGAACTCATCAGAACTGCTTTCTATTCATGGCCAGAACTTATCATTTAGTTCACATATCATACAAATGGTTCATATGTACTGCAAACTCAATAGCACAACAATTTTTCATAAGTATCATTGAAAAAAACAACTGGTACAACTAATAAAATAATAATTAATATTTTTTTCTATTGAGAAATTAACTTTGTATCAAACATTAATTTATAAAAACCTACAAAAAAATAAAAGTTCAAAAATATATTAACATTGGGATGCTAAATAGGTAATCATGCATTTTATATTTGTTTGCTTCTCAGCATGCCAGGCCTTTGCATATATCTACATGGATACTAGTGTCAACAATACAACATGTAATAAGCTGCATCTAACCTAAATCTAGAACTATGGAAAAATCTATGATCATTCACTACGACAAGTGTGCAAAAATTAAGTTAAAAAATCTGCAACTACTTTTACTACAGCCAGTGACTCGATAAGCATATCTTTCCAACTGTAAGATAAAATGCAACATCACAAACTGAGAATAAATACTATTTACACTACAAAATAATGCACAATTAAAGACAAAAACATTCACAACACACTTCACTGTAACTAAAATTATGACAATGAAGCTTGCAGAAGGCGACAATGTAGTGTGAAGAGCTGCAGGCAAACACTAGTGGCTTCACAACGGACGCTGGAACGAGTGGACGGTTCTAGCTATCACCTGTTGGACTGAGAGAAAATGAAGAAGGAAGATGCTGGAGGTATTGGTTGCTTCTTTGTAGCCATGTTGAACTCTGATAGTCGTCGGGGACGAGCAGACACTCCATCTTCCATTTCCTCCATGTCTGTATACATAAAAGCAAGTAAAGGCATGAGAAACTCATTAGACATACACGACCGCTACCACCAGGCATTCAGGAATCTTCTGGAACAATTCTATGAGTAGGAGGATGTTAGAGCACTAGTAGATGAACTTTGTCAGCAGGTAATGCTATGAAAAATAAGTTTCTGAACTTTTCAGACAACTTTTTGTAAACATTCCAGACATCAGCATAATCTGCTTAGTACTGAAGGAAACCACAGTTTTTAAAAGCATATTATAGTGTTCTCAACAAATTGGTTATATCTTGCAAAAATGCTGACAATATAAGGAAGAAAGAGAAAAGATAAATTACAGAAAATACCAATACATTTGATTTGCTCAGAGTCATTTTTGAAACAGTGAATATGTTTAACGTTTCAGTTCTTTTCTCTTACAATTTAAAAACAAGAAATTATAGTTTCTCACTTTCATAGTAAAATGTATCTAGGAGTTAATTTGCTTTTAGAAGGTGGCTTCATCCTTGAAATGTTCATCTTCTAATCTTCCAGAGCTCTTAAATCCACAGGGTTCTCTGCATTTTTTGTATGTTCATAATCAATGCAACATTCATAACTGAAATATTCTGTGATTTGAGCAAACTATTTAATTAACAAATTTTCTACACTTTTCAGAAAATAATTTAATGAAGAAGCATGCAAATACCTCATATGAGCTAACTTGGCTAAACACATTTATTATTTCTCTATTATTCTGAGCATTTGTATGAAATATTTGCTCCTCAGGAAGTTCTGATTATTTAAGATATGAAAGTATGTGAAGAAAAAATTGTAAACTAATATTTTTAAAGCAAAAAACTGTTTTAAAAGTTAAACATTTTCAACAAGATTTGTGTAAACATTATTTCTCAGAAAACTAAATAAAACAGTTATTTAATTATCTTTCAGTATAATATTGTTAATTGGCATATATTCAAAACACAATTTTTTTGGAGCCACATTTCATTTAATAAATATGTAAATATGATAATATTTGTAATTAGTTTCCCTTATTTTAGCATAAATTGTCTACATTTTTGAGCTTTTGAAAAGTTCTTTAAAAATTACATGTTTACAATATCTTGAATGAATATTGTCTTTAAATTCATTGCTGCTTCAACATTTATCATATATTCTAATATTTCATTAGCCTTTTTTCATCAGAATATTACATATGTTGCTGCACTGTTGAACATAGGAACTTCCAGCACCATGAACCTCAGGAATAAATGTAGCCATAGCATAGCGGTCGTTAAAGGAACATTGTCCACCTTACCTGTTGGTGTGGGAAAAGATAAAGAAGGCACTTCCTTGAGGGAGGGGACGAATAGTTGTTTTGATGCTCAACTCTGACATTCTTCTTGGTCTTGCTGTTGCTGGCATGTCATGATCTTCGTCTTCATTATTTCCTTCATCTGAAAATTTGCATTGCAAAATCGCATTTCGCGAATAACTAGTTCTTTTCCTAATTTTTTTTATCTCTGATCATTTTGTTTTCCTTATTAACTTGATGATGATGATGATGATGATCCACTCCTCTGGACTTCACAATCTAAACACCATTTCTGGAGAAAGCTATTTTTGTTCTGACAATGCATTTGTTAAAAAAAAGCCAACTATCTTTGATTTTGTTTCCCGTGTCATTCCTCCAAAAATTACTGTAGATGTCTGTCTGGATAAATTTTCTCAAAATAAAATGAAAAGTTCAAAAGTCAACTGCACCTTTTAGTATAGGTACTTTCTTGGATTTTGTAAATTGTTTTGTATGGATTAAGTTCTTCAATTTTTTCTGGCAAAAAATACTCTGGATGTTTTGCCTTTTTATATTAATCACAAAATGATGTTTCTTGCTATTATAAAATTTGGTTGTGTGGTTGATATTTCCTTCATGAAAATGCTGTCCTTCCATATTTAATTTCAAAACAAATAGGATTGTAGTGATGAGCATCAACTTTTGTGTACAGTATCATTTTTCTAAGTGTCAATTTCCTCTAAATGTAAATTTAAAATATTTTGTTTCAAATATAATTAAATTCCAGGAGAGTAGGAGTAGTGAGTATTTTGTTATTGAATTATATACACATTAAATTTTAGGAACTTTCTGCTTTTAGTAATATTTATCTTGTGCAGATAGCCATTTGTATTTCTAATCAATTTTCTGTGGTATTCAAAGTTACACTCAGTGCTTAATTTGAAGCAAATAAGTGAAGGAACTCTAAATTCACATTTCTTATTAATTCAAGATGAGCACTTCTCTTCACTTGAAGAATCTGCATAACATTGAACTCTATCCTATTTTATAAATTATGTTATATGACAGTCTTATAAGGCCTTCCTTTTGTGCAATAAATTAATTCAATCAAAAATATTATACTTTATATAATTATAAAATCTCCCTCACTTCCTGAAAAAAAAAAAAAGATAGAGCCTCTCCTAGCTTTCCCAGAAATGAAGCACTGGTTACACTTCTTCTACATGTATTATCTTTGAACAAATCATGTGCAAAGGTCATGAAGAGCTGCTCAAGTGAGCAGCTCACTTGGCATGATCTAACCCAGTGCTTATCAGCGGAGCAACAGGTGTGGCCTGCAGCTTGGCGAGTCAGCACATTGGACGGGATGGGAGGGGGGAAGGAAAGGAGAGGAGGGGAGGATGGGAGGAGGTTGGGAGGGGAGGGGAGGGGAGGAGGATGGGAAGGAAAGTGCAAGGGCTAGTTGTATCTAGTCTAGTGAAAAGCACATATCATATGGACAACTGCAGCAGACAACCTTAGGTAGTTAGGCCCAATCTCTTGCATACGAATTGCCTTGATATAGATCATTCAATTTTGTCTTTCAAAATTATGAAAGAAATTACTTTTAAAATTAAAAAAAAAAACAACATTAAAGTCATTGTCTTATTGACCTAAAAGGATCTTGGGTCAACTTGGCAACAATCAAAGGAAACTTGTCTTAATTGTCTATGCTTATGCACAATTGAAAAGTATTAGTAATTCTGGTACATACAGCAACAACCAGTGTGAATAAGCACATTAGTTAGTTTGAACTACTTTTCTGGAGAAGGGAAAGAAACCGGCAAGATGTCATTAATTATTTACTTAAGTGGATCTACACACATATTTTAATGAAGTCTTTGACTTATGGGCTTGTTTACATTAACAATAAAATAATATTACCACAACAATCTCTCAATGATGTCTTTGATCTCACTATCAGAATTGTAACTGATAAAATATTTCAAATCAGTTCCAATATTCAAAAGGAAAAGAGGAAGGGAGAGGGAGAGGGAGAGGGAGAGGGAGAGGGAGAGGGAGAGGGAGAGGGAGAGGGAGAGGGAGAGGGAGAGGGAGAGGGAGAGGGAGAGGGAGAGGGAGAGGGAGAGGGAGAGGGAGAGGGAGAGGGAGAGGGAGAGGGAGAGGGAGAGGGAGAGGGAGAGGGAGAGGGAGAGGGAGAGGGAGAGGGAGAGGGAGAGGGAGAGGGAGAGGGAGAGGGAGAGGGAGAGGGAGAGGGAGAGGGAGAGGGAGAGGGAGAGGGAGAGGGAGAGGGAGAGGGAGAGGGAGAGGGAGAGGGAGAGGGAGAGGGAGAGGGAGAGGGAGAGGGAGAGGGAGAGGGAGAGGGAGAGGGAGAGGGAGAGGGAGAGGGAGAGGGAGAGGGAGAGGGAGAGGGAGAGGGAGAGGGAGAGGGAGAGGGAGAGGGAGAGGGAGAGGGAGAGGGAGAGGGAGAGGGAGAGGGAGAGGGAGAGGGAGAGGGAGAGGGAGAGGGAGAGGGAGAGGGAGAGGGAGAGGGAGAGGGAGAGGGAGAGAGGGAGAGGGAGAGGGAGAGAGGGAGAGGGAGAGAGGGAGAGAGGGAGAGGGAGAGAGGGAGAGAGGGAGAGGGAGAGGGAGAGGGGGAGAGGGAGAGGGGGAGAGGGAGAGGGAGAGGGGGAGAGGGAGAGGGGGAGAGGGAGAGGGGGAGAAGGAGAGGGGGGAGGGAGAGGGGGAGAGGGAGAGGGGGAGAGGGAGAGGGGGAGAGGGAGAGGGGGGGAGGGAGAGGGGGAGGGGGAGAGGGAGAGGGGGAGAGGGAGAGGGGGAGAGGGAGAGGGGGAGAGGGAGAGGGGGAGAGGGAGAGGGGGAGAAGGAGAGGGGGGAGGGAGAGGGGGAGAGGGAGAGGGGGAGAGGGAGAGGGGGAGAGGGAGAGGGGGAGGGGGAGAGGGAGAGGGGGAGAGGGAGAGGGGGAGAGGGAGAGGGGGAGAGGGAGAGGGGGAGAGGGAGAGGGGGAGAGGGAGAGGGGGAGAGGGAGAGGGGGAGAGGGAGAGGGAGAGAGCGCGAGAGAGCGAGAGCGCGAGAAGCAAAAGAAGGAGAAGTAAACGGACCAGAAAGCAAATTATTATTTTAATTCATCCATAATTTGCTAAGAGTTCAGTGTTTATGAAGGAAAGTATATTGACCAATAAAAAAAAGTTATCTCATTCACTGACATTTACTTTTAATGAGATTTTAAAAGTATGGAGAAAAGAATGGTCCTGCCAGGATAATTGAACTGATTTGAGTATAAGAAATTACTTAATTGAAGCTATCCTTTATCTCAACAACTAATGTAAAAGATTTTCAAATACATTTTTGCTCATATTAAATTTTAATTTAATAACATCTTTAAAGATTATTTCTTACCTGGATTGTCAGTCTGTTCATCGTATCCATATTCTTCACTTTCACCAACTTCAAGACGAACTCTTGTATGACTGCCTACTTCTTCATCTTTTTCTGAGCTGTACACATAAAAAGAAATATTTTTAGTAAAATAAGATCCGTCCGTCCGTCCGTCCATCCGTCCGTCCGTCCACGGTCAACGCTAGTGCCTAAATTGTACAAATGATTTTCGCCAAAACTGATACTCCCTGATCGATCAGAATGCATTTGAGGCCCTGTGAGTTTGAAATGGATATTTTGATTTTTGGGGGTATTTTACATCAAGCCTGAAGTTGATCAAAATTTTCTCAAAAACTGCTCAAAATATCTTGCTTAAACTTGGATAGCATAAAGATACTTGAAAGAATGGGGCAGGTCTAATTTTTGTTGAAATCCCTGATTTTTCGAAAATGGCAAAAGTTAAACATTTTTTTGATGTTTTTCTACAACTAAAACATATTTTTCTTCTTTAAAATCGGTTGTTTAAACACATATCTTGAAATAAGGACAAATACAATTTTTCAAAAATATGAGTAATTTTTGAGTAATTTTGCGTGAAGTATGGGCAATTTTTAAACAATTATTTTCTCAAAGAAGCTTCAAACTTTTTCTTTACATTTTCTCCTTGTGTGTATCAAAGAACAGTATAAATAGTGGCACTGGTCCAATTTCTGGCAAACACTGTACTTTTGAAATTTGCAAAAAATGAACATTGTGAAATTACAATATTGAAGACTAAGATTTTTGTCTTAATAAAATATGTTCTAAAAAAGCAGACCTTTAAAAGAAATCTTATCTAATTTTTAAAAAAGTGTGTAGTTTCCATGTAACTTGTACCTTAAGTTAATGCAACTGATAAAAACAAAACTTTTAAAAACAAAAGTTTTTTCTTTACATTGTTTCAAAGGATAGAGCATGGGACACTTAATAAAATGGTGCAGATCTGTTTTTTTTACCTCAATTAATTTTTGAAAATTGCAAAAGTTGGAAATAATGTGAGGAAGTATGTGCTGTTAAGCACCACCAGTTTTTATTTGTACAAAGCTAATTAATTGTATTGATACCATGTATTGATCTTACATCTCAATATCTTCTCTGTTTTCCTCTTCTGTTGGCTCTTCTGGTTCTTCTCCCTCACCTGCTTCTTCTCTTGCTGGTGAAGCACTATGAGATTTTTGTTGTTTCTCCGCCTCAAAATGGAAACAAAAATTAAGTGAAACATACAAAATCAAATAATATTCAGAAAGAGCTGTATATTACTCGTTCTGTATCATACCTCTTCTTCAGCTTCCTTTTCAATGGCCGTTAAAGATTCTGCATCAGCTAAGTTATCAACAGCGATAGCCAAGAAGACATTTAGAAGGATATCTGAATTATAAGTGAAGGAATTCTCTTATTCTTTGGATTTTGGAAAAAAATTAAAAACAATATTTGAAATGTCACCTTAAATTCTGGGAAAAACTATCTCTTTAAGGAGGGATCTCGAACATTTCACTTCAGGAGAACAAGCCATTTGAGCATTTTTGTAATTTTTCGTGTTATACACATTATAATGTTCAGTTTATGTGAAGTCAAGTCTGGCTATCGACTCAGAATCTGTCTATGATATGTTAAAAATAAATAGATTTATTGAAATTAAAAATAATTTTATATAAATATTTTCATAGTTTCATAAAAGGAATATTTATAAATATTACCGATTGTAATATAGAATGGTGATAAATTGTGAAGGTTTATGTTAAAGGATACAATTACCACATATGAAGAGAATAATGAAGTATATGCATGCCAATATGCCAATACTAGCAACACCACCGTATGCCTGTATTCCATCATACATTACAACATTCCAATCTTCACCTGTGAGGATCTATTTACCAGAGAGAATATTATTTTTTTGAGAAATATTTTCTGCTATTACAATTGTATATAGAATTATTTTCCACTAGTAATTACCTGGAACACTGTGAGTAAACTTTGCCAAAAGCTATCAAAATTGCTTCGGGTTTTATCTTGAGTTCCAGCAAAATCAAATTTTCCACCAAAAACTTGCATTCCAAGTAATGCAAAAATTACAATGAAGAGAAACAACAGTAACAAGAGAGATGCAATGGATTGAATGGAATTCAGCAGAGATGCGACGAGATTTGACAGTGATCTCCAGTACCTAAAAACAAGACACAATGACACATCAGTGCTTTTATATAATAATTTTCAATTTATATAATGTTATTACGTGGGAAAAACACAAATAATATATTCCAAAATTTGAAAATACTATTTATTCATTCTGTGAAATAACGATAATTCCTAGAAAAGTAAATTTTGAGCAGATAGGACCTCTTTTATATTCTTAAATTGGTTCACACATACAGGTTGCTTACTGTAAACTCACTTGGTCACCTTGAACACTCGTAGCAGTCGAACACACCGTAGCACTGACACTCCAAGAGGAGGCATAACTTTAGTGTGCGTCAAGACAATCTCACCAATACTTCCAATTACAACGAAGCAGTCAAAACGGTTGAAAAGAGAAACAAAATAACCCTGGAAATCAAGAGAATATGTAATAAAGTTGATCAGGAATTAGAAGTTCTCTCTTGTTCTTCACAATATGTCAAATACGAGATAAGATTATCTAATGAAAGAAGACAAAATTACAAGTGAAATATATACATTAATTCTGTTAGGAACTTATTACCTCTAAAAAATTAAATATCTCTGGAAAATGTTATTAAAATTGCGATATCTTTTCATTGCTGTGCCTTGTTGGACTGTCAACATGAATTTGGTATCTAATTACAGCCCTAAACAATGCAAACTTACTAATATCACTTAATTTTGAAAGTACCAAAAAACAAAATACATTTCTCGTATAAACAAAACAATTAGAAATAGTACTACTTCTTGTTTGTGTGTGTGTGTGACATATGTGTATGTGTTATGTGTGTGTGCGTGGGCACATGTATATGTATGTTTATGTGTTTTTATATGTGCCTGTGAGTGTGTGTGTGCGTGCACGCGTGCGCACATGTACTTGTTCATATGTTCTTATGTGTGTGCCAGAATGTGTGAACATGCATGTAGGTATGTAAAGTGTGTTGATGTGCGTATGCATCTGTGTGCATTTCAGAGTGTGTATGGAAAGTATATGTACATCTGTATGCAAGTGGGTGTAGAACTTAGAATTTGATTATATTCTGTCATAAGACAGAAAACAAATTCAAAACATAGAGCAGAAACAAACTTAAATTTGGGTAGCTTAGTGTAATTCTACAATTAAAGTTATGTGACAACAAGCCTAATTTTTATAATATTTGATTGGAATTATCTTCAGTCAACAGGGCATATTTACATATTTAAATATAAAAGTCAAAAATGATGAATGAATGATAGAATGTTGAATAAGGTAATGGAGAGCAGATTATAAGAGAAGTACATAATCATTGGATTTAGGTGGCAAACATTTCCTTGTGAAAATAATTTAGGCAAAGAGGAGATAAGTTTATTATGCCAAGAAATACATACTTGTATGTATTTAGGTCTACATATCCGGAAATGTATATAAATGTGTAGATTAAGGATAATGTATAAATTGAAATTTATTGGATGTCAGCGTACAAGATAACAGTCTAGTTTATTTTATTCAATATGTAGCATTAAATTGATTAGAAATAGAATTAAATTCATGAAATATATTTTTAATATTCCACTATTCTGTTTCCTATGAAAATATACTTCTTTAAATGTTAACGAAATATTAAATTTTTTTTACGTTCATTCTCTATATTCGTTTCTTATAATTTGTTTTTAATAATCAGGGAACACAATTAATATTATTATTATTATTATTATTATTGGCGTATAGGCCATTGCTGACCACGCTACACGATTAACGTGTGTAATTCTTCCAGGATCAGCTTTTCAGCTGTATCCTTGGATTACAACAAGGTTGTTACGCCTTGAAGTGCGAATTATGAGATGAAAGGATGATGAAGATAGGTGAAGGGACAATCACAAATACGACCATGTCTACGCAGGACTCGAACCTGCAACCTCCTCGGCACAGACGACGGCTGCCGCAACCATCTGCGCCACGGGGCCGACACAATTAATATTATATACATAAGAATTACTGTAAATTAGTTATTTTACATCAATACAAAAGTTAATTGAAAAAACTTATACTAGTATTACACATTACATTACCTCAAAAATAACTTTATTTGTTTGTCATAAAAGACTCACCTGAAATCCTAAACTGTACATTTTTACTAACATTTCCATAGAGAAAAGGGCTACAAAGAATAAATTAGTCCAGTCTGAAATGATAAAGTTCAATTTATTAATTTAATATCTGTCCTCTGAGTACCACAATGTTGCAGATGAAATAAAATTTCAAAATAAATTTATATATTATTTTTGTTTACCTTGAAAATCATCAAGCCACGGAGGTTGGTGATAATGTTCTGTGGCCAGAACTACTGTATTAAGGAACACAAGCACAATAATAAGCCAGTAAAACACTTGAGATTTTACTGCTTTCCTGCAGCCTCGTCTTAAACGTCTATTAACCCTGTAAATTTCAGTTTTCAAATAATCTTGACTGAACGTTTCCATAGAACAATTATATACGGGAAGAAAAGGAGGAAGAAATGTAAGAAATAATTAAAGTATTTATGCACAATAGTATTAGAAGTGTACCTGTCAAATTCTTTCTTCTTTTTCCTCCACCATGATTCTTGTTCTACTTCTCCTTCCTCTCCTTCTGGGTTGTCTACTGCTCCTGCTTCATTTGCTTCTTTTGCTGAAATTAATTAAAATATGTTTTATTGGACCATGTACACACATTGTATTTGAATAGTCACAGCACACTTATTCTCAACCTCTGGACAATGGCGTTCGTATGGACTTGAAAATTTAGTCACTCCTTGTGAAATTAGTGGTGAACAAAATATATTTTTCATAATTCATGAAATGGACAAATCTTTGTGGGAAATTTGAAAACCAAACTACACTATTATTATTATTATTATTATTATTATTATTATTATTATTATTATTATTATTATTATTATTATTATTATTATTATTATTATTATTATTATTATTATTATTATTATTATTATTTTGATATTTATTTTTATTTTGTAAAGTCTACAATGAATTCTTATTTTGGTAGTCTTATCCAGGGGAAAATTATTGAATTTAGATAATCAGGAAGTAATATTTCAAATCAATGAATGCATTGAAGAAAACATCTGGAGAACATTTTTAATATACTACTGTTTTATTTCTATTTCACGGTAAGGAGAATAGATTACACAATTTCTGCAAAAGGCCTTGAGAATTGACACCTTACATTATTTTGCTGTCAGAGTGAAATTATTTGGGGATTAAAAAGATTGCCCTGACAAATGCTAAAGGAATGGTAACAATACAAGGAGAAGTATTAGAAAACTTCAAGAAAGGAATCAGACTAAGTTCAAGAAGTAAAACTGTCAACTATTCTATTCAATCTAGCAATGGAGCAAGTTTTTGGAGGAATAAACATAAGATCGAAGGGAACGCTATATGACAGAATGGTACACGCATTAGTGTAGTATGCAGTTGATATGGTGTTGATGCAACTAGACATCTATTAGAAAGATGTCAAGAGTTGGAGGAAGGAACGGAGGCAATGAGGTTAGAGATTAACAAAGATAAGATTAAATACATGATATGCAGCTGAAAAAAAGGAAGGTAAGTGAGATGTTTGTATATTTAGGCTCGATCATCACCAAAGAAAATAATATAACAACAAAAATTAAGTCTAGGATAGCAAAGGGAGACAAAGTCTATCATTCAGTACAATTAATCCTGAATAGTGAATCTCTCTTGGAGGAAATTGATAAGAATATCTTTTAAGACAGTTATAAGGCCAGAGCTCACATACAGATCAGAAACATAGACCTTAACAGCAAAGGATAGCAATATGTTGAGAATACGGGAAAGGAAGATACTAAAAAGGATTTTTGGCTCTAAAAAGAAGAGTACTGAGTGAAAAATTATAAATAATATGGATATAGAACCAATTTACAATGCACCAAATATTGTAATAGATATAAAAATGAGATTAAAATGATTAGGTCATATTGAGAGAAAGGATGCTGAAGAGGTGCTCAAAAGAATGTTCAAAGGAAAACCAAGTGGAAGAAGGAGGGTGAGATGACTACAAGTACAATGGCTGGATGATATTGAGGAGGATCTAAGAGAAATGGGTATAAGAAGATGAAGAGGGAGAGTGGAGGACTGAGCAGAATGGAAGATTGTGCTGTAACAAAAGCTGCGGTTCTTAATGGAGCATAGAAAGGCCAAAGAAGGAAGAATAAGAAAGATGGAATAAGAAGAACAAGAAGGAATAAGGAAAATGATAAAATAACAAAGAATGAAGAAGGAAGATTAAAAAGAAATGTTAATAGTTGCTGGGATTACTTTTAAATTAAATATAGTAAATCCAGAATTTAATTTTACAACTTTATCTGTACAATCTTTTTTATAGGCTTGAATGTCAATAAATGAATATTTCTATCTTATAATTCTTTTATTTTTTATTTTTTGCTAATTATTTTTTATAACATATGTTTAAACTTGTTGCAACTAAATAAATTTCAACCTGTTGTGGTTATGGGAGTTTACATTTTTAAAATTTTGAACAGGGAAGGCTTTTCTGGCCCCTTTTGCCTCTTTTTGTTCCATTTTAGATTATATTATTCCTTTAGCAATTAATTTTTCCTTTATGAAATAAAGGAGTAAATTAAATACATATTAAACATTTTTGGAAAATATTCTGAAGTACAGAAAATAAATATAATATTAATCACATATTAATTCTTTATTGTTACTTGAAATATGGTATATTAACAACCAAACATAACAGACTTAAATATATGAAATTAAAATATTCAACACAAGGAAAAAACAACAACAAAACTTTCTTCATTGTTCAACAACGTTTCATCTCAGGGAGTCTTCTTCAGGTTACATTTCATAAAAGTGGGTGACCCATAGAAATACAGAAAAATCATTGAGTAAATTGATCACTATTGTTTTGTTGTCAATTTTATGAGGATATGGGCCGATTGATCCATTCATTCAATTTTGTTCCTGTACTTCGATGTTTGTTCCCCTTTTGGGAAGTCCTCAAAGTTGCATGAATTTGACAAATTCCTATTGGAGTTGTGAAGGAGAGATGATTCAATGACAAAAAAGTACACTTCATGAAATTACTTTAAAAGAATGAATTATTTTTTTTATTCCTGCTGCGCTGCTGAATCGAGGTGCATAAAGTTTTCTTTCATCCCGAATTTACTTTCCGATTTCAGACACTTCTCGTATTTCCTGTGTTTTGGCGCGCCGTTTGAACTGACGCAACACACCGACAAGCCGCGTACTGGTGTTAGGAAGCAGTGAGAGGAGAGTGTTTATAACATTAGGAGCAGAACAGGGAGCTTGGAATATTTTCCTAAAAAGGTGAACAACAGATACTCCTAGACATCAAAATTGCGATTGTATTTATTGGCGTTCCACCAACATAGTACACTTCTAGAAGATTCAACGCACGCACGCACGCACACACTTTATAAATGGATATTGGTAAAAAGTAAGAGCGGTTAACTCCGACACCTGTGAACGATCTTCATGAAAATTGGCGCATCTACGTGTAGTTATTTTTTTACACAGTAGGTTTATGTGCTGTTAATTTTGTTGTAAATCCACAAGATGGGGCTCTAGAACAAAACTGAATATTCATGTCAAATAAAACTCTCTACACTCGGCAGAATTTTTGAATCTGTGTCGTTAAATAGCTCCTGAACGAAGCCTTCTAACAACTAAAATATTGAGACCAACGTTATCAAAGAAACATTTCCCACACCGTAATAAACAGGGTGAGACCTTCTTGAACATTCTATTACTTCTTGCTGATCCGCCGCTTCTCGATTTTGCCCCACCTGCTCAGAGACGTGCAGAATCTGCAACTCAATGTGACTGAGAGAAACGGGGAGAGAGACAGGGAGAGACGGAGAGAGAGACGGAGAGACGGAGAGAGAGAGACCGAGAGAGAGAGAGAGAGAGACCGAGAGAGAGAGAGACCGAGAGAGAGAGAGACCGAGAGAGAGAGAGACCGAGAGAGAGAGACCGAGAGAGAGACCGAGAGAGAGAGAGACCGAGAGAGAGAGACCGAGAGAGAGAGAGACCGAGAGAGAGAGAGACCGAGAGAGAGAGAGACCGAGAGAGAGAGAGACCGAGAGAGAGAGAGACCGAGAGAGAGAGAGACGGCTCCGCCCCGTTCCGCCCCGCTCCGCCCCGCTCCGCCCCGCTCCGCCCCGCTCCGCCCCGCTCCGCCCCGCTCCGCCCCGCTCCGCCCCGCTCCGCCCCGCTCCGCCCCGCTCCGCCCCGCCCCGCCCCGCTCCGCCCCGCTCCGCCCCGCTCCGCCCCGCTCCGCCCCGCTCCGCTCCGCTCCGCCCCGCCCCGCTCCGCCTCGCTCCGCCCCGCAAGGTTCATACGCATTAAATTAATGTAACATTAGTTATTTTGGTAAATGATTAATTGTGATACGTAAATTCTGAAAGGTCATAATAAAGTCTCCAACTGCAAATTATACTCTGTTAAAGAAATCATATCTCATTAAATTCAAAGCAGATTCTATATACATTAATTCCCGTACAAATCATACAGAAATTTTGCTCCCTCATAGGAAGTCCATATTTCGTGCCACTACTCTTTATACAAATCACAGTGGATCCAGTCTTCAGCTGGAGGGTCCAAGAATTCCACTTCGCAAGCAAGGCATAGCCCTATCGAAGTATTTTCAGTGGCAACTTGTTTCTTATTCGTTCCCTTTCATCTTTTATTTGTGGAATTGCAAAGATTTTTCTTATTGGCATTTCTGGGTGGTTGTTTTTCTATTTCAAGTCATTCTTGTGAGGTGACGATGTCAGTATGTCGGACTTCTTTCCTCGTCGCGTTCGTTTTCTATTCAATCCCGTCTTTGGAATAAACATTAGGTTCGATGAAGAGTAATGTTGTTGTAGAAAATCGCGTTCCCGGGAGGGGGAGTGTTGTGACCTTGCTAAGTATAGATAACGATGACTAATTTTCTACAAGTAAGGCAAAAGTCTGCACCAGGGCTCTTAAACCAAATTGAATGCGGGCCTTTGCCCCAACAGCCGAAACAATATCTTTTAATTTGTGCTGCCTTCTGTCAGACATCTACGAAAGTATTTACTAGTTCTTGCGTAGGCCACATTTCACACATTCATACTCTAAATTTTAGATTTTAATTACTGTGATTTTAACAGCGTAAACATACTTCGAATATCTTGCAAAATTACGTCTAATAAGTTCAAATAATAGCTCAGCTCATCGTCGGAGCAGTTTTTGCATAGAAACTACCAAACTCTCACTGCCAAGTGCTAACTTCACTACTCGAAAATAGTAATTACATTACGTAAACGGACTCTAGCTACTCCACGGTTATTTGGATTTACAGTATTCTGTGAGTATTGAAGATACTTCTGGGGTTTGGGATTGGCCTTGTGACAGTGCAGCAGTTTCGTTCCCTAGTTCACTTTTACCTTGGAGCGTGATTTTTAAGGACTTACATTTAGTTTCTTGGTTTCTCATATCCTCCCCCTCTGGTTCAATGTCTTCCGCTTGTGTAATCCAATCTAGGTATCCTCTGAGATCTTCCTCAATTTGTTGTTTTTCTCGTAGCTTGTGGAAGTCTCCTCGGGCTTTGGCTTTCTCTCTCTCTTTGGAAAACTCTCTGGAACATGCAAACAATGAGATATTTGGCAAATCCATTATTAACAAAAACTTACATTTCGGTGTGTAAATGGTTTAACATACCCGCTGAGGACACCGAGAATTAGGTTCATGACAAAAAATGCTCCAAGAATAACCATTGAAATAAAATATATCCACTGCCAACTGTTTCCCATTGCATCTTCAATCTGTGAACATAGATTACTGTTGTAAAATTTTGTGCTTATTTATCAATGTGAAACATAGACGAACTAATATTTGGAACCTAATTATGTTTACTTCTGTTTTTACACATAATGCCATAGATTAAATGATAGATAATTCTAGGGCATCAAAGGGGTCAAAGGGGATCACAGTTCCAATTAACATATGGTGCGAAATTTCATACACATGTCACATTTGGGTCTGATTGTTAGGCAACTCCTCATGTACAGGTATCCGGCAGGTACTTGAAGTCTTTGATTGCGTCAGTACGTGACCCGCCAAACACCAATTCTTGAGGGGCAATTATCATATTTGCTACTTAATGAATTTTTTTCACCAGATGTTCGTAGGCAAAAAGTGCTCATCGTAGATCCCTCTACATGTCTAGAACATTGTTACAGATATTCTGAGACATCCTCTAATTACAATCATTGTCTTCATATTTTGTTCGTTACGTACATCATACAGAACGTCAGTCCATCCTTCCAGTGTCACACACTGGAACACAGTGAGCATAGCAAGGCCAAAATTATCGAAGTTGGTGATTCCATGATTAGGGCCGTCCCAACTGAATTCTTTACAAACCATTGGTGGTACGAGTGTACTACACTGGAAGCCACTCTCACCAGCCTTGCCGCATGGATGTGGATCATCCATCATTTTGTCTGTAATCATAAAAACGTTTTAAAAATATTTTTATTCATATACAATACATATCTAGCAATGTCAAATATCACGTGTCGGATTGTCAAAACATACAGTAGGAATGCCAACCTCATTTGGGAGAACAGTCCTCCATTACTACGAATTGTTCTTTCGCACTCTATTTATAAGTAATATAATCGTTCGTACAAATAATTTTTTTTTTCAATAATGCCCCCGAGTCTTCCTATTTTATAATATCTAATATTACGAAATATATAACATCAATATTAAATGTTACGAGAAATATCTTAGTTCAAGTTTTTCATTTGAAAAACAATAATAATGTATTTAGTTAAGATAGTTTGAGAATAGAACATTTGACGCATTTTTAATATACTCAAAGAATTGCGCTGTAAGATAAACATTAATGCACAATAAAGACACACTAAGTTAGCAGTAGTCCCTTTGGTATTTCCAAACACGTTTGCGTTACATAGCTTATAAAACATTTGTTAGATGTCCTTTTTCTTAGAAGTGTGATAACCTTGGTAAATTATCTCATAAATAGAGATTATTCACTCAATTCCTTGCGCAATGTTACAAGGAAATAAAGATTGCAAGAAAGTGAATTATTGTCTAGCCTTTGGTTGTTACTTTTTCTTTCATTTTTAAATATTTTAAAATTATTGCACATGTGCAACGCGCCACAAAGCTCCTGGGCCATTAAGCGCATGGAGTTAAGTAGTAATCCTCGTTTAAGTGAGTCAGTCATTGTCGTTTATCCCTTTGTCCAAGGGCTCTGCGCCGTTTGATCCCAAGATTCCCAGACGGTCATCCGATCACGATCCCGCAAAGTCTCGAATTGCTTCACTTCCGTGACTTCACGGAGCGCAATTTTCGAAATTCTGCCAGCGACGGCGGCTTAATCAGAGAATGGTCCTTTCAAGTGAGGCGCGCAGGATAATAGCGGCAGATCCCACCCGAAATCGAATTCTCAGTTACAAGTGGGACAGTACACTTCTGTCGCATACCTATCATGTGCTGAAATATCAAATTAATTGGGATGTGGCAAAATCCTCAAATTCCCCATTTGAAAATTCATCCTCAGTGAAAGTGAACGAAAACCGAACAAGTGGTGCTTTAACAGCACATACGTTCTCGTGATATTGTTCACGGCGATGTAATATTGTAATATGAAAATTTCTGTCTGACCTTCAACTACCATTTGAAAAATTCTTCAAGAAACGAAACGTGAAACACATATTTTTAAAAAAATTCAAATGTTTAAATGAAAACAACTTTCTGCTATTGAATTCAGTGTTGTGTGAATTTCGTTTAAACGAAAACAACTTTCTGCTATTGAATTCAATGTGAATACACAGTACGACACGCGATGCGTATTTTAGCTGTAAATAATATTATTAGTTTATATTAATGCGAACCAATGGCTGCCGACATTATAGCCTTCTAATATCAGTGCAATAGGGTTAATGATTACATAATATTAAAAAGTAATATTTCTTTTCAAGATTTGAATGACAGCCTCGAAGCTCTTTAAGCTTTCCTTATATTATCAGAAATACAACATTTAAATCCACGATTTACATCCCCTATATCCTGTTGTCGGTACCACCTTCCTTTGTCAAGAAACACTCTTCTAGAAACACCGCCTGACTATAAGAGATTATTCTGTGAACTTCACGTCGTATCGCGACGTTTCTATTGTTAGATTGCTACTTCACAACCAGAGTGACCAGATAGCTGAAAAGTGAATCTCAAATTATTGTTTCATTTAAGTTTCTACAAAATTATTTTCAATAGTAAATTATTATTAAAACGATAATTATAAATAAAGTAAGAATATCATTATCATAATATTATTAAAAAAAGTCGGCAACACCGCGCATCAAGTCGCGTCCATCAAGATAAATTTAATAAATCCTAGTAATTACAATGATCTCTAGAAATTACAATGATCTCTAGACAATGAATAGAAGGCTCAAATTAATGAATATTGCAAATTAATCACCTGGATAGTACTTTGCTCTCGAGCAAATGGTTGCGAGAAATCATGTTCTTTCACGCAATATTTGTAACGCTTACGTAATATGCATTTACATCGCAACTAATATAGATATAAATTATCACACCTAATGTTCTACGATTTGTAATACAGGATGGATTAAATTAATTTGGATTAAGATAAACAATGAGAAGGGATTTTCAGAAATTCAACGGCCTCTGCCTCTCAAATTACATTTACAGACTGACACCGCCTCAAACGAAGTGCTAGAAATTGGAGTTAACCATTTCAAATTCTTTTCAAATTTACGCACAAAATATTCACAATTTTGACAAAATCGAACATAAGGTTGTTGGAAGACGCTGAAAGTTTCTGAATGCTTTCAATTTTCGAAAAAAAAAAAAAAAAAGGTTTTCAATGAGCATGAGACCTACGTCTTTCTCTTAAACGTACTTTGGACTATCCACTACCGCAATTTCATAAAAAATGATGAAGATTTTTTGAGAAAAAATGTTGAAACAAAAATTAAAAATTACCTATATTTCACGCAAAATTACTCAAATTTACGCGAAATTACGCAAATTACGCGAAAAATACTCAAATTTTCGAAATATTGAACATGACCTTATTTCAAAATATATCTTTATGGAACAGATTTTATCAAGAGAAAAATCTCTATTTTTAATATTTTAGTTGCAGAAAGACAGCGATTTTTTTGAATTCTGGCATTTTTCGAAAAATCCGAGCTTTCAACGAAAATGAGACCTGTGCCATTCACTCAAACGTCCATTACACAACCCAACAACAAATTGTAAGAAAAAACGACGTAGGTATTTTTTAACGTCACAGAGGCTACATGTAAAGTATCCCCTGTAAGCTTTCTTTGGGAAAAATGTTAAAACAAAAATTAAAAATGACCTATATTTCATGTAAAATTACGCGAAAAATACTCAATTTTTCGAAAAATTGAACAAGACCTTATTTCAAAATATATCTTTATGGAACAGATTTTATTAAGAGAAAAATCTCTATTTTTAATATTTTAGTTGCAGAAAGACAGCGATTTTTTTGAATTCTGGCATTTTTCGAAAAATCCGAGCTTTCAACGAAAATGAGACCTGTGCCATTCACTCAAACGTCCATTACACAACCCAACAACAAATTGTAAGAAAAAACGACGTAGGTATTTTTTAATGTCACAGGGGCTACATGTAAAGTATCCCCAACATTAAAATTTCGGTTTCAAATTCAAGGGATCACGACATCAGGCAGATCCATCGATTTTTCGGTTATCAAGGATCCACAAAATAGGGATTCTGGCTACACAACGTGTTAGATGATTTTCATTCTTCTAAATTTAGCATCTGGATTTATCCATTTTTTCGTTGCGATGGCCTTGTAATACTTTTTGTTGTGTCGAAAATTTGTGGTTTTTTCGCGCAGCATTACATAACTTTCTCTCTATTGCGGTAGGGGTAGCGAAAAAGTAAAAAGTCATTTTTCTCGAAAAGAACTTCGGGGATCTGCCGTTATTATTCTGAGCGGCTCAATTACGATATGTGTGCTTACGTAGGATTTTGGTTAGAAGATTTATATCTTTAAGACAGAAGTTAGGAAGATGGGATACATACGTCTGTCAACAAACAAAAATAATTTGTAAAATACCACCAACATAACTAAACTTTGCACCTACATAAAAACGGGAAAAGATTAACTATATCGAATGCGTAGAAATCTACTAAGCACAGCCTTAGATGTCTCTACGTCTCCATCCATGATATCCATCGTACCAAAGTGACTCCCCAGGAAGTAACTGTAAACTGTATGACTGAGCACGTTAGTCGCTAAAGTGGGTCGTGGAAGAAATAAGTATTATGATTGAAATATATTTATGACATTACCTGTTGTGTTATCATAACATGTGTTGTGCAATTTTCCTGAGAATAATTCCAGACCTATGATTGCATAAATAATGATAACAAACAGAACCAGGAGAGCTATGTGTAATAAAGGCACCATGGCACGGAGGATTGAGTTCAATACGACCTGTAGACCTGGAAACAAACATTATGATTAGATAACAGAACTTCTTTACAAAAAGCAATACATAATGTGTAATGGGAAAGTTTCAATGTAAGAACTCATAGAAAAGCAATAGATATTGCACATAAAGTCGATACACAAGAAAAGGGATTTATCAGAACAATCGTAATTGTTTAATTAAGCAAAATAATGTATTTAGAATATGTCTACTTGTCTAGTAAATATTTCATATAAATAGTTTATGTCACAGCGTATTTAGAGTAAAATAGTTTACTTTTGGCTGTGAAATGAATGGCTCGAAATAAAACTACCATCCTTCAAAATGACATTTTTAAGATGTGACAGCTTTCTTTTGCATCAACAGTAAGTATAGGATCGTATAAGAGTAGTCAGATCCCGAAAATGTCTACATCTGTCTAATACTTCGGTTCACATTTAGTTTTCTTCATTAATTGAATAGGTCATTTATACCTTAAATCTTTTCGTGGGACGTAGAAGTTTATGAATTATTATTTTTCTATATTTTTAAAAACCGATTGATCAATTTATTATAAAATAATCTGTTTTTAAAGAAGTCAATTTGTTGAAATTGAGTGGAGTACGTCTCATCAATGAAGTACATCACGTAAATTCTTTATAATGTAATGCTTTACTGCTAAATGATTATGCGTATACATATTTTGTAAAAGGATCTTAGGAGCGAGTTTTTAAATTTGTAGGAATCTTGAGACCTTAAATTTGTAAGGATCTTGATCTTAGGAGCGAGTTTTTAAATTTGTAGGAAGGCAATAAAATAGCTTTATCTATAGACGAGTTGCCCACGCTATTTTGTTGTGTAATAATGTTATTAAATTATTAGAAGGGGCAAATGATTACTGAAACTGGAACTTAAGTAGCGTGATATGTTAGATTCATAAGATAGACTAACTCTCTTCGAGTTAACTATATTATATTGTAAGTTGTTTATTGTTCATATGCGTGAGCGCGTGGAAATCGATTCATTATCCAAGGAACATCGGAGGTTGGCGTTCATCTAGTGACTCACAACAGTACACG
This sequence comes from Gryllus longicercus, assembly GCA_038098605.1. Classification (NCBI taxonomy): domain Eukaryota; kingdom Metazoa; phylum Arthropoda; class Insecta; order Orthoptera; family Gryllidae; genus Gryllus; species Gryllus longicercus. The sequence continues at coordinate 278,002 of JAZDUA010000955.1, forward strand.
GAGGTTGGCGTTCATTTAAAGACTCATCGAGGAATCAGTGGGAACATAAATTGGAATCGTCAGGCGAATTTCATGTGGCGGAGAGACGCTAGACACAAAGGAACCTTCCAAACCTGTCACTTCAAATGAAACAATTTTTGGAAGCCGTTGATTCTTTTTCACGATGTTTCCAATTGTATATTACATTTCCACTATTAGTGTTTTTGAGAAATGTCTAGTTATATTTCTGTCAATTTTTAGTGTTTCCTTATATTGTTGATAATTCTTATTTTCTTTGTTACGAGTAAATAAATACGACGCACTCCAGACAATTGTTTGAAGACTTGTGTTATTTGATTGAACTAGGTTTATAATCGTCCAGATTATATACGACTTTCGGCGTCATAAGAGATTGTTTATAATGTTGGTAACTTATCACTTCCAAACGCAAGTCGCAAGACAGACAAACTGCCTTAGTTTAATATTTTTACAAGTACAGTCAGATTATAAGAAATCTTTGTAGCCTTAGTAGCCTTAAATCTTAGTATAATTGAGAGTGTAATTTATGTATAAATAAAACTGTCGTACTTGGTACTCCCGATACCAAGCGAAGAGGCCTTAACACTCGGAATGCACGCAATGCTTTCACATCGAAGCCATCTTTCATTAAATTGGACAGTGCTGTGCTTATTATTCTGAAACAAAAAGAAAACAAAACAACATTAATTTGGCTCCCTGCTGTGCGAGTTTCTAGGACTCAAGCAAGTAAAGTAAAGAGAAAACTAACGCAAGTGAGGAAAGACCAGAAAGAAAAGATGAGAGTAAGAAATTTGATGATAAATTGTGAAGCGGTACGCGAAATGCAAAGGGAGAAGAAAAATAGATGAGAAAACCACTGGAAATGAGAGTAAGATGATGGGAGAAGTATTTCGGTGTTTTAAAGTGATAAACGTGCAGGATTTGTCATTCATATAATGAATTAGAACAAGTTCCGAATCACACGATATTGATCACTTACGTCGTAATACACTTCTGCCACTTCTTACTTATTTTTAGCCTGCGGTTTCTATATTTACCTTTTTCTGCAGTTTAAAAGAACACAAAGTCGAATTTTTTGTAGAAAATCTCCAAATTTAAAGTTCTTATTGTCAAAAGATCTCTTTCTAACTATTTCGACACTATCAAAGGGGACTGGTCTCCTGAAAAGAACATTTTTTGTTCAAATTTTGCCATCAGTTTAGTTTTCTAATATTATCGGATCCCCTCTTTTTTCGGATAAGATTGAAAATTAAGTAAATTAAATTATAAAATTATTTCAGTAATCAATTGGCAATTTAAGAACTGCAGACGACCAATATGCGATGTGGGAGCACTTCTCTTCGGTAGACCAAAATTCGAGTGGTTCAAATGAAGCTGCTTCTGTGGAGAAAGTGGGTTGTTATTTTGAAAAGCTTGGAAATTCCATAATACTCATAATATTAAGAACACAAAAACGCGAGAAACAAATTTTCAAAATGTCTGAACAATATTAACCCATGTCATTTTCCACTTAACCTATTAACTGCCTTCACTCCAAGTTGAAGTTCAATTAGGATAGTAGAGCATGCTGTAATCACAATTTGGTACAAACGCTTCATGGTCCTAATTTCGACTGTGTTTTGATTAAAAATATTACTACGCATGAAATATTTCCCCATTGCATTCCAAAGTGAGCTCTCTTAATACACATACACGATTATCAACAATGATTTTGTGTTAGTTTCCTTCAGTCATGGACGGTGAAAAAAAAGTGTTCGGAACATTTTGTATGACAAGGAATGTCGCAGAAGAAATTTAAATTTTACTATTTGGCAATTTTCAAAGATTTATCTCTTATAGGACTGCTACCGTTTGCTAATGTTTTTACCTACCGTGAAATATTGCTTCATTTTTTTTGCAGTTCCCCCTATTAAATCCGATAAACCTGGGATATTTTATTGTGACCTATTTGATTAGAATAATTACTACGTTTTGGTTTTTAAATGTTATGCAAATCAAAACTTTTATTATACTAAGGATCTTTTCTCAATTATCATTTTATTTGCAATGTACAGTAAAATAAATAGTAGGGGGTTTCTAAAATTACTCTTACACCACGAATTACAGAAATTTAGAATTAAATTGAGGACATAATACTTTTTTAAAGGTAAATATAGAAATCGTTAAATATTTTTATAATATCACATTAATATCTCTAGACACTAATTGATTGTTTTTTTATTGGTGCGTTTACGAAGGTTGCCTTTTATGTTTCGGGATTTTGCAACCGTGGTGTCTGGCAACTGACAGCTCTATCGTAAAGTTGGATGTTTTGAGGTTATTCGTACTTAGATTGTTTTGACATACGAGCGCTATTTGTGTTGTTTACAGTAACTTAAAAGATTCATCTTGGCCCACAAATGGAATTAAATCGTGATCATTTTCGTGATCATTTTTTACAACTTTCGACGTGGATTAACTCAGCAACAGTGCATGGATGAACTTAATTCAATTTTTGGCAATGAAGCTCCATCAAGGACCAGTGTTTATCGATGGTTTGGTGAATTCAATCGTGGTCGTAGTTCACTCCATGACGAATTTCGAGAAGGTGGTCCAAAATCAGTTGTTGTTCTGAAAACCATTGATGATGTGCGTGAACTGACATTGCAAGATCGTCATGTGACCTATCGTGAGATTGAGACAACCTTAGGAGTTAGTGGGACCAGCATACATTCAATATTGCATGAACATTTGACTGTCAAAAAAATTTGTTCGCGTTGGATCCCACAAAATTTGTTAATGGTTAAAAAAAAGGCTCGTGTCGATTGGTCGAAAGAAATGCTCAAAAAATACGATCGCGGTGCTTCGAAACACGTCTATGACATTGTGACAGGTGATGAATCGTGGATTTACGCGTATGAGGACGAAGGTAAACAGCAGTCGACTGTATGGGTGTTTCAAGATGAGTAAAATCCAACAAAAGTTGTTCACGCACAAAGCACTTCCAAACAGATGGTCGCCTGTTTTTTCGGAAAAGCTGGACATGTCGCAACCGTACCACTAGAACAACGCAGAGTAGTCAATTCTGAGTGGTACACAACGATTTGTTTGCCAGCTGTCTTACAAGAAATCAGGAAAACCAACCGCCGAAGACGGATCACTCTTCACGACAATGCGAGCTCTCGCACATCGGCTCAAACAACTGCATTTTGAGCACCCAAAACATCGATTTGATGAGTCATCCGCCGTATAGTCCTGACTTGGCACCGAATGACTTCTTTTTATTCCCGTACGTAAAAAACAAACTGAGAGGTCAACGTTTTTCGACATCTGAAGAAGCGTTTGCTGCATTCAGAATGCATGTTTTGGAGATACCTCAATCAGAGTGGCAAAAGTGCTTCGACAATTGGTTCAAACGCATGCGAAATTGTAGAGATTTTCACGGGGAATATTTTGAATTACAATAAAGTGATTTTCGATGATTAATATTTGTTTTTGTTCTCTAATCCTGAAATATAAAAGACAACCCTCGTAAAACACTTCTTTTTTGGTATTTCTAATATCACAAGAAACATGCATATTATGACATGGAACAAGTGAGAAGTATTTTTTTAAATTAAGGACTGAATTATATTTTTTCTTAACGCAATATGTTGATGCTATAATATCTAAAAACGAAGGAAATTGTGTTGTCAATTTATTTTGAAGTGGTGAGAAATTTCTTACCTTAATCGTATTTACTTACCCTATAACTACAATAGTAAAATCTAGCAAATTCCATCCGTTGCGGAGATATGCCCCAGGATGTAATACCAAACCATACGCTACAATTTTCATAGCACACTCAATCGTAAAGATTGCTAAAAACACATTCTCAATTTTTTCCTAAAACAAAAAATAAGTGGCATTAGAACAATAAATAATGACATTTTTAGTGTATGAATGTAATTCAGGTGCTCAGAATAATAACGGCAGATCCCAACAGAAGTTTGTTTGGCATATAAAATATTTTTCTCTTTGTTCACATTAATTTTCATTCCGGACAACCCTTTGAAGGCGGAATTTGAGGGTTTTTCCATATCCCAATTTATTTTATATTTCGGCATACGGTATACGCATATGGCAGAAGTTTACTTCTAACTGAAAATGGGAGGTCGTTTGGGATCTACCATTATTATCCTGAGAGCCTCAACTGTATTAGTAATTTCAATTAAATTTAGCATGAGTGCATATAAAACATTAATGACGAATCCACGAGTCAAGCGGCAAGAGCTTTTAGAGTCGTAGTACTCGAACGTTTGTATTGCAATATTTATGATGATGATGATGATAATAATGATAATAATAATAATAATAATAATAATAATAAACTGATAATCATTAATATAATGATATTAATAATTTATAATTAATTGAATATGCACTTTAACGCACATATCAAGATAGTGCACGTCGAGGGGATAAAACTCCAGAAATTTAGCGATAAAGCCACACAAATCATTCGCAACAATGTATTTCTATGGCGCGTCCGAGGTTAAGAATGAAGTAGACTCTTGTGGCAGCAGTGAAGCCAAACGTGGCGCTTTCTTACTGTACTGTATGAATCGAAATCTGCGCGCTTGATTGTGACGACAAACCCCGCAATGAGGCGGAGCGCTAGTTTAGCGCTAAAGCAGTTTGTCTCGAACCATTCCAATTTTATGAAAGCGTATTTTTTTTCTCCTTTCTCAAATCTAAAACTATTCCTATGAGACTTCGATATATTGGAAACGTTTCTGTTAGGCTTCTCACGTCTTTGTGTTTCGAAATATCATTAAGATCTCAGGAAGAAATATTAATTTTAAAGTGCACCATTATTTCAATACAGCATATCCAAAATCCAAGTCAACTACATGCAGTTGAAAAAAGGCCAACCTCATGTGTCGTTTTTAACAATACACAAATAATAAGCTTTTATTATAAACAAAATATTTAAAATTTGACGACAAAATAAGTGGGGCTCACAGGAACAAACTGATTTGAATCACAAAAAACCGAGCTGCCTCGCGCCAGGAGAGCGCAAAACTTTCCATTCGCGTATAGAAAAGCCTTTCTAATATTTTTAAGGAAACTGGCAAAAGAAAAATTGGCCGGTAATTTTGAATTTCATTTTTTTCTTTAAAAAAAAAGGGATTAATTTTTGCTGTTTTGAAAATATCTTGATTTGTGGTAAATATATAATGTATTCGATGTATTATTTTGCTAAAGTAATTGTTGTCATTAAAAATTATGTTAATGAGTACTTAAAACAGTTTTGAAATCTTAAAAACGGAGGGGTGTTTATTTACCGGACAAGCCCATAAGGCCGCGTACTTCATTCTTAACCTCGGACGTGCTATAGGGCACAAGTCACAGTGGTGGGATTTCAGAGTTCCTATTGCAAGGATTCCTTAGCAATTGCAAGGATTCCTTAGCAATTTGAATATAAAGTTAATGTATAGTCAACTATTGTCTCAGTTTTACCATCATTGGGGGAGGGGGGCAATTGCGTTCTCCCAAATCCGCCACTGCAAGTTTATGTAGAGTAAATTCTCAAATGTACTTTGTTCATTTTTATGAATGTAGTTATTAATAAATGATATGAACAATTAAAAGTAATAATATTCAGTTGATCTGGAAATGAGATTTTGTTCACTATTTCTAATTTCGACAATAACTTACCTTCTTTCAATAAACTTACCAGGTATAGATTGGTTGTATTGGAATCGCTGTTGGGGTAAGGAGTATACACAGCCAAGGCAACACAATTTGCAAAGATGGTCAGCAGAATCAGGTACTCGAAAGGTCTGTACGCTGAGTTAAGGAAATAATCTTAAAGGGAGCAAACATACAGATCGAAAAATACATAATACAAATCTCTTTGTGTTTTTACATTTTAAAACAACAGAATTCAACAAACTGTAAGCTTCTCAATAAATATTCATAATTTATTTTTCCCATTCATAGAATTATGTCAATATATAATTTTATATATTCTCTCTCTCTCTCTCTCTCTCTCTCGAGAGAGAGAGAGAGAGAGAGAGAGAGGAGAGAGAGAGAGAGAGAATATGTAATGTGTAAAGTTTTCGCAAAAATTATATAATAAACCAATTTTTAGCTTCAAGACGTAATTTCTCAGGTTAAATAGTTACATAATTTGTATACATTCAGGACCGTGATCCAAAATCATGATAGATGCAATTTTATTCTTACGATTACGAGTAGGATGTCTTCTTTCCCTTTAACTATCTTCTTTCTTTACTTATACTTTTTGCCGACTTGTCCTCTTATCATTTATATAGAAAACAGAGTATCTCTTAGATATTTTCCTTTCCATTAATTCATGTTTAAGATGTAATTTTGATAAACTCGAATAAATGGACGAAACAAGTTCCGGAATACCAGGTCCTTCCATTTATACGAAAAATAAAAAAAAATCTTGATTATTCTCAAGTTTTAAAAGAAAAACGAGGTTTTTTTTACTTTTCGTAACTGATGTGTCATTCGCAGCGACATTCCGACCACTCATTGCTTCCCCTCGAATTCTCCTCTCAGTAAGAACGGGTAACATCCATGGCAATTCGCGAACTGAAAACGCATAAGATACACCAAAAACCTCGCTGCAGATAACCACCATCAGATTGGATCATTTTATAGCTCTGATTGGGTATTATCAACTGTCTCTTCTGTCTCTGTTGTTGCCAGAGACAGCATTGGCCTCAGACGTAATCTCTTTATCTCACACCGCTTTTTGGCATACAAATAATGTTCTATTGGCATGTAACTAACTAACGATATACAGAATGTCTGAGGAGGAAACGTTGAAACTACGAAAATGAAGACAATTTTAAGCATATTTTGTCTAATGAACTACGCAGATATTCAGAATAGAATAGCCGCAATAAGCACACAAACGTTGGTTTCAAAAGATAATTTCTAGACAAAATTTTGCATTACAAAAGCATAGACACACCCCAGAAACATGTAAATTGTTTATTATTTACAAAAGAAATGAATGTATTTGTTCAGAAAGAAAAAATAACTAAAAAATAAAAAAAAGTACCCAATTTACACAATTCGACTGCTTTTTTATTTCTGACTTATTTCCTCCCAGGACATCTGTATGTATATATTGAAACACAGAATGTTTCCTTATACTAATTAGAATCATTAGCATAAGAAATTTGAGGTCATTTTGGACTGCGTAGTACAGGCGGCAGACGCGACGGACGGCAGTGGGGAGGCCCGCCGCCGCCGCCGTCGCTGCCGCGAACACAGCGTGGGAACGACGGTTACAAACCGAGCGTGGAGCGGCGGAGAATTGAGCCGTTAGGGGAGTTGCGAGGAGGGAGACGGACGAGGCGGTCGCCAGGGATCGGCGGTGGCCGAGGTGTGGCCGGAATGTGGCCGGTGAAGTAGAACGTTAGTTAATGCAAAATCTGTTGAAACAATAGTTAGGAAGCCGGAAAAGTAACATGTAGAAGAGATCAGTGCTAGGAGAACAGTAAATCGCGCTTATGCTATTTGACGCAGTGAGAACAATACCAGAACTGTGTGTGGCGAAACTGACGCCGATACGTACAGTGGCCGCGTGTTAGCTAGTTATATCAAAACGATGAAAGATAATTAGAGGGAAGTGCGACGCCGAAGTACCAGGAGCCGAGTCCGAGGGATTCAAGAGGCCGTCAGCCGAGGCGACCGCTACACCACCAGCCGCCGACTGCGCCAAGCTGCTGTGAAGGTCGGCGACCCCTGCCGATGCGAACCGTAACCCAAGCAACGGACGTATTTGTTGGGGCCCCAAGGTATGATAAAAACTCATGTTAAATCTGATCTTGGTACCAAGGCAAAGTGTACAGGTGTTATAAGTCATGTAATTAACAGATTTGGTTTGTGAATAAATCCTGTTTATAATTGTACCACATTTACTAATTAAATTTCCCAATGCTATATCGACTCCTCGTAGGGACCCATTCACGAAAAAGACACCCTCCTTTAGTAATTTCTTGCAGTGAAAGTACCGGCATCACCAGGTACGTCACTATATATATATATATATATATATATATATATATATATATATATATATATATATATATATATATATATATATATATATATATATATATATATAAAGTTTTTTTTTATTTCTCATATGATAACACTATATAATATATAATGACAGAATTGGATAACAACAAGAAGGTTAATGGAAGATAAAGGAAAATAATACTCACAGATGTGTATACTACTTCCATTGTCCTCCGCGAAGTTAGAAAGATAGAAGGGCAAGAATTATGAGAGGAGAATAGAACAAAGGTGTAATCTTCGTTCGTCGTAATGCAATTTACAAAACGGAGGAATAATATAATCCTCACTACGATAATGTGATTTTCATATCTTGAAGAGCACGTACCTATTGTATTCGTGTTTTATCAGTATTTACTTACACCTCCGATACTGGCGAGTGCTGCATGCAAATACCTCGCATACATCAGTGAGAACTACGTTTTGAACCAAGTCTGTAGTGCTTGGACCGCCTAGAAATCAAGTCTGTAGTGCTGTTGAAAAATGTTATCATTGAAAATAATGAGAACAAGCCATTACAGCTACAACTCTATATCTATCGTAGTTTTTGCGAAGTTTTCAGCGCTTCTGAGAGCGAATGTTTGTTTCTGAAGAGTAAATGTAGCTTCCCACTCCTCGCCAAACATCAGATCCAGTAGAAACGATCTGACGATTATGAAATTATTATCCATATTAACGATCTATTTGATGGTTTAATGAATGGGTTAATCAGTTTGAATCATGCACACTTTTTTTTTCAAATTCATGTGCTATGTTTACAGCCTCAGTGGGTGCCGCCCCGTTTGTGAGCTTTGCCCTTGTGTGACGTTACATTACGGAGATTTGAGTCGCGAATCTGCTTACTTGCGTCCAACAGCGGTTTATGCGTGCCAGTGTCAACGCATTAAGGCGTGTCCACGGGCGAATACCGCGTCATGTGCCGGTGTGTTCGGATTTATGGGTTTTGTTGCCACCAGCCAGGTCATACGCTCCCGCGTCACCAGCAGAATCGAAATAAGTTAAAAATGAATGTGCGGTTAATATTGAAGGAACGTACTTTGTTGAGAGGTCAACGATTGCATATATTGCAACTAGTGGTTCTACAATCCGTGGAAAAAAATTTAAACGGTTTTAGGAATTTTTTATACATTGCATTAATTTCAAACACAAAATTCGCGAAAAATACTTGTTTTTTCAATAAATAGTACATGGATTTTTTTAAAGAGCTGGCATTTTACAACAGTCTTTGTCAACAAGACAAAACTCTCTATCTTCAATTTTGTAGTTTTAAAATGTTAACTTTTCGCAAATTTCGAAAAAAAACAAAAACAAAACAGAGTTCGCAGAAAATGGGACTAGCACCAAAAATTAAAATATCCGTTTGAAAATTCCAAAGCCTCAAGTTCGTTCAGATCGATCAAGAAATATTAATTTTGGAATAAGTCGGCTAAAAGGTTTAGGCGCTAGCGTTGAACATGGACAAAGAATCAGACGACAGACGTTTTGCCGTCAATCGATTTTTCGATATCAAGGACCCTCAAAACAAGGTTTCTGGCTACACAACGTGTTAGAGAAGCCTAGAATCATTAACTATATATAGAAACATAATTTATCAACTTTTTCGTTCCCAGGGCCCGACGAGAAAACTTTTTCTGTCGAAAAATGGCCGCTTTCCGATGCACGATTACAGACCATTTCCTAAGAAGGGCGAGAACGTAGAATCACGGCTCTCTGCGCGAGTCAATTGTTAGACCCCGCATTCGGAAGAGAGTAAAATGAGTCCTTCACATGTAAAAGCAATGGTGCTTCGTCAGCACATACTTTCACGCATTGTTTCTAAATTTGGAATTTTCGAAAATTCATTGTCCAACGAAAACAAGACCAACGCTATTCTTTCAAGCGACTCTTCTTCTATACGTGAACAAAAAAATGAAGATCAGATTAGGAGCGGTTTTTGAGAAACTGTTTTTAACAAATTGCATTAGTTTGAAGCACAAATTACAAGAAAACTACTCGTTTCTACAAAAAGAATTGTACATGACCTTTTTAAGAGCTAATGTTTTAGAACAGATATTATTTTAGGCAAACGTTTCTATTTCAATTTGTAGTTTTGAATTGTTAACGTTTTGCATTTTTTGAAAATACGGCGAGTTCGCCGAGGGACTAGCACCATATTTGTTGCCGTCCCTTCATACATAAGAGGAGAAAATTTAAAGAAAAACTTTGTGCGGTTTTTGAGAGTTGTTAGTTAAAGTAAAATTTGCTACATTTATTGAAAATTTCACGAAAACTACTCATATTTTCGAAAAATTATATATGACCTTATTTCAAGATTAGTTTTTAATGAACAGATTTCATTAAGGAAAAAAATCTTCCTTCATTTGTAGTTGAAGGAAGAAGCCCCAAAGAATTGCACTCTTGCAATTTTCAAAAACTCAGGGATTTCATCAAATATGAGACCATTACTATTCCCTTACAGCCCTTAATGCTATCCCAGGACAAAGTTTAGTAAAAAATGAAGCAATTTTTGAGAAAATTGTAAAAATGTTTTGAGGCTTCATGCAGAGTACCTTCAAAAATCAAAATACCCCAATGGAACTCAAAAAGGCTCGAATTTTATTCAAATCGTCGGGGAATATCAATTTTGGTGAAAATCGGCTGAACGGTTTAGCCGCTATCTTTGATGGTGACTGTTGGTTGCGTTGATGGTTGAGGTTGACGGCGCTAGCGTTCACCACAGGCGGACAGACAGACGTTTTGCCGTGAATCAATGTTTCGGTATCAAGGACACACAAAACATGAATTCTTGCTACACTACGTATTGGAGGACGTAATTTAATACACATAGGATGAAGATTTATCTACTTTTTCGTTACTAGGGCCCGGCAATAAGAGTTTTTCTGTCGAAAATTCGCGGTTTTCCGGCGCACAATTACAACTTTCTCCCTTTTTAAGTAAGTAAAAAGTTTACGACCGGTGTGACGAAAAGACCCAGAATTGGATAATATTCAATATAGTCTCGGTATAGGTATGTTATAACCATATTAATATTGTTCATATACCTATAATATTTAGTGAATAATAATAATAATCATAATCATCATCAGACCGTCTTGAAGAAAACTTCGAAGATATTCTTTGATTAAAATGATTTTTGGAACGTTTAAAAAACATTTTATAAAACTGTTTTACTTAAAAATAATTTTAAATGCCTTCGATTTATCCATAAATTACAAAAGTAATGACTTTTTTAAACAAAAGGAATAATTTTAGGCTACTGGTGGTTCAAGGATTTTTCTTAGGTTGCCCAATCTCTCCCGGCTACGAGTCGTTGTAATTGATGAACTCGTGCAACATAATACTATTACTGTACCTTCTCAGAATTGTTTAGGTCCAATGACACCAAAGTTTGCATTCTTGGGGTGGCAGTCGCTTCGTAGGCTTCACCAAACCAACGCCTCTCACAGTTCTGTCGTCCACAGCGCGGTATTCGAATGCACATCCTTGCGCCGTGAAGAGAAATGCACCGTACTGCACTCTGCCGCCGGCTGTTAATGAGATTCTGCAGTCAGCTACCACAAGACGCTTGAACAGCCTTGCGGACCCTCGAAAAACAGGAAAGTTCAGGCTGCAGCCACTAAGCAGATTTACTTGTGCATTACCTGCACTTTGCTAATTACTGGAATTAATTGAAATGCCCACTATTCGCCGACTCATCTCCTTAACGACTATTCACCTTAATAAAGCGACAAGTTAAATTACTTTGCATCACTTCGGAGAGACGTTGCATATGGTTTGCTGTCGAAGAGAGTTCTGCTTCTTTGTGCGAAATGCAGTAGCATAATTGGATTGTTTTAAGGACTCTCTATTCAATAATTGTTACTTGAAGCTTTGTAATACACATTAGTTGATTAGACGGCAAATATACCGAACATAAACAATTTATTTTACTTTAAATTAACGTTTGATATGAAATTTCCCATTTCATTGTGCGTTATTTGCTGTTTTTACAGGGGGTCCGTTTCTGCAACAAATTGACATCTCACATAAGGGGATCGTACCCATTTTTACACTGTCCGTAATACACCAGTCTTTATATAGTTTATTATTGCTCCATGTGTCATGTTCCTTTAAAGAAGTGATGATTATTAGATAATATAATTTTAATATTTTCTTGTTCTAACACAGAAATTATCCCAATTAAAAAAGTTTTATATACAAATACTTCGTAAGCATTTTCGGTATGCAATTATAGTTTCTAGTGTTGATTTTGAGGGTTGTTTTAAACAAATTTCACCTTCATAAAAGTACAATAAGTGACAAATATTCTCTGTAGCTCTGTTTTGCAGTAGAGAAAAAAGTTTATCATAAAAAGATACAGCGCGCCAGGAACGTCTGTCCGCACCGATCCGAGTCAGTGCCTGGCGCCGCCTCCGCTTCTGTCCTTAGCTTCGCCGCCGTGCGGGGCGCTAGTGTCGCGTGCGTGCCGGCACCTCGCCTCTTCCTACGCTGCTGCTTCTGCAGCCACTGTGGACGGTCCCAGCTCTGCTCGGTGCTCGTGATACCAAAATAATTGATGTTGCTAGCACTCTTATCAGTAGAAGATTTTAGGCGAACGACGAAACTGAATGCCATTAAGTTTGATGAATTCCTATATCCTTAAACGTTTTATCATATTCGTGTATTAAACAAGTTAGAATAGTCATCAACACTAGTGTCCTGTCGTATCGATAGGTTTTCACATACTCCCACCCCCACACTGATCCTACGCCAAACTTTTTGGACCTAATACGTTGCATGAACTCTGCAAATCTCTGCTGTTGGCCTGCCTGTTCACCTCCCTTGGCAACCTTGAGCCGACACGAGTGTCCTAGGCTATGACTTACGCGGCTCATTTGTTTTTTCCTTATTGGTGATAATTTCATAAGTTCTTTGTTCTGCTCCCAAGTAATTATCTTTCTCCTTCCTTACATTTTAAGTTAAACACACATTTAAATTTAACATTTTATAATCCAAATTACTGATAAGCAAAGATAATTTAATGTGAAATTACAAAGCTTAAATTAATCAAATATTAAAATATTTTAAAAAAAAGTTAAGGGCTTTCCATCTCAAAACTCTTGAGAGATTATGTGCGAATGCGGTAAGCCATTTGGTCTACGTACAGTTGTGTCCAAGCAGCTTTCCCGCCTTAGGAGACCATAATGGCACTTTTCTCCTTGCGCACTGTCATTTGTTGTCTCCACTCATGACGAATTTTGATGCATTTCCCCCTTTTCTGAATTTTCCCATTTTGCTCTTTGCTGAACTTTCCGGTAGCCCTCAACATCTTTTAGATTTTTGATACCTAAATTCTTGACTTCGAGAGTTTTATCTTTTTTGAATAGTTTGTTGAATTTGCAGTCATGCCTCTTCCAAGATTATATTCTAATAACAGTAACTTTCCTTTAGCGATGTCAAATAGAGCACTTTTCTTCTTCATTGCTACCGTATAAAGGCAAAGTTAACATGAACAAAAAATTACAAAACTTTACGAAATACAGCAAAAGGAACACTTAAGTGAACGGGCACATACAAATGGAATACCGTTTAAACACTGCATTGGACCCCTTTCCTCAAAACGATCCGCTCCCTTCCAATATTCTGTTTCATTTTTGGGAAATAAACAATATAACTTCGTATATAATGAATGTTGTATTATTATAAACATACAATTCCTAATTTGAAAAATTATCATAATTATTTTAAACAGACATATCTGAAAATGGCTGTAAACGACTTAGCTAAAAAAAGAAAGCCATTCGACATGAATGTTCTATACTACTAGGAAAACATTGGATGGCTCATAACAAGAAAAATACACCTGATCGTGATTCCTTTGTAAGAAGTTAGCTACCCTCTGATCACATGCAGCTACCCTCAGAAGAACGATAAGAAAATAAAGGCGTTTGAAAAAGTGTATTTTGAAATTTAGAATTAAAAAAAGGTTAAGATACTGTGGATCGTAAATGAGCATTGCTTTTTTAAAAAACTTAACTAATGAAATTGATTTGAAAAGTCATCAAACACTGAAATTAAAGGGAAAAACTAAATTGTGAAAAGGATTAGAATGTAAAGTTGAACAGAGGGCAAGAAGGGAAAGAGGAGGATTTGTTTTTGTATCTAGTCTATATTTTATACACTAGATACAAAAATGAATCCTCCTCTTTCCTTCTATACAAAATACTCTACGCATGGCGATATATACCATTCATAAGAAACCATTTTCCAGTCCTCCATCAAACACGTTTAACCCGAAGGAAGAAGTTAGTAAAATATGATATAGGATATGATACGAGACGCAAAGGCGCACACGCAACCCACAACTCGTGCTTAGTGCATAATTCAGAAGCAGGGGTCTTAAAGGGTCACGATTTATATATTGATTATTGATTTCTAGCGCGTGAACTGATGATAGGTCGTTATTTCCGTAAGTGTGGTGTGCGTTGTTATCGCGGAAGGTAAGGGTGATCTTCGGCTGCTGGATGGCCAGATGAGGCACCTACCTACGTCGGCTTGCGAGGATATTCCCCTATCAGGTATCTCCTACCAGAGTGGCACCGCCTAGCCGGGACAAGCTCTAAGCTCGTGACTGGACTTCCGACAAGTGTGGTATACCTGCATGTGAGTGTAAATGTTTATAAGGGATGAGGATATGACTAGGAAGAGGAAGAAAAGGTCGCGCGGTTCGTGGCCCATTTCTTAGGGTTCTCCTCCGGCATTCGTCTGATGTTGATCGGAGAAACCTCAGAAAAGTAGTGATCAGAACAGCCGGCCGCTAGAATTCCCCTCCAGACAGCGACTGAATTCGAGCTAGCTTACATGCTAGGGTCGAAAATCCTGTCACCGTCGGGACTCGAACCACAAGACATCCCGGCCAAAGGCGCTGCTGGGATATCAGTTGATGCCCTGAGTCACCTTTGCCAGTGCAAAATTAAAGGTCATCCTGCAAACTCAGAATATTCTGATTTGATTTATTTTGTCAATGAAGAGTGAAACTGTATGTGATTTATGGGGGAGAAGTACAATGATGAATGCAGTACCATGAAGAACGAAGTACCATGAAGACACATTATATGGAAACGGTAATCTGTATTCGTTTTGCGGATGGTATTTTAAATATGAATATTCCTGAAAAAAAAAAGTACCTGAAAATATGAATTGATCAGATATTTGAAACATGAATACCTGGAAAAATGTATCTTATATATGTAAATGGAAATTATTTGTATTAAGTGTAGCTTTCTTCATATTTTTCTTTCCTTTCGTCAACGTGATTTTTATTGAAAAAGTTTTTAGGCAAATGTGTCCTCCACACCATTTGAGGAAATGTAAATATAAAACTAATTGTAATCGAGTGCATACAATTAAAAAGTTAGCTAATTGTCATAATATATGATAGATGTGAAAACAATTATTTTTTATCGGAATATTCTACACTCACTGGCTCGATAAATGCAACACTTCAACTCAGCGGCAAGTATTGAAGTGTTGTGTTTCTCGTGTTGCTAAATTGAAGTGTTGTGTTTTGGTGTCTCTGCGTCCGTGCGTGCAAAAATATTAAAACTTAGAATTTACAATTATTATTACGACTTTGGACCATCTGAACTTGCTTTTCCCCCTTTTGTGTTTTGTCCGTTTGAATAGTTGCTTGTGGCCACTGTGAAGCTTTGCGCCCCCGTTGGCTATCTAATCGGCGCGGAGTAGCCACCGACCGCAGAGCAATTGAAGCGTTATCGACAAAATACCGTGATGTCCGAATGCGAAATGACGTGAACTTGGGGCAACGTCCATCCATCCAGCAAATGTTGCGCGCGATGTTGCCAACGTAAATACGGATTTTGTCGAGATTGTGCGATGAGGAAGCTGCGGATATATTCGTTCGTTTCCACGCCCACACTTTCCTCTTTTTGACGGATTTTTCCAGTTTCCCTGCAAATCCGCAATGAAACGAGGAGTGTTGCTAATGCGACTAGTATCCAAAGTTCAGGAACTGACGAAGCAATATTCGGAATCAAATTCCGGTTTAGAAATATGTTTTTCGTGTAAACCTTAAAAAAATATTTACCGCCTGCAATGATATGCCGTTCAGGGGCTTTAATATACATTTATGTATTATGGATAATACTGATCTTTCAACTAACAGTTTTTGAGGAGGGCCACATAACTATCTCGTGAAAATACTGCAGACCAGTAATTCAGAAGGCATTCTTTTGCAGTCTTTTATTTCGTGTGTTCTGTATTGGAACTGGTTTATGGAGCGATTGGACTGAATCGAATCTACGGTGGTTTCAGGGAGGTTGGGGTATCAGGGGATAATGGAGTTTGGAATGGTTGAATATTTGCTGAGATGACCTGTGCACGTGTACAAGACGCAAGAAGGGTGAAACATTTATTGCTACTTTGTTCTTTGCCGATCTGAACCTTTAGTTCTCTGTAATTTGCTTATTACGAATGAACCATGGCGCATGTACGGCTTTTGTCAAGAATTTGATTTGAACAATTTGTAATTTTTTTCAAATGTGTGTTTGCTATATTGTTCCAAATTTGACTGGCGTAAGTTAATGAGGAATCGTTTTAAAGGTGGATAAAGCGCGTTCCAGACCTAGAGATGACGTGTTTATTATTGGGTAAAGTGAATTAATTTGTGCATGTGTTTTGATAGTTCCGAGTAAACCTAAAATGAAAATATTAATTTACAAAATTAGCTGTATTTTAGAATAAATATATGAGTTTTAATACCGAGTGAGATTGAAAAAATCACTTCTGCCTTTATTTTCCACCACGTGCGGTGCTGTTTTTTTGGCCATAGTGGTGTTTCACACGTTCCTAACAATTCCACAGAGTCGCTTGGGTTGATGCCCCCGCCGGTGCCGACGCGACCGCGCGGTTCCTACCAGATCCCGTAATGGAGCGGGAAAAGAAAGTCACTGATGCATTTGGCCAAAGGACCTCCGCGACTTTAGGCGAAGCCCACCTCGCTCCACGAGGGCTCGCCCCACCCCAACCCTGCTCCCCCAGATCGCCTCGCCCTTCGATCGCCTCGCCCTTCAGCCACGCCCTGCCCCAACCGGACCCATCTCGCCTCGCCTCCCCTCGCCACGTTTCCTTATTCTTTATTTATCGTGGAAAACAGTAGACACTGAATGTGATGAATGGATGACGAGTATCACTTCACCCCAACTCGCCTTTGCTATGAAATTCGCACGCAACCGCACACGAGCTTGCCGAGTAGACTCGCCTCGCCCTGCCCTTCGCATCTGTCCTTCGCATCTGCCCTTCGCATCTGCCCTTCGCATCTGCCCTTCGCATCTGCCCTTCGCATCTGCCCTTCGCATCTGCCCTTCGCATCTGCCCTTCGCATCTGCCCTTCGCATCTGCCCTTCGCATCTGCCCTTCGCATCTGCCCTTCGCATCTGCCCTTCGCATCTGTTCTTCGCATCTGCCCGCCACGACGCCCTGCCTCGTTTCGCCAAGCAACACCGCCAACCACTTGCAGGCTAATTCGGCGCGGAGACGCAACTTGATAATTGCATTTTCGCGCAAAAGCTGCTGCTGTTCTCGCACAGCTGAAGTGGCGGTAGCTGTGTGAGACAGGAAGAAGACAGGAACGGAAGCAGACAGAGCGGAAGAAAAGAGAGAGATGATTGTGAGAAGTTAGAAAGAGATGTTAGAAAAATGAAAGAAATTCTGAAATGAAGATTGGACGCGGCCTAAAAAAAGGCCAGAGGAAGATTATTTAATTATTCAAAATCAGGAAGAGATAGGGCAATGTTTTCAAAGAGACAAGGGCACCGCTAGTTTACCACGTACGGAAAGTACACTAAATATTACAGATCCCGAATGAGGCAAGATGAGAAAAGTAGCTGAAAAAATTCATCCTGAATAAAGAAGGAGAAACAAGATCTAGGAAGAAATAAACGTCTCCCGAGAAGGGAAAAGGGAAAAACGAAAATGCTCACTCCAGTCTCATTCATCAGAAGTGAAAAGGAGGCAGGCGCGCTTTCAAGACGCGGAGAATCTCCGAGTCCGGCAAGACGAGGAGGTGCAGGTGTATGTCATGGGAGGTGAAGAAATGTTAACCATTACAAATAATTCTATTTTCACTAAATTCCAGTATAACAAATAATTCTAATTTTACTTAATTCACCGGGAGAGATCGCTCAGGGCATCAACTGATGTCACTGCAGTCCCCTGGGAGATCCTAGGTTCCAGTCCTGACGGGGGCAGGAGTTTCGACACTAGTTTGTCAGCTAGGTCGCTGTCTAGAGGTGAATTCTAGCGATCGGCTGCTCTGATTTGTAGTTTTCCGTGGTTTCTACGATCAACACCAGTCGAATGCCGGAGCAGTACCCTAATAAACGGGCCTCACACCGCGCGCGATCTTTCCTTCTTCTTTGTTCTACCTCACCCCTTACACACACACTAACATGCACTACACTATCACACATACCGGGACACCGGTCGGGGGTTTATAATTTGTCCCGGCTGGAGCGGTGCCCCGTTGCTGGAAGATTCCTCGATGAGGAAAACCCGCTAGCCGACGGTAGGACGACGCCGGATCTCGCCATTCAGCGAGGGAAGACCACCGTCACCTCTCGAGCAAAAACATGCACCGCACTTACATGACCAATGACCTCAATAGTTGTTGCGTCTGAAACCACTAACAATCAATCATTCTTCACTAAATTAAACTTGAGGGAAGTATTTAAAACTAGCTGCTTCCATATGCCTCCCCAAATCTAATTAACGTGGTCAACGCAAGTCAAGGGAAGATGCAAATAATGTAAAACAATTTTCTGAGACAATTGCCAATTCTCCCTGATTTGTGTCCATTAGACACTTAAACAATGCCACATGTGTTTTTCCCAATAGCCAGTAAATATAGAACCTATCATACAATGCTTAAATGGGCAAGAACGCCTCGAATCTCCCATCCGTACAAAGTCTAATGGGTTCAAATTATACCTAAACCCCTCACACCAGATTAAACCTTTTTAAAATGTCGACTTTCCACGTTTTTCAATTTTTTGAGATATTAAGGTTAATTATGGAAGCGATTAATAATTTTCTCAACTCTTGAATTTAATTTTAAGACTGTTTTTATATATAAGTGTTAATTTATAAGATGTGCTTTCCACTGTGAAAAATTTCTTGTAAAAATGATATCAGCAATTCCTCAACATTGCAATATATATATTTCTTTTCAGTTTTGATGAGGTGTGATGAAGAAAATGATGAGTGAGGTCAGGTTGGCGATAGGGACACGGCAATGGGAGAGAGACGATAAATGAGACAAGGCGATAGGAAAATTAAAAGGACACCATAAAAATCATGTTTGAAGAAGATCATTGTGATGAAGGCTAAGAAGATCGAACGTCGACGTCGGGACTAAGTACACTAAGAAACACTAAACGGCACACGTGCGAGTATTTTGGGAGAAAAGCTTCAGAAAGCAGGAAAATGGAATGGTAAGCGAGACATGTAGCAAAATTCCAGGGGGAGCGAGGCTTCTAGAATGACTTATAGTGTAGTAGAACGCTCAAACACGGATGTATGAGGGAGACTAACGCATTGATTCGAGAAGAAGCCTACGAAATACATGTCGCACAGGAGTAACCACGGACAAACACCAACGTGTGCGGCTGTAAGTAAGATACGTTCAGTTCAAACAACAAACATTACGTGTGCGGATCATGTGGGTGTCATTTTGAGGCGCGAGCGCAATCTGCGAGATGCTGCAAGGAGCAAGAGCACGAATTTGTCGCCGGGGTGGAAATACTTCAAGTTGACGTTATCTCACAGCTTTTTTGAATCGTTAATCAACTTTCAATTCCTTAGCTCTCATTATCGGTTCTGCCGCATTTATTCCAATATTTGGAATAGTAGTCTAGTTGGTAAAATAGAAAATGACAAGTTAAAAAAAATCATAGGAGAATGGTTAAGTCTTTTTGGATGCCTTTCTTTTTTTCCAAAGACATTGCCTTTAACTTTACCCACTCACCGCACCTCCGCACGTGTTGGGAGAACATAACTTACTCGGGCTGGGACTGTGCATCGCTGGGGGAAATACCTGGAGGTGGAAACCGATCTCGTGTGGGTGGAGGCAAACCGATCTCGCCATCTAACGAGGAAGGAATCACCTCCACCTCCCGGGTTAAAACATTCACTGTACTAACGGCAGAACCAATGCTACATTAACGGTAACATTCGCTTCACTAACGACCGTGGAAGTCGCCGTGCCCGGAAACATCAATCAACTGATATTTCCATTTGGCACATAATGTACCTTCGCAGCTCATATGAAACGATTTTAACCCACTTCAAACGAGTCTTTTTACGATTTGTCTTGAGTATTTTGTTTTGCAATTGAAGATTGCAATTGCCATTACTTTCGTCAATGAATCCATATTAAAATGATTTATCACTTGATTAAAAATGTATAATCTCTTGACGGTACTATAGTTAATTAATGATATTCTGAGAACGGTTTACACAATTCTTATAATAAAGAAAGAAGTGGTCAGCAACTTTAACCGTGCAAACAACACTACAACCTTAACATGATTTTTTTCAAAGCTGATATTCTCCTATAAATCTGACTTTGGAACCAGCGATTTTGAAACGGACATTATAATTTGAGGGAGTAGCTATGCCGCTCATAGTATATATTAAACATTTTCTAAAAATACTTCAATTTCTTCGTTATATATACATATATTGCTGAAATATATCTGACTATAAATATGGTAAACATCAGGTTGTCTTAAAATATTTGTACTTTCGAAAATTGCTTTCAACTTCTGTTCAACTTCTGTCGAAACTCTCCTACACCTTTACTATTGACAATGTTAGTACTTTTTAATTGAAGAGATTTGTCAATAGTACTTAACATGTTTTTATGTACAGTTTTCTAAAAATTAATTTATTGCACAATCCTTTGCCAATGTAAATGGAAACGTTGCAAGGCGGGAAAAATAGATTTTACCAAAATTACTGAAAAGTTAAAAATTAAATAAAATGTGTAAAAATGTAAAAGCGGTTTGGACATATCCAAATGTACTTAAAATGAAGAAAATATTTAAAACCTTAACACTTAGTCTTCCGATTGAGTAAAACCTTTATGTAACAAAAATACCAAATAAAGACACTGCCGAATGTAGAGTCTAAATGTGTACGAAATTATTTTTCTCTCTGTGCGTTTTTGTATTTCGGAGTCAGTTTTATTTAAAAAAATGTATTTTATTACTGACCAGGAATACATCATTAGAATCGTTTCGGGTAAAAAATAACGTTTCAAATGTACAAGAAAACATTTTTTTACGTATCACAAAAGCGGCAACAGAGCCACATTAAAAAAAAGTTACCTCAGATGCAATTACATCTCTCCTTTAAATCAAAGAGCGATTCTACGGTTTTCACAGTTGTACAAAACACGTTTTTACATTTCCACAACTTTTACGACAGCTGCACTCTTTACCGCGTTGTCCACTAAACTTCGCGTTCATGGCTCCCGTATGAGCTTGACTGATTTGTGAGCGCGGTTTTGGCACCGGGCCGTGCGGGTACACACAGACATCATGCGACAATAATAGAACGCAAGTGCGGGATATACCTAACTTACTCGTATAACACACATTATTAAGGTCACATATACATGAACGTAATAGAAAACATAAACAAAGTGAAATACTGTCCTACGAAGACTATGATGAAACGGGTAGCATATAATGAAGTAATTGATAATTAGAGTTTGTTAAAAAATACTTAAAAATAGTGCAAAAAATTACCAGTTTTAAAGATACAAATAAAAACCTATCAGCATAATATCATTACTTATTGTTTTATCGCATATTACAACGTACCATTTCACAAATTATGTAATGCTTCAGCGAAAATCACCGATTTTTCGACAGCAAAAGTTGTTTTGTGTGTTTTTGATACCAAAAAATAGATTCTTATTGTTCCTTTGTGTAGTAAATTACTTCATCAATCGCTGGTACATTCTGTAGTCAAAACCCATATTTTGTGAGTCCTTGACAATCGTCCTCGGCAATCGTCTACCTGTCGTTAATCATCTGTCAATATCTTTAAAAAATTAAAATAATGACATGTAACATTTAAAAAAAAGAGTAGATTTTGCGTAATTTAGGGTGAATGGGTGTCCTGTAAAAATATCTAAACAAGATTTTCTCAAATTGGCAAAAAACTTTCTTATTTTTTCATTCAAACTCGCCGCGCCCGACTTGATCCCCTTCCGATGTTGAAGTGCGGTCTTGCGATTGGTCGGCTGTTTCAGCCAATCGTACTCGGCCCCACCCATATATAAACTCGAGCGCTGACCACTTCGGCGCACTCGCTAACAGATCGTTCCAAGTGACGGTTCTGCACGCGAAATCCACCACCTCCACCGAATCCACTGCCCGCCGCATACGGGCGGGCGTGCCTCAGGGGACCATCATTTCCCCTGTGCTCTACTGCCTTTATGTGCGCGATATACCTACCTCGATCCAAACCGAGCTCGCCATGTACGCAGACGACACGGCAGTAATTGCCACGTCCAAAAGAATCGATCTGCTTGTTAAATATTTGGATTTACATTTGTTACAGATCCAGGAGTGGCTGCAGCGCTGGCGTATCAAAGCCAACGTGGAAAAGAGCACGGCAGTGCTCTTCACACGCAGATACAAATACGACCAGCCGCGGCCGCTCGCGCTATGCAATTCGAACATTGAATGGCGCGCCAGCACAAAGTAC
This sequence comes from Gryllus longicercus, assembly GCA_038098605.1. Taxonomy (NCBI): domain Eukaryota; kingdom Metazoa; phylum Arthropoda; class Insecta; order Orthoptera; family Gryllidae; genus Gryllus; species Gryllus longicercus. The sequence continues at coordinate 300,880 of JAZDUA010000955.1, forward strand.
CTCGGCATCACGCTGGATCGAGCCTTAACTTTCCGCAAGCACGCGGACGCGGTCTCCGGCAAAGCCTGGCAACGCCTGGGCATGTTGCGAAGCTTATTACATAAGCGAAGCAAACTGTCCACAGCGAATGCTCTGCTTATATATAAAGCCATGATTAGGCCCATTATGGACTACGCCTGCCCAAGTTGGGGAATAGCGGCGCAAGCGCACTTAAATAAGTTGCAAATAGTTCAAAATGCGTGCCTTCGTAGAATACTGTGCGCGCCAATGTATATTAGAATCGCAGATTTACACGCTGCATTAAAACTACCGCTCCTAGAAGAGCATTTCAAAAACTTAGCACAAAATTTCTTTTCAAAAATTAAAGCGTCAAAAAATGACATAATATTAAATTTAACTTTGTACGAGCCGGATCCCACGGCTACGTACAAGCGCCCGAGAGATATGCTACAATAGGCGAGACGCCAATACTTGCATGAAAATTGCGGTAAACAACGCCAAAAGCGCGCCGAACGGCTACTGTCTTTCCTGACCTATGTTTTCTTTCTATTTTCAGATTAGCCATAGATGTCCGAAAGGATAGGGATGGCTCAACAGCAGTGAAGTGTGGCAGCATTGCACTACTGCGGCCACACGGAACTGCGCTGCAAAGCGTCGTGGTCTTCGGCGCAGACCAGCCCTCAGGAAGACCACGATAAGATGGTCGAAACGTGGGCAACACAGCCTGCGACGCGGTGTCGCCCAAACAGCCACGATCATTCTCATAGAAACTGCGATGTACTATCGGAAGAGATGCAAACAGTGCAGTTTTTTCTGAGCTCTGAGATCTCTGTTCTTACTCATATTAAGTTGAATTATGAGTGTAGGTAACATCGAACGTTTTTGGCAAGAATTGGTATGAAAACATTCTCACTGGTTACATAAAAAACTACACAGGCAAATCAGACAAACATTTTGGCTTTTGTCCTTGATCATGATAATTTTGTGGGAATCGACTTACTGGCGGGAGAAAATGGAGAATGACTTTCTAAATAACTACAACCACTACTACGCATTACGTGAGCTACGACACATCAGTCTATAGAAGTTTTTTTGGCCTTTCTCAGGAAGTGAGAAGTGAAAGGCAACCTTCCACTAATTAATATTATTTTGTATTTTAATGGGTCATTAACTTTGAACCGGTACCACTTGATACGGTACCAGTTAAATTTGACATACTGGGGATATTTTAGAACCTCATTTACTAGTTTTTATTTTTATGAAAATATTATTTCCTCTAGATTACGTTTTCGTGCACTTATCACGCAGGTGCATGCTTCCACATATTTCCCTCTTTTTATTATTGAGATTTTTTTGGGTACGTGGATACGGAATAGCCAAGTATACTTAATGTTTTTTCCGTTCTTACCTGAAACATTGTGTAACGAAAGATGTTTCTGATACAGTCCGTAATTAGATATTTCTGTTCCAAATTTATTTCACAAATTCCGATAGCTATCTCTGTAACAGTATCTAATCGTTTAATTTATCTATATACTAACATCAACAGGAGGAGTCTACGTACGGTGAATGTTATTTATTTAAAATATCTTACAATTGTTTATTAAATTTTTCTAATAATATTATATACGATATTATATGAAACAATTCATTTAAATTGTCGTTATTACTGTTTACATTCACACTTTACCGATTCCAGCTGTCTTTAAAGGGAACAGAAATGACGCCAGGTATGAACTGAAAAATATGTGGTAAGAGGGTTGTGCTTTATACTTCTTTTTTAAAGGAAAACCGGTTTTTAGAGAGGCACATATAGCCGAGGTCAAGGCACCTTAGTGTCAGTTTCCTCCTGCGTTTATTTTGGAAGAAAGGCCACTCACTAGTCAGTTATGTGCTACCGTATGAGTGATGTTTTCACTGGTTAACTGTCAAAAGTGAAGTGGAAGAGTATCAAAAGTGAATATCTTGAGCGGGGCTTTGTAATAAAGAAAACGACAAAATTAGCACTCTCATTTTTTGTGTATGTTAATAAAACTGGAAAGTGTCAAAAGTGTAATGGAGGATTTTTTTATCTTCAGGAAGAGTGGATAACAAAAAAATATAAGTGAAATACTCTAATGGAATTTAGAGCGGGGTAGCATGGAAATACCACGGAAAGAAAACAATGAAATAGCGGATTTAGGAGTTAAACGAGGGAAACGTTTTTTCTAATAAAAAAATACTATTCGCACTGGTGACATTTTACAATTGAAGGTGTTATAATGTCGGTGCACAAGACAAATGATACATTTCACAAATAGTCAATTCGCTCGAAAATGCTTATAATATGTATGGAGCCGTTAATTTTGCAGCCAAATACAAAAACTTTTATTCTATTCCGGTGTGTCGGCTACTCAGTAAACCTGGTCTGAAATATCTTTGTGGAATTAGAGAAAAAATACTATTTTTCAAAACATATCTTTTCACTTCACTCAAAAAATTATGATTATCACTAAAATTAATGGTATGCTCTACTTTTCTGGTGCATAGAAAACGTTTAAAGGAAAACAAAAAATATGTTTTTTAAGAAGATTAGAAACGTTTAGGACTCTCATTTAATTGGCTGTCCGAGTGACGCCGAGTTCATGGCAAAGCCGACGTTTCGGGCACCATTCTGCGACCTTCCTCAATGCATTACGCCCTGAGGAAGGTCGCAGAATGACGACAGAATCGTCGACACCTTTGCCATGGACGCGGCGACACCCGAACAGCCTAGTAAATACTGACTCCGGTCGCGGAAGCCACGCTAAGCGTGGCCTCTTCATTCCAATACGTTGGTCCACTGGGCCGCAATTAATACTGATAAGCAAACCGTAACGTAACGAAGAATAGTTTTGTCTCCGTGTTACAATGTATTCTATCAATACATTGAAACAAAAATTAAATAAAAAACTGGACGCTGGAGTCCCAACGCTGGTGGATTTTTTCATTCTAGTTAAATAGTTTGGTTGAATTGAGCATTGCCTGGAGGAGAATTCTAGTGGCCGGCTGTTCTGAGCGACAATTGTCCATAGTTTTTCTGTCAGCACCATACGACAGCCAAAACAGTACCCTAACAAACGAGGCACGGACCATGGGCCACGCGCGATCTTTCCTTACTCTCCCTTGTCCTATACTCCCCCCTTCCCCCCTCCCCCACTCACAATACCAAACACGTCGGAAGACCAAAGCTTGTCTCGGCCGGACAATGCCCCTCTGGAGGAGATACCTGGAGGAGATACCTCTCCATCCATAGGCGGAGGAACACCGTCACCTGGATATTACATACACATTCCGCACTGGACTAATAGCCTTAGCAGGTCAGGCCTTAGCCAATTGACGCGCCGGGCAACACCTATCAATGAACCGATAGAGGTTAGGTTCACCCATCATAATATCAGGTGTGAGAAATGCAGTTTTTCGGAGAACTCTGAATTTTATAGTGTAATTATTTTTCTAAACGATGATGTTCGAAGGACTAATAACTTTCACATAGGTCCAATAGTGAGTAAATTTGTATTTTATTTCCTTAATCACGAAAAGCATATGTGTAATGCTTATGTGTAACTTGGTTGCGAAAGGCTTATGTGTAACTTGGTTTGTTATTTGAGCACATACGGAGAAATGACGTTCCATATCTGACATTTAAATAATTTCGGCTTTAAAGTAATTGTAGAAGAACAGTCATCTACAGTTAACTCCGTTGTATTTTTGTACGCTGTATCATTGAAAGGTATTTAGTGGTTAATATTGACAATATTCATGAATTACTGTGCGCTGATATAACAACTTCTAACTGAATATAATAACTGAAGGTTAGGAGTAGAAGAAATTCTTAATCGGATCGGATTCTCTCTAAAATACATCTGTGAAATATGCTTTTATCCAAAAAATCCTATTCGAGGAAAATAAATTGATTGATTCTTTTGTATTTCCGGATGCGTTAACTCTTATGATTCATTAGTCCCGTAAGTGAAGTGCATGTTATATCCTGGGAAGCGGCGGTGTTCCTCTCACGCTGAAATGTGAGATTCGGTCCCGACCTACACGACGGCTTCAGGCGTTTCCCTCTTCCTAGTACCTCTCCGAAAGCTCGCACATCCCGACTCGTCTCCAGACACCAGCTTGTGAGGAAAACGATGCGATGAGGATAGGGAAGGAAAGATAGCGTGCGATCTGTAGCCCGTTTTAACTTTCTCGTTACTGTTTACGCTGTATAAAGAAGGTGTTGTAATGCTACAAAAAACGGCGAACTTTTGACAGAAAAACTCTTATTTCCTCTTATTGACGAAAAAGTAGATAAATATTCTTCCTATTTATAGTAAATTACTTCCTCGAACACGCTGTGTAGTCAGAATCATGTTTTGTGGGACCTTCATACCGAAAAATCGATTCTCGATAAAACGGCTGTCCGTCTGTCTGAGAAGAAAAGTTGGCGGCTAAACCTTCGGCAGGATGTTCACCAAAATTGATATTTCCCAATCGATGTGGCATATCGCGGCCCTTGAATTTCAAACCGATTTTTTTAATTTTCGAGGGTACTTTACGTGAAGCCAGAGGGACATTTTAAAAGAAAAATGGCTCTACTTTTTTTATTAAATTTTGACGTCTGATAGCGTAAAGATGCTTCAGACAATGGCACAGGTCTCATTTTCGTGGAAATCCCTGATTTTTCAAAATTGAAAACCAATTTTTCCGGCGTTTTCCTATAACTACAATTATGTAGGTGAATTTTTCATTAAAGAAATGTTTTCATCAGAGATTTATATAAGGTTATGTTCAATTTTTCGAAAATATGAGTATTTTTTGCGTAATTTTGCGTGAAACATATGTGCTTTTGAAACCATTTCAAACAATAATTTTCTGAAAAATGGCTCCAAATATTTTCTTTGTTTTTTTTCTAAAGTAAAATCTGCTTTAAAAATCAGTTCTTTAACAAAGGTCATCAACAGTTTAAAAAATGTGAGAATTTAGCGTAATTAAAAAAAATGAAATTGCATATTAAATTTCCTGCGCTTTGTGTTACGCGCTGTCAGTGTGAAATTCTTTTGAATTCTTCTCATTGTTGGACATGGAACCATTACGACACTTTGTTTTATTTTTTTCTTTATATATCATCAATAACAGTTAATAAGTATGTGTGTAGAACCACGGGGAGAAATGTATTCTGTGAACTTGTACTTAAATTCTGGGATTCCTACCCTAACCCATGTACGCGTTGAATTCTGAACGCAGATGGAAACGAGCGTTTGTTCTTCAATTTGTGATGAGAATTTTCTTAGGTGTGGAAACGTATGGAGCATTTAGCAATATATGTTCAGACAAGGAGTAATGTGTAATTCTTGTTAAAACGAGTAGATTTCGAGAATATTACAACACTACAGTATTCAATAATTACTATTATATATTTTTCGATCTATTTTATTTGCTTACCAGCGCTACTAGCGTAGTGAAATGTATACGCCAATCGAAACGTCCTTTCTTGCGTTAACAACGCCGAATTTATATTTTTCAAACTATATGCTTTTGCTTGCCAGCACTAGCAGCACTTGCCAGCACAGAGTTGTGAAATTTATTCGCCAAACGAATCATTCATTGTTGCTTTAACGATGTCGCGCTGGTTGTAGCAATGTGCTGTAGCAAAAGCCGCTTCTTCTACAGCCAGCGATGGATCGTACTACTTATTAACTTTTAATGGATTTACTTTCTCGTACACTTCTTATGCAGTATATTTTAAAGCTAAAGTACGCATCGGATTTTTTCGTGAATATCTCAATCCTGAGTTCAATGTCAGAAATATACTTTTATTTACTCTAGAATAAAAAATATATTTTCCACGCTTATTTACTAGATAAAAGGATATTTGAAGTGTAAGCAAGACAGAAATTGTGACATAATATTACATAAGAATGTCCCTATAGTCCCTGTAGTCCCTATAGTTTTTATGGTACTACTCCGGTACTACTACTTTTCTGGTATTGACAGGAGACACAACTACAAACTACTGACCGGAGCAGCAGGTCATTGGGTGCTTCTTGACTTAACGTCTAAATTTGACATCGCTATCTAGCCGCCGTCATCGAGGAAAATAAATAGTTGCATTGAAAAATTTATATTGCTGGTGAGTGGAAAGCAAATACTGTCCATTGGACCCTCATCTCAAGAAGTTGTCAACAGCTCCTTTTTTTCGTTTTCTCTTTCTTCACGAGTGTTTACTGAAAGGTATTACAGGGACATGTATATTGCCTTGACCTTTTCCTTCAGAACTTTATCACATGAAATTATAATTAATGTTTCTATGTCGCTCTGGCTAAGTGAAATACTTTTTTCTGTACAACTGTTATGCTGCGACACTTATGCGGGAAAAGTGTTTCTCAAGGCTGAATTAAATTAGTTAAAGGACTGCAGTCTACAGATACAGTGTACACTGTAATAATTATTTTGTGTTTCTGACATCCATGACGGGAGGTATTAATACTTCTTTGGAATTACGCAGTAGACTATTTATTCATTTAAAAAAATATTTAAGTAAGTTTTTTAGGTCACTTTTCAACAACTTGGTCATATAGCGACCACTGTGATTGCTTGGACACTAAGGGTAACTGTAGGACGAACACGTAAAGGTAACAAGAACACACACACAAAAACATCCATGCCGGAGGCGGGATTAAACCTTCGAACCGAGGCAGCTACGACCCTTCAACCTTAGAGACCTCGGCTATCCAGGCGGGACAATATATTCAGTGTTTCAGGAAGGAAAATATTTAACGGAACTCAACGTAATCTTTTAGCAGTTGTATTTTTCAAATTACGTATTTGACATGGGATTCAATAAATTTAGATCTACTATACCATACATTCACAAACAGGATTCTGATATTAGTTCGCTACAATGTTCCCATAAATTAATCATTTGCCACTACGCTTGGATTTTAAAGATTTTTTTTTACTATTTTTCCATTGAGGAAATATTCTTCGGAAAATATTTTTTGAGTCACCAAAACTACTGAATTTATTTCGTAATAAAGAATGGGTTAAAATAAGGAAATGTAAGTTATATTTCATTTTATCATAAAAATGCATTCCTACCAATACACGACGCCACTATAGAATTTCAGGGTCATTCAGTTCTCACAGATTGGAACACTGCGAATCTCACGGGCCCTGACGTACATTACGAAATTTAAAATCTCATATTATCGTACTAAGACCTGTAACAGTGACTATAGATCGTTGAACTCTACAATATAAATCATACGTATTTGATGCAATTAAAAATCGTACACTGTTGCAAAATTTAAAAAGCCTTAATATTTAATTTAGCACAATAGAAGCAAGTCGATTTTAAAATTTGAAAACAATTGTTTCAGACTGGACACTTATTCAAATCAATAGCACAATAATGCTAAGAAACATTATTTCAGAATGAACTTATTGATTATTTTGTTCATTGGAATCAGAAGTAAAATAATCAAAAGCTATTTTTAAGTTATCTTTAAGTATTGTTCAAATTTAAATACTTATATTACATGACGAAATAGCTTCCAATTTTGAAAAAAAGGGGCAAAATACGTTTTATCATTAACAAACTTTAAATAAGTATTGCACTTGCTGAGCCACTATTCAGTGCAATATGAAACAATATTTTTAAAACTCTTCAAAATTGCTTCAAACACTCACTAGAAACGTTTGAATAAATCATTATTGGCAACAAAAATACAATAAAAATATGTTTTGGAGACATTTACACAAATTAAATTGTGAATATTTTACTATAAGTATTATACGACGTTCCAATACTTGAAAAAATGGCAAACCTACATTTTAAACATTCCGACATTCGCTTGCAAGTAGACAGCTGGAAAACAAAGAGAACAAAACAAATGGAATATGTTAACGTGTTATAGTGTTATTAATGTTCAATTGTTTCTGACATTTTAAAAATATTCAATTAAATACTATTTTTAGGAATTTATTGTAATGACTTTTCTACCCTTATTGTTTTTTTAAAGTCTGGGTTCAGGAGTGTTGTTTCATGGTGTTTTTATCGAAAGATTGACCTTTTTATCCATTTATCCATTGACTGTTTAATATAGACAAAATTTCAATGACATGCAATTTAATGTTTTTTCACATTTAATAATGTTTTACAAACCTGGATCAAGAAAATGTGTTTGGAAAAAGACTCCAATAACGACCGAAGCGTCATTAAAAAATTACAAAAATAATTGTGCTTTTTTAATAAAGCCAGAAACAATTTAACATTAAACAAACCAAAAAATTGCAATTATTTACTCGAAAACACGTAGCAAATACGACTTAAGACTGGATCAACAATTCCCATAAATATCTGACCAGTTTCGTCGAATATTCTGCATTAAATATTTGCTTCTGAGGACGAGAAACCCAACCAGTCAACCAAATTGAGAGGGGTTATATTCCTACCGAAAATATGTTGTGTGAAAATATGGTGTAAAAGTGCCCGCACGTTTTCTTGAATTCTCATTTCCCAAGATACTAGAGGAGTGAGGGGTTTGGCTATGTTGACGGCAGCACAATAAAATCAAACCTGTAGCTCATTTTTTGATGCAAATAGTTTCTAGAACACGAGAGTGAAAATACTTTTTTATTCAAAAGTCGTCTACAACACTCCTTGCAATGGTTTGTTAATAACAGAACTATGCATGGTAAAGGAGAAGAGATAGGTTTTTTGGAGGTCAAGAAAACGTGCGCGAGTAATACATACTACCTCGTTTATTTGCTGCAGAATTGTCATAACTCGAAATTCCTCTTTGTTGGAAAACACTGGGGATCTCAAGCTCTTGTCTGAATATCAAGGTGTGTTGAATGTCTCCTACTTAATGAATATACGACCACAGTTATGTTGATGTTGCCCATATATATTCCTACATAAACGTACTTCAAACTTGCCATCTGGAAAATAGGACACGTTGTTGCTGTGAACGAGCAAATCATATCATTATCTTCGTAAGTCCGAGTTTCGTACAGGAATCCAAAGTCCAACCAACAAAACATAAATGATAGCTGATCTCCCCCCATTGTTACATGAATGCGCAAATGTTCTGCAGAAATGATAAAGCTTGAAGTTAAGCTAAATTAAGCGATTTTGCGAAGTTAATTTTTCATTGGTATGATATTACCGTACATCAAAAATTTACATCAAGAGAATGTAGTGCAAGCTACGTAGAGTCATTTAGAACCAATAATGCATGATCTGTGTGCATGTCAATGCACACAGCATGTCAAGCATGTCAATGAAGACACCGTGGCAAATCATGACTGACGCAGCAAATTAATCACATCATTCACTCTGAATTTATTCTGAGTGAATTCATTCTTATACCAGCCGCGTTCTCCGTATCGGCTGCGATTAAACAGCGGCAACTGTTACGACAATCAAGACAATAATATTCATGCCATTCTCTCGTGTTTCAGCGACGGAACCGGCCACAAAAGCATAGGAACTATCCCAGCAACCCAATGAGTAATTCCGTCCGCAACATCTACTCTTAGTGGATTGTTCCATCCACGACGAAACTGGCAACAACTCCAGCCACTGCACAACGAATAAACGAAACGTAGCATTCACAACATTCAACATTTCGTCTACAAAACAACAAAAACCAGACACATCTTCACAACGTCGGCGACTGAGCTCCAATTACGAACGAAGGAAAGCATCTTACCATTAAATAGCATCGAAGGCGTTCACGGCCAGAGTCAGTCGCTAGCCACCGTCCCGGGTCTTGTACTTCATGTTTTTTAACATGGCGTTTGACGTAAATCAGCTGTTACCCGTGTCATCCAATCGGGAGCCTAAACGTCGCCACAGTGACGTCACCGTGATGATGTTCAAGCTCCGGATTGGATGACACCGCAACAGCTGCTTTACGTCAAGCCCCCACGTTAAGAAATGGAAGTATACGCCCGAGAACCCGCCGCCACTGAAAGTGACGAGCGCAGCCGTGGCCAAAGCGTGTGGCCCTTCAAAGCCGATTGGGCCGCGGCCCGCAAACAACACTTAATCCTACGACTCCTACCGTGGTGCGGCAGCGGCCGGGCGAAAAGGATACTTCCACTCCACGAGGTCGATGCACAGCTTGCGGATGGGGTTCTTGAGGGTGAGGAGGAAGAGCGCGCGCTGCGGCCGGTCGGGCGGGGGCTTGCCGCCCCGCCGCACCGGCCGTTTCTTGTTGGCGCTCATGGCGGTAGCGCTGAGCGCGGTCTGCCACGCGCTGGAGAGCGGTTTGTCTGGCGCGGTGCTGGCCGAGGTGCTGGCGGCCCGCCCCGCCTCATGCTGCGCTCCTGCAACACATGCGACAAGAAGCGCGTCAGCGCGCTCGCCACGGGTCGACCGCCGCGTCGACCTCCACGTCGACCGCCGCTTCAGCGCGCGCGCGCTCGGCTGCGGTCGGACGAGGAGGTCCCGCCCAGCGAACTGATTGTGCTACGATGCGCTGAAGGGAAAAGTGAAGGCAACACGACAACAGGTAAGCCTTCTTTTAGGGTCAGATCGTACTGCTGCACTACAGTGCTGTAAACTGTACTCTCGACCATGACCTTCCACTCACAGGAACATACATTCTCAACATCCTCGACTGTATGAGCAAAACATTATCTGTTGGACCGATAGCAATTTGTTGGTGTACGTGATCAACACTTATTTTTAAAACTATATATTAATTATTAATGATTGATGTTGAAGAATGAATGAATAAATTAATTATTAATGATAAAGATCGTACTCCACTGTTCTGCTGACGAAAACTAAGGGATTTTCTGCTTATGCAGTATAGTGAAATATTGTAAAGCTGCTGATAGTAAACTGTGATTGTTAACATTTTTTGTCGTGGTCCGGTAACGAAAATCTGGATAAATCCTGTCGATAGAAAACTTTTTTGCCGTTATTCTAGGAACAGATTCAGGAATCAGATATTGCACTTGTGACAGTTAGCAATCTTTAAAGTTTGCAAATTACGCCATTTCGTGAACAAATTCATTCCCTTCATCAGGTTAGTAACAACACATTGCACATCAATAATGTACATTCTGTGAAAGAACAACAAACACATTAGGCGGTACCCCACACAAAAAGACCCGAAACTCATCTTTTTGTAAAATTGTTCATATTTCAACATCTATGAAGAAAATTAAATTAAAAATATATTAACATTTCTCAAACGTTGTTTCACAATACAAGGCAATCGACCGTCCCTATGGCCGTAGCCATAGACTGACTTTTGGCTGACTTTTGGCATGACATATCAACTGCGATAAGGAAAATTTGTATACTGGTGCTCAAAAGGAAGCGAAAAGGCAGCCTAATTCAAGGACAGGCAGCCTCTCTAAAATATTGTTAATCATAAATATAAAAAATAATTTGAACTCAAAAACTAAACACTATCAATTACATTATTTAAAATTGCTCAATAAACTATCATGAAGTCTAGAGAAATTATTTGATTCAACTTGAGTTGCAACAGTTACCGGTCCTTATAAACAAAATCCAAAACCCATCTTGGATACCATCATAATCTTAGCATTCATAATATCTATTTCTGAGCAGAACTAATTCTCTGAGTACTCGGTGACTTTTGTTTACTACTTATTTCATTCACGTTTCTTTTCTGCTCCGTCAATCTCAATTTCAATATTCTCTGGTCTGCCCTATGTAAGACTGTGAACATTCTGCACATTCTGCAATTTGGTGTACTAGTCCTTGTTGTTCGTCTTCATATTTTATATTTTTAATTACATTCCTTTTATTAGTTATTGTGATCACTAAATTAATATAAAATTTAGTTTTTGATTCAGATTTTACCTTGAAATTAATTAAGAGAGAAAAGTAAAGCAAATAAATGTGACATTAATTTCTTCACTCCTATCTCGCAGTTCAGAAACAGAACTACTATTCATATTTTTCTTGATCTTCTGCCATTTCACCTATTAATTAATAAAGTGTGAATGTTAGTCATTCATGCGGAGGATAGTTTTTACCTTTTCCAAAGTTTAAGCATGAAAATCTTGATCTGCTAGTTTAATGAATTCATCTACAAGACTATAAATAATAGATTTCTTGATCTCAATAGAATGTTTTGACATGAAATTGACCATGGGATACGAAAATATCTGGGATACCATGGAATACGAAAATACCATGGGATATGAAAATTTTTTAACCAATTTGTTTGGAGAGCAATATATGTTCACATTAATGTTATAGAAAAATCGAATTCTTACGTTATTTACTCAAAGAGGGGAGTTATTATTAAAAAAGAAAGAAATAAAAAATTAAAAAATATAAAAAAGCAGCACGCATTCATATTTCAAACGCGGTCATGTTCTAATGGTCCAAGATTCGCGCAGTTCCATGATAAAACTGTGTTTTAGTATGTTAGTTTATTCTCTTTTTAATATTGATTCTTCTCTTTGACATGACCCTGTTATAATGGATATATATATATATATATATATATATATATATATATATATATATATATATATATATATATATATATATATATATATATATATATATATATTTGCAGAAACCCCATTTCTGAAGATGGGGATTTTCAACGAAATTACTTACACGACATTAAAACAAATTTAGTCATTGATAACAGATTCATCCACATTCCCCTATATTATCAAAAATGATTTATTCTCATTTAAATGTTGAATTGTGCGACTTTATAAAAACCTCTAAATATTTTTGCAAATTGTTTCATGAGGGTACCGATTAATCTGAATATAATGTATTACAAGGAAATTCCATGGGTGGATTACATTCATCTTGAGATTGGGAGATAATTTATTAAAATCATTCTCATGTGGAAAAGATCTATGTCTTAGAACTCGTTTATTTTAATAAGTCCCTCTCTGTAACATTTGAAATCATTAAAAAAAGGAAATTTAATAAACGTGTTCAGGGTACACTTATTATAGGTCACCTAGGAAATGTTTATGATGATGCTTTGGACAGGGACTGAGAGTGTGAACCATTTTAAATGCTTTTGTTTAAGATCTACAATGCAAGTTCAGTGCTCAGTTTTGTTCTGTAGGTCGGATTCGCTATTGGTTAGCTACAATGGCGAGTACTTGTTTATTATCAAATTCTCAAAACCTGTGGGAAAAAATTAAAGAAGCAATCCCAAAAGATATTTTTCAAAATTTAGGATGATTTATGAATAGATCCTTCATGAAATTGAAAGTGTTGATTTATTTGCTGGTTGCAGGATTTTGAGCAATTATGGATTGCCTGAACCAAGGGGAGATACCTACATAAATAGTAATATTGTGTGAAAATTACATTATAGCGTAACTGATTTAAGAGCGGAAGTTGATAATTTACATCGCAATCTTCCTGGACAATTAATTGCTTCCTTTGCAACTTTTTTCTCGATGCTCCAGGGGCCAGTGGGTAGACGTACCTTCTAAATCTTCTCTTTAAAGAAGTCGAAAATAATAAACAAATAGCTTTAGCTGTAGCACCATCAGATACATCTACAACTTTATTGTTAGGTGGAAGAATACCTCATTCAGCTTTTAAACTGCCTTTTAATCCGGTAAATGCAGAATATCCTGTAAGCAATAGAAGCAAAAATTCGGAGATTAGAAGTTTTTCAGCGCACATTTTTTGTGTAGGATCAATGCACTATGTTTCATAAAAGAGCAGTCGAGTGATTAGATAGAACTTTAAAGGACGTAAAAAATCTGCAGTGAAATAATTGGAAGTTTTGTTGTGTTGCTTGCGGGTGACTTTCGCCCGACATTACTAGATATCCCAAAAAGTACTGCAGCTGATGAACTAACACAAAATGAGATTACATTTTTATAATGAATTAGCAAAAACTAATTTTTTTATGATTTAAAAAAATACTCTTCGCAGTGGTGTTATTGATGCAACAAACTTTAGTGTGAGATGGTTGTACGTGCCATCAAATCAGTTTACTTTTTTGAAACAACGTAAACAAAACTACATCGAACCAAAAAAATGCCCTACAGAAAGTATTTATTACCCCATTTTACCCAACAAAAAGTCCATTTCAATGTCACAAAAGTAATTCGAATAAAAACAATGGCATTCTTCAATTGAGAATCACCTACTGATTCGTTTGCACACATTACACCTTTATTTCCAAACAATTGCTTCGAACCGGCCCTTATTGAGTCAGCTCGGGAATAAATCTCATTTACGCATATAATAGGCAACAAGGGAACGAAGCATGTCAGCCATTTAACATATCGATACAAATAACGTTTTCGGAACCCGTAAACACGCGGCCACGCAACCTGTTTGCAGGTCCCTCACCCCTGCATCGATCTGTTGCGGCGCTGCGCGGCCCAGCAGGCCGCGCGGGGAAGGTGCGAGGGGGGCGAGCGGGTGGTTTAAGTGTGGAGTGGAGCGAGTCGGGCCGTGTCGTCGGGCCGTGTCGTCGGGCCGTGTCGTCGGGCCGTGTCGTCGGGCCGTGTCGTCGGGCCGTGTCGTCGGGCCGTGTCGTCGGGCCGTGTCGTCGGGCCGTGTCGTCGGGCCGTGTCGTCGGGCCGTGTCGTCGGGCCGTGTCGTCGGGCCGTGTCGTCGGGCCGTGTCGTCGGGCCGTGTCGTCGGGCCGTGTCGTCGGGCCGTGTCGTCGGGCCGTGTCGTCGGGCCGTGTCGTCGGGCCGTGTCGTCGGGCCGTGTCGTCGGGCCGTGTCGTCGGGCCGTGTCGTCGGGCCGTGTCGTCGGGCCGTGTCGTCGGGCCGTGTCGTCGGGCCGTGTCGTCGGGCCGTGTCGTCGGGCCGTGTCGTCGGGCCGTGTCGGGACGTGACGTGGCAGGTGGCGTGGCGTGGGGTGTGGTAAGGTGGAGGGTGGTGCGTCGTGAGGTGCGTTGTGGCGACGGTCCGGGGGAAGAGGGTCGAAGAGGAGAGCAACGGGGCGGAGCGGTCCGGAGAAGACGCGGGGGAGGACTGAGGGTCTGGTGGAACAGGGAGAAGCTGGGAAGCGGTGATGGCGTGCGATGCGGGGGGTGTGGTGGTGTGGAGAGGGAAGGATAAATGACGCGATCTCCGCGGGGGGGGGTGGCGCGGGGAGGGCGAGGGGTTGCGAGCGTGGGGACGCCATCCATTCTCCGCTTCCCGCCGCCTCTCATCCTCCGCGACTCACGTTCTCGCGTTTTCGGAGGTTCTGGATTCGGCGTCCAAACGATATGTTGGCATGAATGGGACCATTAATTGACTGAGAGGCTGTTAGATCGTGATTCTTACGTCTCGAAAGAGACTGCTGTGCGTCAGAAGGCACCTCTTCAATATAAATGTTTCCTGTCTGTGTATTGTACTTTGTGATTTTTTATGTATCTAAATGGCAATTGTTCACCGCGATTAGAAGTCCCAAATAGAAAAAAAAAGTTTTTTGCAGCTTTTCGTTCCACGCCAATGTACACTACGAAACATAAGCATATTGTTCTGTGTTGTCTTCTAATAAGTCCGAACTGTTGTTCCTTCAATGTGCTTTATGTAATCACGACCACTGGATTTCATCAATTTGGAAACTAGCACTGGTGTACAATAACGAAGAAACGTAAACATTTAGATAAAAAGACAAAGGTTTTAACTTCTGAAGTTTTAGAATTTTTTTCTAAATGAATACTGAAGTTAATTTTTAACAATTATCTGCTGATCCATGGCCTTCTTCTCCTTCGCCGGTAGCCCTGTGCACATCCTTTCTCCATTTCGTCCGTTCACCTTGCCCTCGGTTGTACACAAGGCGAACAAAGGCGGACTGCAGCTCAGAGAACAATTTAGCCGGAAGTCTGTGTTCTGCTTGTTTCTGTTGGCAACATTGTTCCCGAGAGGCGGTAAAACTGATACGGCGCGCGGTCAGGAAGTCTGCCTGAGAACTGCTTGCGCAAATCGGAAAAGTAGTTAGGAACTTGTCCGTACAGCTACCTTTAACGCGTAATTCGATGTGAAAGTGTCTGAGGTTTCCTGCAGGGCTTTCCAATTTACATGTAGCTCACAGGCAGATAATGTTTCAGGTCGATTCAGTACTTTCAGCTCCGAATTCATTGCATTAAAGTAATAAATAAATCTACCCGCTTTACAAAATCTCCATACTCTAAAAAAAAAAAGAAAATAAGAACGTTTTATATGAATATGATAAGTCACAATAGACACAAACACGTGAAAATGTGGTACAGCAGAATGGCGTATTACTCTCATGGGTGCACCAAACTGATATATGACGAAATATGTAGAAATTTCTAGATAATACAATTAATAAAACCGCTTGTGCACATGCAATGTGCAACAACCATTGGCCAAACCATTGCGTCTAGCTTGAAAATGGTGCGTTCTTCGCGCTGAAATCCTATTTTCGTGCCACCATCCGGAACCGAGGTACGTTTCTTACGCCTTGAGGACCTATTACACTTTCGGAGAATCATGTCATGTTTCATCTCTTCTGGGTATCCCCCACCTCTCCGCAGCTCAAATAATCGGAACTTGCAGAATATCAACATTTAGCTACAATTAAATTGTCCATTTGCTATTCTGTGCAATTTAATCGTACTATTTTTGTTTGTTAAACGCTTAGAATGTTTACCTCCTCATAGTTCTAAGCATATGTGATGAAACGCGAAGTTCAGGGTCTGGCCGTTAAGCTGGGTTCCAAGCTTTTCTCTGAGGAAGAGAAGAGGTCCGAGACTCGCGTAACTACTCTCGAGAATCTCGAAATTTCTCCAAAACATTTTCCCGAGCAACAATCTATGAGATATTAAACGAATGTGGGGAATTATACCAAAGATAATTATCAGCGTTGTAACGTTTATGGGAAATGGTGCGTCAGGTTTGTGTGTTTATCAAACATCCAAATACTTCAAACTGTTTATTTTGCAAGCGAGTTATCATCATCGAGAACACGTGGCCAGTAAATATTTTGGACACTATGTACGAACACTATTTCCGAAAGTATCCTAAATACAAACTATCTACTAAAGAAATCATGTATACTATTTGTATTTCCTATAGTTATACGCCGAGTAACAATTTCTAATTTCGGTGGCACTTTTTTAATTTGGACGGGAATGAGATAGACTCCGATTGTCATTAGGTTTTCCTCCCAGTTTCCTTTGATCCGTTGCGCAGTTGCTGAGATGGCATGCTTTCTTCTTCTTCTTCTTCTTCTTCTTCTTCTTCTTCTTCTTCTTCTTCTTCTTCTTCTTCCTTTACTACCATACTCTGATTAGTGCATTGGCGAGTCTCCAGAAGCCCCTAGCGCCTTCTTGTGAGACTTATCCTGAGGAAGTATACCTAGTAGTTTGCCATTGCTTTCCCTAGGGGCGCTGGCCTAGATACAATATCCGCAATCTTATCCAGTAATTCAAATCGAAACTCCGAATGGTGCTAAATTGCTAGAGAAGTTAATTTTGCCAGGATCGGCCAAGTGCCTTTCCTAGGATCTGTTTTATATATCGATAAGAGTCCGTATGCATGCCATCGATTTTTGGCACCTCAAAAATCCACCGACGTTGACCGGGTTTTAACCCGCAAACGTGGGATTAGTAGCCCGGCATGATAGCCACTGTACCACCAAAACCGATCATGTTTTCTTGAGGTCTAATTTTGATGCAAGAGGAGTAGAGTGTGTTTAGTTATTTCATCAAGAATATTTTTAGATCCAATCTGGTGCTTGTTTGCTGATGCAACTACTTTCTATTATTGAGGACCAAAAATGCATGGTTATTAAAATATTGACGGCAACACTCGTTACTACCTCGTACGTAATTCAACTATGTGTAGTAAGAGGGTAAGGGTTCTGGGGACAAGAAAATATGCGCAGACGTTCTTCCACCCGCACGTTCCGTTCAGCTTTTGCTAGTGTTGCGCGCGGCTTCAGCCGTCGTTTAGCGCGTTGCTCCGACATCCACCAGGAACTTATGCGAGGAAAGACGGAAACGAGCCATCGGGAGACGGCCTTTAGATTTTCCCTGCAGGCAGAGGCTTCGTAGGATCAGATTTTTAGCTGGTGGCGCGACTTTGTCATCGTTGGTACTCGAATCTACATCTTCCTACGAAGCTTCAGTACCGAACTCACAACTGCGGTTAAGTCCAATTCAATTACGTTTTTCGATGGTAATGAAAAACCAACATCGGTGGCGTAAAGGCAACGCTCTTCCGCTCGATTGTACCAGGGATTGAGAGGTCCCGGTTTCGAACCCGGCAAGGTACTTGATGTGTTTCAAATCAGCTGGAATCGGTGCCTACCGGAATTTAATTCATAGGGCGACTGTTCTGATAAGCGGTTTCCGTGATTTTCCTGATTGCTTCCAGGCGAATGCACCCTGTACCAGCTACTCTGAACGGCACACGATCTTTCCTTCCCGAGAAACTGGTAGACCCTGGCCTGTTCGCGGGCTGTCGCGCCAAATAGAAACAGACTAACATATCTTAAAATAATAGCTTTCTCTTATACATCGCACTAAAAAATAGAATGCTTTTATGTCATCTTGTGCTCAGATATACTTCGAATCCATTTAATTGTTCGAAATTTTCCTTTGTGGCCTTTTTATGCAAAATACATGATAATTTCTCTTATAAAAATTGTTAGTACGTTTATAGATGATCTCTTTGTAACCCTTGCGATCAGTTCTTCTAGCGGAAACCAGTGTTCACTTAGTTCTGAGAAGCAATCCAGAGACTTGCAAACGCAAATGTGGATATCCACTGTTTTCAGCTTTATCGGAAGTTAACCTAAGATGACCCGACTCACGGAATCGTCCCCCTGTCTGCAAGAAGCTCCGGGCGGTCGAGAAGTTGGGCAGCGCACGCCCCAGTCGTCAAGTACGAGTAAACTGACCGGCGGCCTCTTCGCGGAACGGATGTGGAAACAGCCCGTGAAAACGGAGTGCTTCCCGGAAGCCTTCATCGCTCTTCGCGAGGGATTCGGCTACCGCCGCAGCGGGGTTGGCGAGGCGCGGGCCGCGACCGCCCCGGTTGCACCCACCGCCGGCCACGTGTCCCGTAGTAATAACAATAATAACAACTATAATAACAATAATAATAACAACTATAATAACAATAATAATAACAACTATAATAACAATAATAATAACAACTATAATAACAATAATAATAACAACTATAATAACAATAATAATAATAACAAGAAATTATTGTTTGTTAAAATATTATAGAGATGTAAACGCTGATAATAATTAAAATTAAACCTCCATAGAATAATTGTTGTAATTTTACATCATGGGGAGAACTGGTTCACAAATTTACAGTTTAGGTGATAACATTTTATTAAAAAACAAGCGATTTGTTTTCTGATTTGAACTAGGTTTTGTTCATTCAAATAAGTTTTTTGTTATATACTTTTTTTGGATAAATACGTTTAACAAATAAAATAAGGTTCTTAGTTTCAAAGCTTTTAATGATTTTTATGAAAGTTCTTTTAAACTATTTTTCTATAACTTATCTATTTCTTATAAACTTATAGTATATTTTTATTTTCTTGCTTTTGTAAGAAGAGAAAGGTATGTGATCGTACGCCAGGAAACCGCGATTTTTCGGCAGAAAAGCTCTTAATGCTGGGTACTGGTAACGAAAAAGTGGACAATTCGTGATGCTAAATATAGAAAAAAAAATTCCTCTAACACGTGACGTAGCCAGAATCCCTGTTTCGTGGGCCCTTGAAATCTAGAAATCCGATTGACGGCAAAACGTCTGTCCGTGTGTGGACGACGCTACCGCCTAAACTGTCTAGCAGTTTCTCTAATATTAATGTTCCCCTATCGATCTGAACGGACTCGAAGCATTGAGAGTTTCAAACGGATATTTTAATTTTTGAGATTTTTGAGGGTTTTGTAGCCTCAAAAACATTTTCAAAATTTTCTCAAAAAGGGCACGAAATTTTTGATTAAATTTTGTTCTCGGAATAGCATAAAGAACGCTTCAGAGAATGGTGCAAGTATCATGTTCACTGAAATCCCAAATTTTTTGAAAATTTTAAAAGTGATGTATTTTGGGGCGTCTTATCTATATACAATTTTAATGTTCAAGGTAAGTGATTTTCTTCCTTAATGAAATCTGTTAATTAAAGACAGATCTTCAAATACGCTCATCTTCAATTTTTCGAAAATATGAGTAGTTTTGGGTTAACTTTGCGCGAAAAATATGCAAGTAAACAAAAATAACAATTTTTTTGCAAAAAATCCCTCTAATTATTTCTTTAAAGTTTCTTCTCGTATGGGTCAAGGAACGGTAAGAATATGAAGTTAGTCTCATTTCCAGCGAACTCCGTCTTGACGAAGGTTGCAAAATTTAATATCTTAAAACTACAAAATTCAAGATAGATTTTTGCCTTGGACAAAGTCTGTTGTAAGAAATTAGATCTTTAAAGAAGCTCATGGACAATGTTTTGAAAAAAAAAAAAATTAGCAGATTTCGCTTAATTTTTTTCCACGGTTGGAAGAAGGGATGCTTTAAAGAATTGTATGGATCACATTTTCGTTGAATTCTGAATAATCGGAAATTACAAATTAAGAAATAATGCGAGGAGCTATGTGCTACTACAGCTTAGTTAAACAGTTAAAACCCTGAGGGATAAAAATCGGCTCCAGCTAAATGCTGATCCTCTGATAAAAATTACATGCACTGCAAATGTTTCTGAGCCTCGGTAAATGTAGGGTGCATGCACGCGTGGTCCAAGTCGGCCTATTCGTGAGAAAAAAAGAAAAAAAAAACTGCTAATGCTTAAAAATTAAAATGCAAACTTTTCATTGCCTATTTAGAATTAAAGGCTGACAAACGTATTATTGCGTGCCAAATATAATCGTCAATTTAATATTTAGATTGACGCTGTGACTACAAGAAAGTAAAGTTTGATGAGATATGCTAAATTAAACGAACTCTAAGGAAACTTCTATGATGTTCAGGAGGCGGAGGGAAGCTGATATTTGAAAATCGTTAAAAGGACGGAAAAGAGAGAACAAACAAAAAGGAAGCTTCAGTGTCTTAAAAAGGAAACGAGAAAGCCTTTAAGGAAGAATAAGTTTTCCTAGAACATCGATGTACGCGAGAAAATAATGTAGATAGCATGAAAAGCTTATCGATATTCAAAGGATAGGATTAAGGTAAAATTGGAACTACGTGGTTTTAAGTCAGGTCAGGTGCAGATACAACTACTCTTCTGTCCTCCTAAATTAAACAGGTTGAACAGTCATTACCAAATACTGTTAAGGAAGCGATCGGGTTCTAAGTATTTGCGCGTAGTGTAACTCGATATCAAGAACTCCAATATTTCGTCTGACTTTCTAAACGTTCTAGAGCGTATACTTTCGTGTCATCCCTACAGTACATGATATTCCCAATGATAATGAACAAGTAAATTATGTTTTGGAATTCAAATTTACGCAGATATAAATTGAATGAACGCAGTTTGAAAAATACAAATTTCATAAAGAATTTTGACCGGGAGGGGTGACGCAGGGTATCAACTAGACTTAGAGCTTGTTCCGGCTAGGGCGGGTCCGGCTTGTTCCAGCTAGGGCTGGTGGGAGATACTGGTTGGGAAAATCTCCCAGGTGTTGTGTGTTTCGGCGCCAGATCTCGCGATACACGTACGGGAGTAACGACCGTAGCAGATGATGCGCCTGGAAACAGGAATCAATGATGAAACCAATCCATTTAAAGTAGAGTCGTAAAGCTGAGGCACAGGCATGATAATGAAGTAAAGACGATTCCTGTCCGGACGTTTTCCCGCCCGAATTTCCGCGGCTCGTCCTTGCAGGTGAGGCGCGAGGTGGGGACCGTGCAATCGCGAATGGTGGGCGCCGTGGCGGCGGAGTTCGTTCAGCCGTGGCACGGAGTGGCGCGTCATGCTTCTAAACTTAGACGCCGGCCACGGCGCCGCCCCGCCCCGTCCCTCCCCGTCCCGTCCCGCTCCGTCCCGTCCCGCTCCGTCCCGTCCCGCTCCGTCCCGTCCCGCTCCGTACCGTCCCGCTCCGTCCCGTCCCGCTCCGTACCGTCCCGCTCCGTCCCGTCCCGCTCCGTCCCGTCCCGCTCCGTCCCGCTCCGTCCCGTCCCGTCCCGCTCCGTCCCGCTCCGTCCCGTCCCGCTCCGTCCCGTCCCGTCCCGCTCCGTCCCGTCCCGCTCCCTCCCGTCCCGCTCCGTCCCGCTCCGTCCCGCTCCGTCCCGCTCCGTCCCGCTCCGTCCCGCTCCGTCCCGCTCCGGCCCGCTCCGTCCCGCTCCGTCCCGTCCCGTCCCGTCCCGCTCCGTCCCGTCCCGCTCCGTCCCGTCCCGCTCCGTCCCGTCCCGCTCCGTCCCGTCCCGCTCCGTCCCGTCCCGCTCCGTCCCGTCCCGCTCCGTCCCGTCCCGTCCCGCTCCGTCCCGTCCCGCTTCGTCCCGTCCCGCTCCGTCCCGTCCCGCTCCGTCCCGTCCCGTCCCGCTCCTTCCCGTCCCGCTCCGTCCCGTCCCGTCCCTCTCCGTCCCGTCCCGTCCCGCTCCGTCCCGTCCCGTCCCGCTCCGTCCCGTCCCGTCCCGCTCCGTCCCGTCCCGCTCCGTCCCTGGGTGCTCGGCGACTCCAAAAACAACTCTAGAAATACAATTAAGTGATTCCTATTGTTAAAAGCACAAAATTGTAACAATGATAAAAAGGCATTTTGCCAAACTTTCGGAATCTAGTTATAAGCAAATATAACGAGTTAATCTTTGCAGACACGGAATGAGGCACTTGCAGGGTTGCAGAAAAAAAGGAAAGGGCAAAGAAAGACAAATAGCACGAGCTTGTAATAATTCCATCACAATATCATTAATTATTCTCCGTTTTTACTATATTTTTACAATATTCTCTGGTACCACACACTGGTCACCCTCTAACTTACGGTATGACGAAAGTCACCTTATACCAGGTGAAAACGCTAAGTCAGATGCTTAATTGCATTAAGATTTACAGTATATTCAATCCAAGTGTTTATATTTTTACGCGTGTTATTCAATTTTAGCGTTGTACAATGTTCATTAAAACCAGTATCTAACATAATTTTTTTACATTCTAATGCCCAGTAGATGTCATATATTGAACACGAATCGTAAATTGGAAACTAATATAATTTAACCCTTTGTTAGTGAGGTTCGGCCGCTTCAAAATTATCAGTAACAAAAACGGATAATATATTGTGAAATAAAACAATCATATACAGAACGACATCGTCTTATGTTAAATCTGTTCGGACAATAGAAATGTTTTATCTACGTAAAACATTTTTACGCTTTATTCGTAAAAGTCTGTTGCTTCTATATACAAAACATAAAAGAGTTAAAAAACTGTAGAATTGGGAAAACTATTGCAGAAACAAACATGTTACATCGCAGTTTTACCAGACTTGCTCTATTAAAGCCGCGATACTATAGTTCATCAAACGTGTTTAAATTGAACTATACCCCGAACCCATTTAAAATTATTCACGTTCTCATTGATAGTCTATTTTAGAATCCATTTATTATGCAACATTGTTGGCAAACGCAACTCGTCATTAATTGTGAGGTACCCTTTAACACGCATAGTTTTCCTATCGTTAAGGCTACTATTTTTACGTAGAATAGAGATCGATCGTGTTTCATTGATATTGAATTTAATTTATTTAGTCAAAAAACAGTAAAACGTTAAAAACAGTTGTTTTCTTGAGTTCCAGACCCCCTTCGCAACATTTGAACTACAAATAGTTGAATGATGAATAATAGTTTAAAACAATATAATAAATGAATTATTATTATTATTATTATTATTATTATTATTATTATTATTATTATTATTATTATTTCAAATTGCGCGAGATTAGCAACATTTGTATTCGTTCCCGAGTTATAGAAACCTTGGAGATTGATGTTCTTCGCATTTATTTTCCGATGACGTGGGGGTATAGTAAAAGCATCTGCTGCGTTATCTCCAGCTACTGTGACCTCCAAAACTTAGGGTTCGAGCCCCGATGGCGACGCTAGCTCTATTCTAGGTGTGAACCGGATCTCGCCATCCAGCCGGCGAAGAACACCGCAACCTCCAAGGACAAAACTCGTACCACACTCAAGGAGCTAATGACCGCAGGAGATAGTGCCCAGAAGCAATCGGTAAGCAATATGAGCTTCTTACAGAACTCAATACTTCTCGCAACCCTCAATATTAGCACAATCTCTGTCAGCTCACCCCAAAATGCCATGTTATGCATAATTCAATCAAAATTCGACTCGCTAATTGTTTCAGTAATTGTTTAACATTACAAAGAAACGTCAAAACATTTCAGGAATAAATCGTAAAATTTAAATTCGTATCGCCAGCGCGCATGCAACATATGTAACAAAATTCATCGGCATACTCTAATGTATTATCCGAAATTTTGGATAAATGTAAAAAGCCATATAAATATCTGAAAAGGATGAAAAAATATATTCGCATTTATATGCGAATTATGGAAATTGGAAAATTTTATGGAAATTGGAAAATTGTATGGATACAATTTCAGTTATTCGCATTTATAAAACACTATTGATACGGCAATTGTGTCCCTTTTCCCTGTTCTATATTTAGAGCCACATACATCGAAAGTTAAAACAAGAAGTTTGACATACTTTCTCAAAACCAACTACAAACTTTTTGTTTAATTATTGAGCCGAAAACCACGAAACGAATCGTATACTGTAACCCAACTTCTAACAAACCGATGTGCAACCATTTGACATCCATTAGCATGTTACTTTACGGTAACGCTGCATTTACGATCTCTATGCGTTACAGTAACGAGCGCTCCAGCGTTCATTTGATCTGCATGCTGTACGAGCCGATAAAGCCAGGTGATAACGTGCTTATGGTTTTCTCTTAAGGTAATATTTAGATACATTACTAATGCCTAGGAGCACCCATTCCAAATTTTTTACGACTTTCCACGTTTTCATGTTTGTTGCTATGATTTATTTATTTAACATCAAAACAGTTAAAAACTGTGTGACGTACTACGGAAAGAAATGTATTATCTGCATGTTTTTTTAAATTCTGGCACACTTGCCCTCATATAGAAGTTGAATTGTGAATACAGATGGAAATGCGAATTTTTGGCAGAATTAATAAGGCAATATTCACTTTCGTGTAATAAAACCTATTTGCAAAGGCAAATCGGCTGCAGATTTGGGCTATTATCCCTCGTCGTGCCCTCCGTGAAGGATTCGACTTACTGTCGCGAGAATCTGAGAACGATCATTTGAATAACAATGTTTCCCCCTAAACACTAGAAAAACTGCACAGATAGTAAAAAAAACGTGCACATTTATGCTCAAAAGCAAAATCAGGGGCCTCGGTAGCATTAGCTCGAACTTCTGGGAAACTAAACGAAAAACCTGATCGAGATGGAGACCACTGATTCAGAAGCTGAGGTACAAAATTTGTTACAGATTGTGTACAATGTTCAAACGGTACCAAATACATTAAATATCATTGTTAAAATAATATTACTTTCCTTTTTGATGCTCGGTGTAGCCTCTAATTGTATAGAAACAAGTATGCAGCAAAAAAGATTTGAATTTGTACTTAAACTTTTGAATCAACTTTAATCGTTTAATGTCATATGGCAATGGGCTGTAAAATGCATTGTATGCAAATTTTTGTAGTGAGCTGTTGATACTGTCATCTAATGAATACTACGTCAGGTGTTATAGTTACTTACTACATCGAGTGTTATAGCTACACACATCGACGATTGCTGAAAATATATTCCCACCCATGAGTTAGTCATTATTGACAAAAACACTAATTCGTAAATCAAGAGGCAAAGTAATGGTAAAAGTCCTAGAATAATGAAGAGAGGCTTACAAGTATCACATAGGTGGGATTTGCTTATTTTTCGTATATATTTTTTTGTGACCTTAACGTCTGGGAGAGACAAGATATATTCCCCCAAAATATTATACCATATCTCAGGCGGGAATGAACATTCGTGAAATATCCACAATGAGTTGTATAAAGGCTGACTAAAGTTGAAAGAATTCTGAACGTGTAGCACAATGAATTTAACTTTGTGTTTAATTCATTTAAATGGGCGTTCCATTTGAAGTATGACACAATTGTGAGATCCAAAAATGTTATTACCTTATCATCAGTCAATGTCACATAGTTTTATACTTTACTGAAAATAAACAATTTGAAATGGAAACCTGATTAACCTGCATTGCCGTTATCTTTTTATTTACTATTAATTTGTTATTATTTAACCGATTTGAAACATCTGATATTTCACTATTTACTGATTCTTTTTTGCAAATAATATTTGTATTAACGCCTAAATCGAACCTAATGTGTAATTCGAAATGAATAGTAAAGGTGTGTAAATAATATCCCATCATTCAAGTACGGTGTGTTCACTAATATCGTTGTTTAAGGTATGACCGTTCTAAAGCAACGCCACGAATTTCATGTGAAAGTAATTTTTAAAGTAAAACATAGTGATCAATGACGTCGAAACTGTTGAATGATCTAAAAAAATTCCAATACATACTTTGTTTTGATCAATGTATGGAATTTTTCTTGCCTTTTTGAAGAGCAGCTTAATCTTAGCTGAATTGAAAATACCTGGAAATGTTCCGGTGCCTAAGAATGAATTATCTGTGTGAGTTAACATGTATATAATGGCGGGCGCGCATTGTCTTTAAACAGAAAATCCGGAAATGCATCTAAACGCATCATTTACATTTAATTTGCAAAATTATTTTTAGATAGAAGTTTCGGAACGAACATCGTGTCTAATTTTTTTTTAAACGTCTGATGTTGTTTGTGGCTTAAGACACATAGTGAGATCAGCTGCAGTTCTCAAAAAATATTGGTTGAAAGGCCTAGCCACTGTTTCCGGGTCATTTCCTTTTCTATAGTTATCTATTACAACAACATTGTCAACAAGGTTTCTAGTTTTGTGTTCGTAATTTTTACAATATTTCACATTGGATTTTTATTTGAGTTTAAAATTTCGTGATCATGTTTCATGATTCCCTAATTAGTTTTGTTACTAATGATTTTTTTGAGAGCAGAGAATGACATCAAAATATATGCCCATGCTACTCTGAAATTAAATAAATAATTGGTTTGTTTTTACATGATGATTGATTGAAAAAAATGAACTCTATCGTTTGTATCAACATTATTTGTAGACAGCGTGTCATAATTCCTGCAGAAAGTAGACTATGGATAATTTAATTTTACTGTTAGTGAAAAATTTACATTATTTATTTTGCCAGTGCTCGCATTTCTTGCAATGATAAGAATTTGTGCATCGTGATCCTGTATCCTAATTTTTGTTGCAATTTCACATCTTCTTGTGGTTTTGTTAATTATTATTCGATCGATTGCCTTCTTTGTAGTTCATGCAAGTACATTTATTGCACTATCTATGTTGAAGAAATCAATTAAATTGAATAACTGCTCTTTTTCGCATGATTCGACAGAAAATCAATGTTAAAATCATACATAATGAATTCAAATGAGCATTTGAAGACTTTGTTTTTGAGTTATCTCTAGATTTTCCTAAGAACATGAGAATGTATCGTGAGAACTCGCTTTGTTGGATACCCTGCAGATGCAAAGTAATGAGCGCAGATAAATGAGCGCAGATAGAGGTACATTTGATATTTGAAAAAACATTTTCAACTAAATATTCATTTAATTCCCGTCAAAGAGAATCGATATCATTTGTGACGTAAATACAAGAATCCTTATATGCAGAGCTCAGATTCTATTCCTATTCTCTACAATAATAGCTTCCAATATAAAAGTTGATTATCCGGCTCCAGATGTAAAACTTCAAAGAGTAAGTAAATCATTTGAAATAACGTCGCTAACGTGTATTTTGAGACGAGAATACTCGGCTCTATTTCCGATCGTTGGATGGCGACTGTGTAAAAAACAAAATGCTCAGCGTTATGACGTTTACTGTCTTAATGCATCGTCAGAAAATTACTTTAATACTTTCTGGAGAAATAAGATATCGTTTGGCAACTATCCACTAGGAACGATTTGAAATTCGTTGTTATATAAAACTGAATATTGAAAGTTTCGGTTTAATGAACGGTTTATTGAAGTTTCGGTTTAAATGAACACAGGAGGTACATCTATATTCACACGCAACAAAGCTAGAAGCGTATTCTGAACCAAATGACGTTTTTTGCAATCAGAGGAGATGTGTCGTTTTCGAAATAACCGACTCGGTAGTTTTCCAGACGCTTCCTTGCTGAAACTATTCATTACGGCGTTGTTTCTGCGATATCTCGGTGGAGCTGGACAGTTTTTGCGTTGGAAAGGCGGGACGCGTATCGGCGTTCGCTGTCGGTCCGCGCCGTGCCGCCGTGCAGCGCGGCATTTCCGGGTGCGGGGGCGCGAGTATTCTGTCGGCCGTATCGACAGCTAATCGACAGCCCCTATCGACAGGCGCTCTCGCAGAGCGGGTCCGGCCCGGCCCGCCGAGCCGCGGCAGAAGCGCCGCTATTTCCAACGTCATCATTACAATCCAGCACTCTGCCGCTAATTGAGAATGATCATGCGCGAAATTCGGCTATGCAGAGTTGATGTGGATTTAGCTCTTGTCATTAACACTTGTTTCGTCGTTTATGTGAGTCGTTTAAGGGCGGAGAATTAATTTTCTGATTTAAGTGAAAGATCAGCCCACTATTTGCCCAAAATACCAAATAGGTGCCGACCACGGTTGCCGAGATTGTTAAGACGGACTCGCTTTTCTATGGCCGAAGCGAAAGGTCGGGGTTCGAAACCGCTTCAGGCTTAGAAGTTTTCTTGTGTTGCAGCAGGGTGAGGATCTCGCAACCACTATACATAACGCTTCTGCCGCGTTCCTTCCATTTCCTTGCCATTTGTAGGATGGGACATTGCGCCAAGTATGAGTTATATATGGATTGCGAGTTCAAATCCCACGTTAACAGGAATGTTAGTTGTGTTATGGCATGGTGTTACCTTGCTGATATCACTATGTATCATCTTCAACCCCAATAGAAAACGGGCAAGAGGTGTGAAGCTGCGTTTGTTGCAGAGAAAAGTAATGCAATTTTTAATATCATCACGTTCGAAATATATTTAGAACTTCCTGAACCGAGACTGCCAGAAATATGATTACGTTCAAAATCCAATGCACGGTGTTGCAAGTACATAGTGTATGAAAATATATCTAATACATCTCGCCAGTTCCTGGCACTTTCCGTTCATGAATTTCGTAGGAACGATGAGGGGCACGTGTCCCGTTTAGTAATAACAATACTAACAATAATAACGATTGTTGCTCATTCCGCATGGCCAGCGTCTTATTGATTACTCAAGAGGGAAGTTTGGATACTGGAAAATATACTTTGCATTTTTGATCCAGAAGCCGACGTTCGAATTCCTTGTAATAACGTATAGAGCACAATTTATCAAATATTGTGAGAATATTTAAATTCGAAATAGTCAAATGATAGGTTGTCTCTAAATATAAGTCTACGTAAAAAATTATCACAGGTCTTCTGTGGTTTCTATCAAATCCTTGTAATAACGTATAGAGCACAATTTATCAAATATTGTGAGAATATTTAAATTCGAAATAGTCAAATGATAGGTTGTCTCTAAATATAAGTCTACGTAAAAAATTATCACAGGTCTTCTGTGGTTTCTATCAAATCGTTAACAGAAGACAAATTATTTTTAGCAAACGTGCCTCGAATTCTATTAAAATCCTTTGTAAATGTTTGCAATCAAATAAAAAAACGTTTATTCCTTTTTCAAAAAGTAATATTAATGTTGCAGTATTGATTCAACAGCAGTGCTTGGAAACAAGAAATCAAATGCCGGTTCGGGTGGCCGAGATCGTTAAGGTAGTATTGCCGTGGCGATCTCGGACCGAAGGATCGCGGGTTCTAGTCCCGCCTCGGGCAGGGCTGTATTTATGTTCGTCCGTTCACCACATATCATTACCATATCATGTTATCTTCATGAGAAATAATTGGAAGTTTTAATTATTTTTCTAATACTTAATATTTAATAATTAATTTCATACTATAATACCTGGACTTATTTGTATCGTGTAACTTTTTTATTTTGTAATTAAGAAAACGCTACATAAATTTATTATTGGGCGTCGTTTAGTCGTGTGATTCTTCGGTGGCGAAGAAAAACAAAATGTTAATTACAAAAGATATGCTCATGTGTTAGAGCTAAAATAATACAATATTCAGCTTACCATTGTGCCAGGAGCTTCCGAAAGCCTAATGAGAGGAAACGCCTGAAGTGATTCGTCAATAAAATTAACGAGATCAAAGGAAAATATATACGAGATTCAACAGACTTTCGAAAACATTATTCTTTCCATTGTGAACAAAAAGTAATTTTTTTCATGAATGGCACACTGTGGGATGTTTCTGACGGCGCGCGTGGGGCGGCGGGGGCGGGGGCGGGGGCGGGCCGGCGGTAGCGCCCTATTGATTTCCACGTGCGTCAGCGCGGGAGGCGTGACTGGAGGGAGACTTCAGATGCGACTCGCAAATTCCACATAAATCTCGCTCACACGAGGTTGGGCCCCACTGGGCGAGACACATGATAATCTTAAGAATACTCATAATGACAATAGTATTTTACATTTCGCTGCCTAGTCACAGTTGTACGTTTTATCAATTGCTTGAAAACAGGTTTCTCGTTTCCAAATTTCCAACTAGCATTGTGACCTCTTTGCTACTTAGCAGAGGAAATTTTATAAGCGATGTTTGACTGATCAAAGAAATGACTTGCCCCAACCCAGGAATAGAACCCGGATGATCCGGGAAATGTATTATTATTATTATTATTATTATTATTATTATTATTATTATTATTATTATTATTATTATTATTATTATTATTGGTTAATTCTACTGCCACGTCTGCAGAATGGGGTTACAATAGACAGACCAAACAAATATTTAATATAATCAAATCAAGGAATCTCTGAACAAACTCGTTTCAGAAGAGAAAGGGAGATGGCATGAAAAATAAAATCTCAGAAGTTATCACAAAAAAATCGTGGAGCATTACAAAAAGTGCAGAGATTTTAGAGAAAATTCAGACGAAAACGAAAAGGGAGTCAGAAGTCCGTTATTCAGAAGAGCGCAGAAATCAGCGTAGTGAATTTACTAAGACATAGAGGGAAGACATTATAACGTTTGCCAGAAAGCTAGTGAGTAGTACTTATCAACGCGCTCTTGCAATGGGTCATTGAACCTCTTACCATTATCAGCGTCGGAAGAATGGCGTAGGTCTAATGGTCAGTGAATCCAACGGCCATCTGAATCTTTCGCTGAGTTTAACATTGGAGGCCGATGTTTCAGTACAAGGTGAGGCAATCGAGCGCAGTTCATTCTTCTAAAACGTTGCAGTAATTGATTTTTTCTACTTTACGAGCGCTAGATAATTGAGAACGATAAAAATATTTTCTAATTTCTATGCTCTTCTGCGTACCTTGAGATATTCGGTAGTAGTTCTCGAAACCTCTCATTTGCTGTTGCCTGCTCTCATTTTTGCAATTGAATTTAAGTTCGTAAATTAAACGCGCAACCAGAAAAAAATTTCGTGAACCACCTGGAGAATTATGTAAACTACGTGCATTTCTGCAACTGGCATCTGAAATATTTGAAGGCCGAGTTTTAGAATCGGTGAAGTCCACTTTTTGTGATTTAAGGAAAAACTAAAATATTGTCATTCTTAAAAACAGAAAAATGCTAATAATAACAGCAACAATGGTGTTTACTGTGCACGTGTGTAACATTGAATTAAATATTATGGATATTATAAAAATGCACCCCAAAAAGAAGAAAAAAAATCCACTCAACTGTCTGAAACCAAAGAATTTGACTTAGCGGTTTGTGTTACAAATATTAATTCTTGTTTAGGACCACGAATATCGTTGATATTACAATAAGTTGCGAACTCAGCCTGGTTAGAAAATGTAGCATTTGAAATTGAGAAACTAAGTTCATATTTTTCAATGTGAATAGACATATCTTTTCACTATTTTGTTTGCGTCCGTATATTCATAAATGACCAACTATGATTTTCCTGCGATATCTTCATTTGAATTTTTGGAGGTTGCTTCTTCTCTCCGATTATCTCCTTGGTCACAGGTATGAGTGTCAAATTATTGAGTTGTTGGCTCGCTTGTGTCTGCCACTGCGTTGAAGCCGGGAAGTTCGTGGCAGCCACGAGAAGCCTGCAGCAACACATAACGCCGGCGGCGGTGCGTCCTTGTTCTTGGCTTGAGAAGCTCGCAATAAAACTCGGCGATTCCCGACGGAATACCGCGACTCTATGGGGTCTCAACTAACAAACTTGAAGGCGCACCTGCAAAAGGAAGATTCCCAAGCGTCGGAGAGACCAAGAAATGGAGTGGTTGCTAAATGATATCTGTCGCTTGTCTCTCACTGCATATTATAACGAAATTCCAAACTCGAGTCGTTCCGTGTAAAGTCAAAGGTTACCGGGACAATTCACTGGTTTTGAGGAGTCTACGCTGGTGTTGAAGTGAATGACGAATAATAAAGACATATATTTCATAGGTATATCTTCGTCGTAACTATTTCCGTTTATCCTTGCTTTCCGTGCCACTTTTTTCTTCGGTACGTTGCACAATTCAATTATGCATGAAGGCCTGTATCACTTATTATCCGTTCTGTATCCGGTCTGTGTTCTTCCCTATAAATTTTTGTATATAGAACGGATATTTGGGATATCTTGCCTAGACAGCTAGGTTGAATGCCACTAAGTGGCTGATGCTGTCTGGAGGAGAATTCTAGCGGCCGACTGCTCTCATCGGTAGTTTTCCGTGGTTTCTCCGACCAACACCAGGCGAATGCCGCAAAAGTGTCCGCACGCGATCTTCCTTCCTTTTCCTTATCTTGTACTCACTCCTTACGTACACACACTTACACTTATATGCACTACATTGCCACATATGTCGACAGACCAGTTGCGAGCTTAGAACTTGTGGCTGAGGCGGTTCCCCGCAGGTGGTAAATACATGAATGGGAAAACCCAGCAAGCAGAAGCGAGGTCGGCGCCGCATCTCACCATCTAGTATATTTCATTAGAGGAATTTGGATGTTTTTTTTCTAACAGGCTGCAACCTGGATTTGAGTTATTTGCAACCTGGATATGAAACTCAAATTATCAATTTTTTCATCTAATTATGTGTTGTACTGTATGTTTCGTCCTCTTATAAAGCCCGATAAATTGCACGCACAACAATGTGAAACATTCCTTTTGTGAATTTCTATTCCCTCTAAATCATCGAGCAGCATTTTCACGTGCATATCCAAGTAGTATTCAGCCCCAAAAACAAATCTAACACGAGTCAACGTTCACATTACACTAAACCACCTGATTTGCAGCACATGTATGGCCGAAATGTTTCTCATCTGGCGAGGACTGCGCTGCCAGCCGCGACCATCCAAAGCGCTTAATAAATTTAAAAAATCTGGTCGTAAGCCGTGGCAGCGGCCCGCCCTCGTTCCGCGAATGAGGCTGAGAGGCGGCGGGGCGTGCGGGCAGGGCGAGGCAAAGACGCAGTGAGGGCGGGACGAGGTTTGGGCCAGGGCTGCGGACGGATGTTCAGCGGAAGGGTAAAGAGACGGTGAGAAGCGGAGAAGATGAGAAACGGGCAGGGAAGGGAAGGGTAGGGAGGACACGTGAAGGAGAGGCGTGCAGGGTAAGTGGGGCGAGATATGGCCGTGAGGCAAACGAAAGGAGAGGTTATGGATAGGGTTGCAAAGGGATGTTGAGTTGTAGATATTGAAGAGACGACGCTTACGACAATGTAGGGTGATGCGTGGGTGCACTGGCGTGAAGGTAGGGTGACGCGGAGGTTAATCCCTATAGAGACGGAGGGCATTGAGGAGGGAGAACGTCGAGGCGGGGGAGCGCGGAGGGCGGGGGGGGGGGAGCGCGGAGGGCGGGGGGGGAGCGCGGAGGGCGGGGGGGTAGCGCGGAGGGCGGGGGGTAGCGCG